>CM027835.1:18798534-19143534 GCA_016097545.1 Eucalyptus victrix | reverse complement strand
TTTGCACTCAAATGCCTTAATTTCAAATAACGTACTTGGCATATTTTCTTCATATTAAAAACACCCGATAAAAAAATTGTGCATGGACACACAATCAAATCGATCCACAAAGTGTGATACTTTCCCATTTAAAAATTTCACGATTTGATATAGTACTGAAAACATTTTTAGTGTCAAAAACCGACACCCGGTATTTTTCTAATTAAATACCAAAATTTTCTATTGTTGAAATAATAATTCAAAAATCAACACTCATCATCAAATTGCACAAATTAGCACTCAATTGCACAAACCAATGCAACCATAATGATCAACATGAAATTCGACGACCGGCTATCCCAAGTATAATTTACACAAATTAATAAATAATTAAATAAATTTCATTTAATTAAATAAATTGCAAAATATTTAAATTAAAACACTTAATTAAATTAGTATAAGATAAGCTAACTAATCTACTTAGGCTAATTTGTCTAATTTAACTAACTAACTACATTAACTAATTAAGCTAACTAAACCACCTAACTAACAACCTAACTAAATACTTAGCCTAACTAAACAATTCTAACTCATTTAGCTACAAGAACTAAATACATTAATCCCTAACTAGCCTAATTAACCCACTAATTAGCCACTAATCCACCCTTAAATGTAATTACATCCTAATTAGAGATTATGAGATAAACTCACCGGTTTAGCGGAAAACTGGTTCACGGCGATGGCGGCGCGATGGCAACCACAACTCGGGTCTACGGCGACACTAAATGAGGCTGGGAAAGGGCTGAAAATGGCCCTGTAAGTCTCTGCCCTTAAGCTGAGACTTGGTTCTGATTTGAGCTAGTCCAAGGGCTACAGTGGCTGTTCGAGGCAACAAGTCCAACAACAGGTGGACCGGGGCTATTGGGGACTTGGATGGCGAAGCGGCAAGCGGAGGTGGTTGCGACAAGCAACTTTGGCCCTAGATGGATGGGACATGAGCGGCTTAGACGGGCTCGCAGATGCAGGCCTAGACTCACGGATGGCTCGGACGCAGGGTCTGGGCTCAATCACAGAGGAGGAAGCAGCGGAAAGGTTGTGCTAGTTTCGGTGGGGGGTTTTTTGCGATGCAACAACAATTGAGAAGAAGAAAGGAAGATGAACAAGGAAGAAATGCTGGTCTGCAGAGGGGATGATGCTGTTGGTCGAGTAAGAGGAAGAAGGAGGGGGGAAACCAAGAGGGGACAAGGCCAAGCAAGTCAAAGCTTAAGCCAATGAGCTTCAAGGTGAAATATCTAGGCCACTTGAGTGAAATTGCACAAAAGTCTTCAGCCCTTGCTGGCTTGGCTTCTCGCACAAGCCATTCTCTTCACACAACTTCACCAAGGGACTTCAATTTGGTGCCCAAAACAACACAGCAGCTGCCCCCTATGAATTTCACTCAATTTCACCTCAATTCTCCACCAAGCAACTTCAATTCAATGTTCCCACATGCCATGGTAGCAGCCAAATCTAATTTCCCTTCAATCATTCACAATTCAATCCATTTTGAAGGCCAAAATTTCACTTGAAAATGCCCCTTTAATTTCTTGAATTTAATTTGCCAAACTTTGATTTTCTACCAAAATTCCGAGCTCGTCGAAAAATTCCCAAAAGATGAGAAGATGTCCTAAAAATAAATCGTGACACAATTGAACTTTTGATTCTCTAAAACCAAGTTCAATTTCGTAGTTAATTTTGATCGGACGCGATTTTAGCGTGACCTAACCTACCGGATAGCTTTTAAGAATTTTATCACATTTGACCCGTGGTTGATAAATTTCAATCCACATTTGTGCATCTTGGACCCATCAGCAACTCTTGATCATCATAAAAATCTCAAGGTTTCAATTATGGGCACAGGGTACAAAATCGACAAAAAAAATCGGTTTAGTGCCGTTCAACGCGAATTTTGCAATCAGGTAGAATCATCCACCAATTAATTACGCCATTCTATCAAATCGGCCTATCTTCGATCTTTAATCGATTATAACGGTGCCATATTAACCCTTGCTAATTATCATAGTCAAGGAGTCGATATTTCTGGTCGAATTCTCAAGTTGGTCATGTTTATATCCCTTAACGGATTCACCTGATAGATTAGTTATCTCGTGAGTGATTAGCTCAGAGAAAAAGACTATAGGCGTGTCGATGAAAAACCCATTTCATTTGATCAAAATAGGGTTGAAAAATCAGGATGTCACAATGATCCACATTGAGTTCTCCAAATACACCTAATAAGCATATCGCCTCTTCAACTGCCTATATAATAGCCATATCTCTGTGGTAGACAAAGCAACCTTATATTGTAAAATAGCTTTCTAACTAACTGCACAACCTTCGATAGTTAAATATATCTAGTCAAAGACTTCCTCTTATCAAGGTCACCAGCATAATCAAGATCAGCATATTAATGTAAGAGTGTCACTTGTTTTCCCAAACTTTAAACCATAATTAGAAGTATCAATCATATATTTCAAAATCAATTTTACAACTTGCCCACCCACTTTGCCTAGGGAGCATGTATATCTTCTTGACACGTTGACAGCTTGTGAATTTTCGAGTCGAGTGCAAACCATGGAATTCATATGACTGCTAATTGCATTAGAGTATGGAATACTTGGCATTTGTTCTATCTCCTTATCTGTATGTGGACATAGATTAACTGATAATAAAAAAGGAGTAGCAAGAGGCATGACATCCTGAATTTCTAATTTTGTTTTCAATTAAATGAGTTGGGTTTTTCATCGACGCGCCTATAGTTCTTTTCTCTGAGCTGATCACTCACGAGATAACTAGTCTATCTGGTAAAGCCATTAAGGGATTTTAATACAATAGACTTGAGAATTCGATCAAAAATCGACTATTCAACCATACTAATCTGCAAGGGTCAATACGGCACTATCAAAATCGACCAAAGACTAGAGATAGGTCAGTTCGACTGAGGTATGTGATTCCACCTAATTGCAAAATTATCGTTGAACGGAACTAGACCGATTTTTCTATTATTTTTGTACCCAGTGACTATATTTGAAATCTTGAGATTTTCATAACAATCAAGAGTTGCCAATGAGTCAAAGATGTATAATGTGACTTGAAAATAATTTATCATGGGTCAATTGTACTAAAAATTTATAAAAGCTACCATGTAGGTTAGGTCACGCTAAAATTACGCCCGGTTGAAATTAACCGCGAATTTAAAATCGATTTCAAAAATTGAAAGTTCTGTCATGTCATGATTCATTTTAGGAACATCGACTCATCCTCTAAAGATTTTTTGCAAACTCGAGATTTTGGCAAAAAATCGAAGTTGCATTATTTTGGATCGGGAAAATTATAGAGCTGTTTTTTGTTGCACTTTTGGCATTCAGATTGGACTATTCGGTGAGGGAATTCTAAGAATTTAATTTGGGCACCTTGGCTAGAATTATTGAACATCAATTGGATTGAATTGAGTTGCGATTGAATTGAATTTGGAGGGAATTGTCTAAAATTTGTAAGCCCAAGGGGGCAACAACTTTTGGACCATTTCAATGGCTTGTTGGGAAGTTTTGGTGTGCAAATGGCTAAGGATTGAGGGATGGACATGGTGGGGGCATGGGTGATGAGTAAATTGGATATTGACTTTGGAGGCATTTTAGGCCCCACTAGCTGCAGCTCACTCCTTCTTCCTCCTTGCTCCTACTTTACCCATTATTGAGACCATTTGAACACTTAAGAGAACCAAAGAAAGGAAGCTGCAGCCCCTGATCGTTTACCGCCTCCCTTACCGCCGCCGTGCTCGTTGCTACTGCCTGCAAGCAGTGCATGTGCACCGTCCACCTGCCCGCACCTTGTGTTCGCACCCAGCCACTGTCCCAAGCCTCCATCTAGCCAGTCGAAGCGTCACTATTGTCGTTCGCCTCCGTCAAGCTTGCTAGGAGCTGCTACAACCTCCGCCATTCCGCCTAACCTATTCTAGCCTATCCAGCCGCCTCAACTAGCCCCTTCGGCCCAAGGACAAAGGCTGAAGTTCAGCAAGAGCTGAGCTCTTCTAAGCCTATTTTAAGGCCCATCTAGACCTCCATTGGTGTCGCTTCAAGTTTGTTTATTGCTCGCCTCCGCGTCATCGTTGCCGTGGACTCACCGGCCCACTAAACCGGTGACTTTACTCACTAAACCTTGCTTAAGAGGTTAAATATACTTAAGGGATGATTAGCTTAGCTTAAGATGAGATTAGGTGGTTAGTTAGTTTAGATTAGTGATTTAATTGTTTAAATATGCATGTTAGGTGGTTAGAATAGATTGATTATGGGCTAATTAGATTGTATTATTTATCTAGATAAGTGCATAAATTTTTTAAGCTTGTTTAGGTGGTTAGATTAGCATTTCTGGCCTAGGTTAGCATTTATTCGATTTAATTTGCATTATTTAATTATTTTTGTAATTTATTTAATTATTTAATATTTTCCGAAAATTATACCGGGATAGTTGGTGACCAGAATTTTGTGTTGATTGCAGTGGTGTGCTTAATTTATACAATTGAGTGTTAAATTATGCAAATTGAGTAGTGATTGTAATTTTGGGTATTTATTTCAAAATTATGAAATTTTGGTAATTACTTAGAAATTACCGAGTGATGGGTTTTGACATCGAAAATGGTTTTAAATATTATATCAAATAGTGGGATCTTAAAAAATGGAAGATATCAATTTTTTTGGTTCAAATTGATCGTGTACCCACACATGATTATTTTTACCATGTGTTTTTAATATGAAGAAAATGAGCAAAGTACATTATTTTAATTGGGACATTTGAGTGCAAATCATGATGTCTTGGCCGAGATTTGATGGGTGCATGAATATTTATGACAAATTGTCCCTAATGTGAGTTAGGTGGATGTTGCCCCTATATGGGATGTCCTTGTCAATGGATGCCGTTCATAGTAAATTCTAGATCGATGCTTCTTCGAGATTGCCATGCTCAATGGGGTGAGACATTGTCATGCTTAATGAGTGAGATGATGCTTGGTTATGCCAGAAGACCGTCGAACATCGAGTAGGTTTTGCCCATTGGGCTGTGATAAAATTGGAACACATGAATAAGTGGTTTAAACGTGCCTGATTATGGGACAAATTTGTGTAGCATGGTATGGGACGTGTCATAACGATTTAGCCTTATCATCAAGATCCATGTGGCTATGTGAGATATGAGATGTGGCGTTCCAATTGATTGAGCTTGATTACTGTTTATGTCTACGATATGAACTATGCTAACTTGTAGAGAGGATCTGAGACGAGGTGAGTCTCTATGGTTGTGTGGTTGTGTGGTTAGGGTGCTCCTAGGCGTATTTCCTTTCTAATTAAGGTTTAGGGGGTGAACTTGCTGAGACGCTATCTAACCCCATCGTAGGCTCAATTCTTTTCAGGTCCGTAAATGGTGGTCCCACTAATGCATTTTGGGCAGCCAAGGGGTTCAATGAGCAAAGTACCTTTTTCCCTATCCCCGGGACTTCCGGCTCCGTGAGCTTGAGGTGTCTACGATCTTGGTCGATGAGAGCCTACCTGAGTTTGTACCTCATCGATTTAGAGTGTGGTATCGTCATGGGCCTAATGGAGAACATGAAGGTCCCTTGGATGGTTTTGATGCACCCACTGTTGAGGGTGAGGAGATGGTTGGCCCCCTCGACACCGACATCCCTGATGGTGTCATGGAAGACCCAAATCCCCGAATGTCTCAGAGGTCTCGGTTTAGGAGTCTTGTGCCTAGTTAGCTGGGTGGCTCTTATTTTTGGAGTAGACCTTTGTTTATAGACTAGTATTGTATATAAACTTAGCTTGTTTATGAAAAATGTTTTGTGAAAATGGTACCCTGCTTTTCTATCCTATATTTATGTTGTCTAGTGTTTATTCGTTTCTACATGTGCATAAAAATGAATGGATTGGCAACGCGTCCTAGGACATCACAAATTTTATCGACCACCAAGGGATGTGCGGGCGCTCGAGGTTCGGGGCTTGACAAGAGAAGTATTTACTAGTTTAGCATCTTTCATGCCAAAATAATCTAATAACTCTTAATTTGCTTTTCTAAGAGAGATACAATTTTCCTTTTTTGATCTCCCTAAATTTCCACACCTAGGATTTTCATCATTGCACCTAAATCTTTCATTTCAAATTTGGCACTCAACCATTCCTTCAAATTATGTATATCAAATTTATCTTTTGTTGTAATCAACATGTCATCAATATATAATATGTGAGATCCTAGATTTTTAATCATGTTTTCTATTAAATAAATCAGGCATTTCATCGACGCGCTTATAGGGTTGTTCTCAGAATTGATCACTCTCGAGATAACTAGATTATCCATGGAAGCCATTAAGGAATTTTATTGCAATAGACTTGAGAATTAGACTAGGAATCGGCTTCTTGACTATACGCATCTTTGAGGCCATTACGGTGTAGTTAAAAATCTATCAGAGATCATAGATAGGTTGGTTTGATAGAAATGTGTGGCTAAACGTGGGTGACTCCACTAATTGGGAAAATTCTCGTCAGTTGACATTAGACTGATTTTTCTATCGTTTTGGTACCTTGTGTCTGTATTTGAATCATCGAGATTTTCACGACAACCGAGAGTCACCAATATATCGAGTGGGTTCATTATGGCTCGAAGAAAATCGACCATGAGTCATTTGCACTAAAAATTTCTGAAAACTACCCAATAGCTTAGGTCATACTAAAAACGCGCTAGAGTGAAATTAACCGCGAATTTGAATCCGATTTCAGAAATTGAAAGTTCTGTTACGTCAAAATTAATTCTAGGAGCGTCGACTCAATCTCAGAAGATTTTTCTGCAAACGAAACGTTTTGAGAAAAAGTCGTCCTAGGGCTATTTTTGTCCAGAAAAAGTCAGGGATTGTTTTTATCGCGAAATTGAAAAGCAAGCGGGATCAATTGATGAGAAAAAAATACCAATTTGATTGGAGAGGTGTCGATTGAATTTATTGAGGCCGAATTATGTTGAATCAAGCAAGAATAAGTGTCCAATTGAGAGGAATTCGAGCCAAATTCGTGTGCCCCCACCACCCACGACTTTTAGACCATCTCAGGCTTCTAGAACTGAGCCTTGGTGGGTGAATGGAGGCCAAGGGACCAGCTGGTGGTGGAGGGTGGTTAAGGGGACATTTGAAGAGAAAATGTGACCAAGGTGGCCCACTAAAGCCAAGTCTTGTCTCCCTCCCCTCTCTGTCCTCTCTCTCCCATCATAGCTTCCCTTCCTCCATCCCCTCCCTTGTTGCTCGAGACCTACATAAGCCAAGAAGAAGAATGGCAACTGAGCCGTCCACCCTTGCACACCGTTGTAGCCACACATCGCCGCCCGCGCCACCGCACTAGCCCATTGCTACTCTGCCTCCACATGCAACCCCGACGTCCCGTATTGCTTCCAGCCTTCTTTCCCACCATCCCGGGTGCTACCAGGGCTGTGTGGAGGTTGCTGGAACTTCCTCTGACAACCGTGAGTCCCCCTCCTGGGCTTGGTTTAGTCCCTTCAATCTTCCCCGGTCCCTACTCGCCTTAACCAACCTTTGTTGCCCTTTGTTTAAGCTTAAAATAGAAGCATAAGGAGTGGGTTTCCAGCAGCTTGTTGGGCTCATTTTGAGGTCAATTCCGACCCCAAAAGCTAGGCCCGCTTTAGAGAGAAGCGAGCCTCATTGCGTCCTAGATGATTTGAACCGATCGGATCGTCGAGCAAGTGAGTTTAACTCACTAATCCTCGCTTAGTAGGTTAATCACGCTTAGGGGTTGTTTAGTTTAGACTAAGCTAGGATTATGTGGTTAGTTAGATTTGATTAGTGAATTTAACAATTTGCCGATGCATGTTAGGTGGTTAATTAGTGCAATTAGCGAGTAAACACACTATAATATTTATTTAACGAACCTCAAAATTTTTCCAGGTCCGTTTCAGTGTCCAATTAGGCATTACGGGCCTAAGATTTATTGGCATTTATTTAATATTTTTCGTAATTAATTATTTATTTATTTATTTTCCATAAATTAGACTAGGATAGTCGGTGACCGGAATTTTATGCTGGTTATTGTGGTACAATCTGTTTATTTATTTGAGCTCTAATTTGTATTGAATCGATAATTGAGAATTTAGGATTTCATTCCTAAATTAACTAATTTTGGTAATTAATTGGAAAGTTACCGGGCATCGGTCTACAGCGCCAAAAATCTAATTTTGGATTGTTGAAAGTAGTGGGAAGATAAATTATTATATTTTGGTTAAGGCCAATCGTATACCCACACATGAATATTTTTATCGAGTATGATAAAAATGGGAAATTGGTTATATGATTGGGGTGGTATACTATTTTGGCCAAGGGCCCTAATTTATTAGCTTTGGGCAAGCATATATAGTATACCATATCAACTTTGGGTGAACACATATTATCAGTTTTGGGTGAGCATATATTATCAATTTTTGGCAAGCATATATAGTATATTATGTTGACATGGGGGCCCTAATCTATCAGCTTTGGGCGAGCATATATACAGTATATTATATTATTAGCTTTGAGCGAGCTATACTATTTATTTCAACTTTGGGTGAGCTATCCTGAATTAATGGGATCTTATAAATAGTATTGAATGTACCGACCATGGGAAAGGTCATGGTGATATGTAATTGATTGAATCGATTGATTAATAGTTCGATCTAATTGGGTGAATTGATGTGGTTTGTGTATATTTGATATATACTGACTTGTAGAAAAGAATAGAGGCAAAGGTAAGTCCTATGACCTATGTTCGTGCTTAGGCAGCCCTCAGGGCATACTTTCTTCCTAATCAAGTCTTAGGAGGGTAGAACTTACTGAGACGTAGTCTCACCCCATTGTGGGACAACATTTTAGGTCCCTAGATAATAGCACCTCTACCTCCTCCCGAGCATTTTGGTATACCGGAGGAAATCACTAAGATATATTATCACATTCTGATACGCCATCACCTTGAAGGCTTGGAGTGAAAACCACCATATGGGTTGATGTGGGTGAACCTCAAAAGGTGCCCTACAAATACTGGTCGTGGTATCACCACTACAATGATGGACGAAAGATGGGCCCTATGCCAGAATCTGATGTACCTCTGTACGTTTTAGAGGTAGCGTTCGGGAAGGGGACAACAAATCTCAAGGGTGGATCGGTGATTGATTTGAAGGATCCCATGCTCGATGGCATATCTAACTCCCCAATGAACTTAACAGTGGACTCCAGTTGGAGTATGGAAGAAGGTGAGATTGTCGGGAGGACTCGGAGGAGGACCCAGAAGAGGATCCAAGAGAGGACTAAAACCCCACCCCTTGTTCGTAGACTTTTTTGTGACCTTGTTGTTTAGGACTTCACTTAGTAGTTAATCTTGTATATATTTGCATTGCGGTTTGCAATGTATATAACTATGGTTATTTTTAAAGTTTGAAATTTGGAGTCATACTTTCATATCCCATTATTTTATTGTCTGGGGATTATTTATATTCTTCCGCATGTGTATTAAATTGAAAGAATTGGTGATGCGTTCTAGGATGTCGCTATTTAATCAACCAAGGCGAGGGATGGGTGCGTGCCCGCGGATCGGGGTGTGACATCCCCATTTAAGTAGTATCGGAGCAATGATTAGGAATTTGAGTGATAAGGTGAGATGGACCATGGGATAGTGGTAGGAAAAACCTTTAAATTCATGCCGATGCATGTCGATGATAGTTGTTTGTTAGAATTGTTTGTTGTTTAGATTACTCTGTTTCAAATACGATGTTGAATTGGAAGCAAACTTCAGTAGAGAAAGTTGAGCCATGAGTAATTAGGAGCCAAGAACTCCTAGCAAGAGGACCAGTAGGGCCATAACTTAGGGTCGAACGCTAACCAGGATCGGTACCCGAGGAGGCCGAGGTCGAGCACCAACATAGGCTAGTGCGAGTGGAGTGGCACCACCTCCAATTGGTGCCAAGGTAGCAACCCCTGGTGATCCCAGAATTGAGGGGGATCGTGTAGGTGCTAGATGTCATGAGAGACTTGATGGCACAACAAGCATAAAATCAAGCCGTTGTTGCTACTACCGCTGCCGTAGCTACTACACCCGCCACCACACCTGCTGCCGCACTTACTAAGGTTCAACTAGAGAACGTAATGGTGCAAAGAGAGAGGCCGATACACAAGCTGGTGGAGCAATTTTTGAAGTCGAGCTTGCTAAGATTTTTAGGAATCGGAGACCTCAAGGCCACATCTCTGTGGATACAAGATCTAGAGAAGGCATTTGCACTCATGATGTGCACTAAGGCAAGGATGGTAACCTGGCAGTATATCAATTGCAGGGTAATGCCAACACTTGGTGAAGAGTCGCCTAAGAGACAGTGTTTCCAGAAGGAGTGGTCCTGCTGTGGTATGCATTCCTTTAAGCGTTCAATGAATAGTACTTCTCGAGGAACACCGAGGAGCAGAAGATAGAAGAATTTTGCAACTCCGTTAGGGGTTAATGACTGTTGACCAATATGGGGTCAAGTTTGCGGAGCTATCTCAGTATGCTTCGAGATTGATTGAAGACCCTGAGGAGAAGGCTCAAAGGTTCAAGAATGGCCTTCGACAAGAGTTAAACCAGCTGTTGGTGCCGTTCGATTTGGTTGATTACCGAGAAATCTATCGCCGAGCACAGCTACTCAAAGGAGCCTGAGTGAACAAGTCACCTCGTCTGGATCAAGGTTTACTTCGCATCGAGAAGGAATTCGCCTAACAGGAAGGGTGGAATCGGAAAATCAGGGCCTAGTCAGAATGACTGTGTTGCTTCTGTGGAAGGCAACATGGTACAGCGCCGTGTCCTCAAAGGCTGGGTGTTTGCTTTAGATGTGGCCAATAGGGCCACATCATTAGGGATTGTCTCAATCGACCAAGAGGACAATCGTAGTTGTCGCCGCCACCACCTATGGGATAGATCAGAGGTATGCACCTCAGAATGTGCCACAAGGAGGACGACTAAGACCACTAGTTCAAGGCATGGTGTATGCCATTAGACAAGGTCAGGCAAAGGCAACGCTGACGTGATCACAAGTATGGTTTCATTGAATGACCATCCTGCTTACGCTTTATTCAACTAAGGAGCAACTCATTCCTTTATTGTCGAGTAATATGTTAAGTTGTTGGGATTAAATCTTATATTGTTGGAGTCGCAGTTTACATATCTACACCATTGAAGGATAAAGTGATAGCTGATTTGGGTTGTTCTGGTTGCAAGTTATCGATTGATGAGCAAGTGGGGAAAATAGACTTATTAGTCTTATCCATGTACGACTTTGATTTAATTATTGGCATGAACTGGCTCACCAAGTAACGAGCTAAAATGGACCGCTATTACAAGTCGATTCAATTTTACCCATCAAAGGATGAGAACTTCGAGTTTGTCAGGAATCGAGGAGAACCCTCGATTGTCTTGATCTCGTTGCCAAAGGCAACTTGTTTGTTAGACGAGGGTTGCCAAGGATACCCGGCAACCGTCATGGATACGACATTTGAGGAGCTGAAGATGGAAAACATTACTGTGGTACAAGAATTTCCATATGTATTTCCAAAGGAATTACCAAGAATATCACTAGAGAAAGAAATTGAGATCGTAATTGAGCTAGCACCCCAGACAGGGCCGATCTTTAAGGCTCCTTACCAAATGGCGTTATCTAAGTTGAAGGAACTGAAGGTGTAGATGCAGGAGTTATTGGATAAGGGATTCATTTGTCTCAGTGCATCACCTTGGGGAGCACCAGTTCTGTTTGTAAAGAAGAAAGATGGTTTGTTGCACCTGTGCATCGACTATCGGCAACTCAATCAGGTAACAATTAAGAACAAGTATCAACTCTCAAGGATCGATGATTTGTTTGATCAGTTGCAAGGAGTGTCGATATTTTCGAAGATCAACTTGAGGTCAGGATATCATCAGCTAAGGATTACGAAAAAGGACATTCCTAAGTTAGCATTTTGTACTCAGTATGGTCACTATGAGTTCACAGTGATGCCATTCAGGTTGACGAATGCTTTTGCTACTTTCATGGATTTGATGAACCGAATATTCAAGGAATATCTAGATCAGTTTGTGATAATGTTCATCGATGATATTCTAGTGTATTTGAGAAGTGATAAAGAGCATGTGAGTTATCTAAAATTAGTGCCGTGGACATTGAAAGTCCATCAGTTGTACGCCAAGCTCAGTAAATATGAGTTTTGATTGACTTGTGTTACTTTCTTAGGCCACATGATTTTAAGCGAAGGAATCTCCATGAACCCAAGCAAGATTGAAGCCGTGATCAACTAGCCGAGACTGATTATAGTGATAGAAATGAGAAGTTTTATGGGTTTGGTAGGTTATTATAGATGGTTTGTGGAAGGGTTCTCATCATTAGCGTCGCTGTTGACTAAACTCCTGAAGAAAGAAGAGAAATTCGTGTGGACAGACAAGTGCAAGAGTAGTTTTCAAGAGCTGAAGCAAAACCTGACTACCGCACCTATGCTGGCCATTCCATCTGGTCTTGGAGGATTCGAGATCTATAGTGATGCATTGTTAAGAGGATTGTGTTGCGTGTTGATGCAACATGGTAGATTCGTAGCATACACCTCCCGTTAGTTGAGGCCTCATGAACAAAACTACCCAACGCATGACTTAGAACTCACGGAAATTATTTTCGCCTTGAAGATTTGGAGACACTATCTGTGTGGAGAAAGATTCCAGATCTTCATGGACCATCAAAGCCTTAAGTACTTGTTCTCTCAAAAGGAGTTGAACATGAGACAGCGTAGATGGATGGAATTGCTGAAGGATTATGACTGTGATATTCTATATCACCCAGGAAAGGTGAACAAGGTCACCGATGCTTTGAGTCAAAAATCTTTAGTTGCTCATATTTTGATTAAGGAGTGGCACCTAATTGAGAGAGCTCGAGATTTGGTATCCAAGTTTGAGGTAAGCCACATTTCAACTCTTATGGCCACCCTCAGAATTGAACTGGATGTCTAGATCAAAATCAAGCTACTCTAACCGACAAACCCAGATGTGCAAAAGATTATACAAGAAGACACTGAGAAAAGAAATGCTAACTTTTTGGATTTCTGATGAGGGAATACCGAGATTTCGAGGACGTTTGGTTGTATCTGATGATGTGAAGCTTAGAGAGGATATTTTATCATAAGCACATCGTAGCAGTTACAGTATTCGTCTTGGTAGTACTAAGATGTATCAGAATCTACGTCATCACTATTGGTGGTCAGGTATGAAGTCAGATATCGCCAAGCATGTCGCCAAGTGTTTGACATGTCAACAGGTGAAGGCTCAGCATTGCAAGCCAGGAGGACTTCTTCAACCTCTCAAGATCCCAGAATGGAAATAAGAGCATAGCACGATGGATTTCGTGACTAGACTACTGAGGAGTCAAAGAGGTAATGATTTGATTTGGGTAGTAGTTGACAGACAGACAAAGTCAGCTCACTTCATTGCAGTTCGAAAAGATCTCAGTTTAGATAGACATGCAGATCTGTATGTGCATCAGGTAGTTCGCCTACATGGAGTGCCGATTATGGTAACTTCATATAGAGACCCGAGGTTTACCGCCACTTTTTAGAAGAGCTTACAAAGTGCCTTAGGTACCAAGCTATAGTACAATACGTCATATCATCCTCAGATGGATGGCCAATCTGAGAGGACAATTTAAACCCTCGAGGATATGTTGCAAGCTTGTGTGCTATATTTCAAATGAAGTTGGGAAGAACAGCTTCATATGGTGGAATTTGCCTACAACAACAGTTATCAGCAAAGCATTCAGATGGCTCCTTTCAAAGCATTGTATGGCAAAGTGTGCAAGACACCACTTTGTTGGGATGAAGTTGGGAAAATGAAGATTACAGGCCCAGAGTTGGTTCAGCAATCAGTAGATGCCATGACAGTGATCAGAGGCAGATTAAAGACTGCTTAAAGCAGATAGAAAAGTTACCTAGATAAACGCCGAAGATCATTAGAATTCCAAGTTGCTGATCACATCTTTCTAAAGGTGTCACCAATGAGGGGAACTTCGTGCTTTGGAAGGAAAGGAAAACTGAGTCCGAGGTACGTAGGTCTATTTAAAATTCTAGAAAGAATTGGGATCTTAGCGTATCATCTTGTGTTGTCGCTGAGACTAGCACAAGTGCACGACGTCTTTCACGTGTTGATGTTGGGGAAGTACGAGCCTAACTCAACCCACATGCTTAATTTTGAGGAATTAGACGTGGATGATTGTGTGTCATACGTTGAAAGCCCAATTCAAATAGTGGATCGAAAAGCTAAAGTTTTGTGTACAAAGACCATCCCATTGGTCAAAATGGTTTGGCAACACCACGGTACTAAAGGAGCAACATGGGAGACTAAAAAGTCGATGAAACAATTGTACCCTCATGCTTTTGCTTAAGTTTTGTAATGGTTTAAATTTTGATGACGAAATTTTTATAAGAGAGGAAGAATTATGACATCTCAAATTTTTAATCCTGTTGTGGCATCCTAAAATTCCTTGCCAATTTTTAGGGGTGCTCTAATTCATGCCTTGCATTAATACTTTGGCCAAGCTTTTGGTGAATAATTATTTGATAGAACAATTCTATTTTTTTGGCTATGTGGATTATGAATTGGAATTTATTAAATTAGGTCATAAAGTTTTATGAATTATAAATTCCAATTAGGTGTTTATAAAATTTAGGTTTTAAGGAGGATTATTAGGATGAGGTGGGGTCCAAAATTCTAGCTCAAGACCAGCCCACAAGAAGCCCCACCCTTCGGCCATTTGGGCCTAGCCACGAAGCCCGAGGAGGAGGAGGAGCAGTCGACCCATGGCTGGCACAAGCCCAGCCGAAAAATGGAGGCCCATCTTGCATGAAGAAGGCCATTTGTCCCTCCTAGCTGCCAAGTGTTCCCCATGCACATCTAATGATTGTTCATCATTAAGGGGAAGAAAAATTAAGGGAAATGATGCTGGCTTAAGCGAGAAAGAGAGGGAGAGAAAGGGGTTTGTCCGAAGAGAGAGAGAGAGAGAGAGAGAGAGAGAGAGAGAGAGTCACTGAGGGAAAGAGAGAAAAGAGAGAAAGGGAGAGTGAGCGTGCGGAAGAAGAAGGAAGCTGATCGTCCGTCGTTCATCACCGCTGTGTCCAGTCGCCGGGTGCTTGCTGTTTGCTCAGTTTAGAGGCAAGTTGGGATCCTTAATTTGCTCTTGCATGTTGTGCCTAGTATGTGTGCTTGAATGGTGATAGATTTCGGATGTTTAGGGTGTAAAAAGTTGAAGTCTTAAGAGGGATGTTTGAGACTAGTAAACTGTTCTTGAGAAAACAGTTCGACCTTGGATGTGCTATTGGTTTGCATGTGTTGTTTGAGTTGGATTTTGGCCGTGACTTCTAAATAAAAGTTGTTAAGGACTTCTTTAAATATAACATACTCAAATTTGGGACAAAACGAACAAGTGTAAGTGGGTGAAATCTTTATTTTTCGGAGAGACTGGATCTGGAGATTTCGGTAACTACCTTCGATGAATTCATGGACTGTAAGGCTATCTTTTTGTTGAAATTTCACTTTTATTTCTTAACAAAATATGTAAAGGACATCCTGAGGTTTAACATATCAAAAATTTAGAGAAAAATAACAAGAATAGATAGGTGAAATCGTGGTTTTTTGGAAGTAGTCAGATCTGGAAACTTTGGTATTGAAACAGAAGTTTTAATCGTCTATATTTAATTATCTAGGACGACTATGACTTTGATTCCTTCATGAAAAACCTACCTTAGGATCTTGACTACAATATAGTCGAATTTCATGAATTTTGAAGGTCATTAGGGTATTTAATCGGAAATAATTATAAAACCGTGTAATCTGACGCGTTCGGACTTAGTCAGTTTCAATGCGTGGGCCATATCATTTTTTTTATGAAGTTATTTCGGCAAAGTGTCCTTCATGAAGTATTTTTATATATGTCTTGCCTGCAACATATTCAAATTTCATAATTTTTGAAGTTCATTTGCCTATTTAACTGAAAATTTTTCAAAAACTGTGCAAGCTAAGTAATTATGATAATGGTGCTGTGATGTTCGGTCTATACCGCATGATATGAGGGTCTTTTGGTGCAGTGTTCTACATGAAATGTCCGTATTTATGTCTTGACTATCACATGTTTGATTTTCATAATTTTTTAAATCATTTGGACATTTAAATAAAATATTTTCTAAAACTGTGCAAGTTGGATTGAGCAAATTTCAAAATGCTGTAATTTATGACTATTCTGTTTTGGATGAGCCTCATGAATTATATTGATTTAAGTGATCAAATCTTGCTGCACATGTGATGATATTTGGCATTGCATATAGAATCAAATGTTGAATTTGACTTTGTTGCTATTATATCATGTGCCATGTTGATTGTGAAACATGAATTGGTGAATATGAATTATGATGAATGAGGAAATTGTTGGAGGTGAGCCGACAATATCTTGGGAGTGTCAGGATGCCCGGGATGGGGGTACCGAATGCCCGGTTGTATTACAATACATGCCCAGATGTCCTCGGGAGTTTCGAGATGCTCGGAATGGTTGGGTGCGGAAGCCTCGGAGGTTTGTGTCGGGGAATGCCTCGTGATGCCAGTTAGAATACGAGATGCTCGGAATGTGGGGGTGCTAGGATGCCCGGTGGTGTGTGCCGGAGGTTTCTCACGATGCTAGGTTGGGGTGCGAGTGATAAAATGTGAGATGCAATTACTGATCCCCGGAAAGAAAGATGTGGTGATCAAATTGAAAGATAAAAAGTGGAAATTGATTCATGCATGGTTTGGTGACATGTATGCATGGATGTATGATATGTTTGGTGATGAGTGCATGATGATGTATACACATATGGTATGACGACATATGCATGGCTGCAAGGTAAGTTATGCTTGAATGCATGAAAGATATGTACTCTGCTATGATGTTATGATTGTAATTTGTGATGCATTAAGTAGTTAATGGATCTTTTACTTTTTACTTACTAATTGGCTGTACTCACTCCTTCGGGGACCAACATTTCAGATTAGGAAAATGCCTCTCACTCCATTCACACGAGGTACCTTTTATGGCCTCCCATCTGACGTGGAGGTAGAGTGTTCGGAGATTGATTGTGTTACCATCCCTAGTTTGACATTTGTACGAGTTCATGTGCTGGTCATGTATGATGTGGGCCTGCTGGGGGCCCGGTCATCCAGAAGTTCTTATTGGTCCACGTTCGCCGAGATGGAGTGATTTGGGGGATGTTGCCGCCGCCACCGCCTAATGCGCCACGATGGTTGTGATGGCTGTGTGAGGAGTGAGAATTGACGTTTTTTAGAGTAGCCGACACTTATAGATGGGGATGACATGTGATCGATATGGGGGTCGAGATATCTTTTGGGTTGTGGCCAAGTGTAGTTAAAAGTCTTGGCTTTTCTTTTTGGTTATACCGACCCGAGAAATCTGTCATAAAAATATATAAATAAAAGTGGCTCGACCTTATCTTTTCTTATGGTGCGTAGTTGGTGTGCATTGCATTATGGTTATTGGAGGGAGAGATGGTGAAACTCAATTATGCTTCCGCAAATAAGTTGCATTGGGACCATTTTCAAAAAAAAAGTATATATATAAGTAAATATACCTAAGGACCTCGGTCCTTCTTTAAAACCTTTATATAAAAGTAAAGTAAAGGATATCTTATTGACATAAAGAGATAGACAGGTTGTGGCGACCACAGTTGTTCAAGGGTGCCACACCTATTTTCTATTAAATAAATCGGGTATCTCATTGACGCGCCTATAGGACTGTTCTTAGAGCTGATCACTCTCAATATAATTAGACTATCTAGAGAAGCCATTAAGGAATTTTAATGCAATAGACTTGAGAATTCGATCAAGAATCGGCTTCTCGACCGTACTCATCTTTAGAGGCCATTATGGCGTAGTTAAAAATCGATAAGAGGTCAGAGATAGGTAGGTTCGACAAAGATGTATGGCTAAACGTGGGTGACTCCACTAATTTGGAAAATTCTTGTCGGCCAGCACTAAACTGATTTTTCTATCATTTTGGTACCTTGTGTCCATATTTGAATCCTCAAAATTTTCATGATAACCGAAATTCACCAATGTGTCAAGTGGGTTCATTGTGGCTCGAAGAAAATCAACTACGGGTCATTTGTATTAAAAATCTCTAAAAGATATCCAATAACCTAGGTCACGCTAAAAACGCACTAAAGTGAAATTAACCGTGAATTTGAATTCGATTTTAGAAATTGAAAGTTTTGTTACATAACAATTAATTCTAGAAGCATTAACTCAGTCTCAGAAAATTTTTCTGCAAATCGAGACTTTTTGAAAAAAGTCAGAGATCGTTTTTTATCGTGAAATTGGAAAGCAATAGGGATTAATTTGTAAGGAAAAATACCAATTTGATCGGAGAGGTGTCGATTGAATTTATTGAGGTCAAATTGTGTTGAATCAAGCAAGAATAAGTGTTCAATTGAGAGAAAACCGAGCCAAATTTGTGTGCCCCCACCACCCACGACTTTTGGACCGTCTCGGGCTTCTAGAAGAAAGCCTTGGTGGCTGAATGAAGGCCAAGTGACCAGTCGATGGCAGAGGGGTAGTCAAGGGGACATTTGAAGAGAAAATGTGACCAAGGTGGCCCACTAAAGCCAAGTCTTGTCTCTCTCCCCTCTCTTTCCTCTCTCTCATGTCGCAACTTCCCTTCCTCCATGCCCCCTTGCTATTTGAGACCTGCAGAAGCCAAGAAGAAGATTGGCAAGCCAAGTCGTCCACCCCGCACGCCGTCGCAGCCACACATCGCTGCTCGCGCCACCGCGCCAGCCCATCATTGCTTCGCCTCCACTTTGTGACCCCGACTTCCCCTGTTACTTCCAGTCTTCTGTCCCGTCATCTAGGGTGCTACTAGGACTTCATGGAGGTTACCGGAACTTCCTCCGAGCACCGTGAGTCCCCGCCTAGGCCCGGTTTAATCCCTTCAACCTTCCTTGGTCCCCGCTCGCCTTAACCAGCCTTTGTTGCCTTATGTTTCAACTCAAAATAGAAGCCTAAGGAGTGGGTTTCCAATAGCTTGTTGGGCTCGTCTTGAGGTTGATTATGATCTTGAAAGTTAGGCTCGTTTTGGAGAGAAGTGAGCCTTGTTGCATCATCGACAATTTGAACCGATCGAATCACCAAGCAAGTGAGTTTAACTTACTAATCCTCGCTTAGTAGATTAATCACGCTTATGGGTTATTTAGTTTAGACTAAGCTAGATTAGGTGATTAGTTAGATTTGATTAGTGAATTTAATTATTTGCCGATGCATGTTAGGTGGTTAGTTAGTGCAATTAGTGAGTAAACACGCTCTAGTATTTATTTAATGAACTTTGAAATTTTTCGAGTCCATTTCGGCGTCCAATTAGACATTACAGGCTAAGTTGGATTTATTAGCATTTATTTAATATTTTTCATAATTATTTATTTATTTATTTATTTATTTTTCATAAATTAGACTAGGATAGTCGGTGACTAAAATTTTATTCTAGTTATTGTGGTGCAATCTGTTTATTTATTTGAGCTCTAATTTGTACTGAATCGATTTAATTGTGAATTCATGATTTTATTCATAAATTAATTAATTTTGGTAATTAATTGAAAAATTACCAGGCGTCGGTTTATAGCGCCAAAAATCTAATTTTGGACTATTGAAAGTAGTGGGAAGATCAAAAGTAAAATTATTATATTTTGACTAAGGCCGATCGTGTATCCACACACGAGTATTTTTTTCGGGGTGATTGGGGTGGTATACTATTTTGGCCAGAGGCCCTAATTTATCAGTTTTAGGTGAGCATATATAGTATACCATATTATCAATTTTGGGTGAGCACATATTATCAACTTTGGGCAAGCCTATATAGTATACTATATTGGCATGGGGGCCTAATCTATTAGCTTTGGGCGAGCATATATACAGTATACTATATTATCAGCTTTAGGCGAGCTATACTATCTATTTTCAGCTTTGGGTGAGCAATCTTGAATTAATATGACCTATAGATAGTATCGAATGTATCGACCACGGGAAGGTCGTGGTGACAAATAATCGACTGAGTCGATTGATCGATAGTTCGATCTGATTGGGTGAATTGATTTGGTTTGTGTATATTTGATATATACTGACTTGCAAGAAAGAATTGAGGTAAAGGTAAGTCCTTCGACTTATGTTCGTGCTTAGGCAGCCCTCATGGCGTATTTTTTTCCTAATCAAATCTTAAGAGGGTAGAACTCGCTGAGACATAGTCTCACCTCGTTGTGGGACAACATTTCAGGTCCTTAGATGGCAGCATCTCCACCTCCTCCCAAGCATTTTGGTATACCGGAAGAAATCACTGAGATAGGTTATCACATTCCGATACACCATTGCCCCAAAGGCTTGGAGCATGTGTTGGTGAAAACCACTGTCTAGGTTGATGTGGGTGAACCTCAAAAGGTGTCCCACAAATACCAGTTGTGGTATCGCCACTACAATGATGGACAAAAGGTGGGGCCCTGTGTTGAAATCTGATGTACCTTTGTACATTTTAGAGATAGCGTTCGGGAAGTGGACAGTAGATCCCAAGGGTGAATCGGTGATTGATGCAAAGGATCCCAAGCTCGAGGGCGATTCTGACTCCCTGGTGAACTTGGTAGTGGACTCTAGCTGAAGTATGGAAGAATATGAGATTGCCGAGAAGGACCTAGAGGAGGACCTAGAAAAGGATCCATGAGAGGACTAAAACCCCACCCCCTGTCCGTAGTCTTTGTTGTGAACTTGTTGTTTAGGACTTGACTTAGTAGTTAATCTTATATATATTTGCACTATGGTTTGTAATGTATATAAGTGTGGCTATTTTTAAAGTTTGAAATTTGGAGTCCTACTTTCGTATCTCATTATTTTATTGTTTAGGGATTATTTATATGCTTCCGCATATGTATTAAAATGATAGAGTCGGTGATGTGTCCTAAGATGTTATTTAATCGACCAAGATAAGGGATGGGTGCATGCCCGATGATTGAGATGTGACATAATAGCAGATAAACGGAAATGCCATTTTAAATTTTGCACAGATATACGTAACTATCATATTTGCTTACAACAACCAAGTTGCACTATAAACAAATCAAACCTTTTATACTACTGTCTAGGTCATTGCTTCAAGTCATAAGTAGACTTTTTTAATAGACAAACATGATCTTTCTTGCCTTCAAATTGAGAACCTTTTGGTTGATTCATATAGATTTTTTCTTCAAGTCCACCATGTAAGAAAACTGTTTTCATATTTAGCTATTCCACTTCTAAATGATGAATAGCAACTAATGTAAGACAAACCCAAAAGGAGTTGTTTAAAGACAAGTGAAAACACATCATTAAAATCATCTTCCTTAATCTAATTGTATCTTTTAGCAATTAGACAAGCTTTGAATATGATGTCTTCAACTCTAGGAATACATTCCTTTCTTTTGAAAACCCAATTGTAGCCTACAATTTTCCTTCCTTTTGGTGGCTTGACATGCTCTCAAATCTGATTATTTTCAAGAGACTCCATCTCTTCATTCATGGCAACTAACCACTTTGCCAAGTCTTTTGAACAGAGGTTTTATTGTGACATCCCAGATTTTCAATCCTATTACAATTTGAGTTCAATTTCAGCAATTGAAAGTTTGTTGTGTTACAATTAATTCTAGAAACGTTGACTCAGTCTTAGAAAATTTTTCTACAAACTGAGACTTTTTGGAAAAAGTCGTCCTAGGATCGTTTTGTTCAAAAAATATTGGGGGTCATTTTTTATCACGAAATTGAGAAGCAAATGAGATCAATTGATGAGGAAAACTACCAATTTGGTCATTGAGGTGTCGATTGAATTTATAGAGGCTAGGTTGTATTGAATTGAGTAAAAACAAGTGTCCAATTGGTGAGGAAACCAACCCAAATTCGTGTGCCCCCACCACCCACGACTTTTGGACCATCTCGGGCTTCTAGAAGCAAGCCTTGGTGGTTGAATGGAGGCCAAGGACCAGCTAGTGGATGAGGACCGGTCAAGGGGGAACAAAGGAGGCGAAAATAAGACTTGTGGTCCCCCTTGCTCCTTCATTTCTCTCTCTCCCATCGACTACTGCTCCTCCATTTCCTTCAGCGTGCGAAGACCTCCGGAAAACCCAGAGGAAGTTGTGAAGTAGAGGCTAGCAACCGTTGCAACCACCACCAAAGCTAGGACCACCGTTCGCTGCCCCAACATGCATGCGCGCCATCGCGCCTCAACCGCGCAATCCCAGCATCCTCACCACTCCATCTTGCCTAGCTCGCCGTTCCAGGAGGTTGTCCAACACCATGAGCCACTGTTGCAACTTCCTCCAACCGCCGTGAGTCCCCACTTGAACTCGATTTGGTCTCTTTAGCCTTTCTCGGTTTGTTGTTGCTTCAACCAAGCCTTTGGCTTGTCTTTTCCAACCAAGAACATAACAGAAAAGAGTGAGTATTGTTGCTGTTGTCGGGCCCGTTTTGAGGTCAATCTCGACCCCAAAAGTTAGGCCCACCTTAGAGAGAGTCGTTTCTTGTTGCATCCTCGTCGTTTTGCACCGACCGGCTCACGAATCAAGTGAGTTTAACTCACTAATCCTCGCTTTGTAGGTAAATCAAACTTAGGGATTGTTTAGTTTAGGCTGAGATGGATTAGGTGGTTAGATAAGATTAGATTAATGAATTTAATTATTTGTCGATGCATGTTAAGTGGTTAATTAGTGCAATTAGTGAGTAAACACGTTCTAGTATTTATTTAATGAACCTTGGAATTTTTCCAGGTTCGTTTTGGTGTCCAACTAGGCATTATGGGCCTAAGTTGGATTTATTGGCATTTATTTAATATTTTCCGTAATTATTTATTTATTTATTTATTTTCTGAAAATTAGGCTAGGATAGCCCACGACCAGAATTTTATGTTGGTTATTGTGGTACAGTTTGTTTATTTATTTGAGCTCTTCAAGTGAGTTTAACTCACTAATCCTCGCTTAAGTAGGCATGCCTCCAAGAAATCCCATTCCACCCAATCGTAAGATTTCTTCATGTCTAATTTTAGAATAGCTTGGAATGTTTTTTTACTCTAATTTGATGCAACACCTCCTAGACAATAAAGATATTATCCTGAATTTGCCTCCCGCCAACAAATGCACTTTGTTCTACTACCATAATTTCTAGTAAGATTGGTTTGAGTCTATTGGCCAACACTTTCGAGATGATCTTGTAGCCAAAATTGCATAAACTTATTGGACAATACTGATCCAATCTCTTTGGGTTTGGAACTTTCGAGATAAGGGAGATATATGTTCTATTCAAATGTGGTGAAAGAGAGCCAGTGTTCAAGAAGTTCTTCACCTCCTTAAAAATGTCCCATTTAATGTCTTCCCAGTGTTGCTGATAGAATAAACCATTAAGACCAACTAGCCCGAGGGCTTTTGTTGCACCAAGCTGGAAAGCGGCTTCTGTTACTTCTTTTAAAGTTACTTCAGCTAGCAATTTATTGTTCATTTCTTTTGTTACCAATTCAAGTAGTTGATCTAGAACTGGTGAGCAATTTTGGGGACCATAGGGCTCGTATAGTTTGCTGAAAAATTGCACAATATGTTCTTTCAATTGATCCTACTTAAACAGCCATGTATTTTCTGAATTTTGTAGCGTAGAGATCCTATTTCTCTGTCTTCTTTGAATGGTTGTCGCATGGAAATATTTTGAATTATGATCTTCCCATCTCAACCAATTAATTCTAGAGCGTAACTCCTAGTACATTTCTTCTTGCCTCTAGAGCTCGTCAATATCATCTTGCAACCTTTTGAATCGTGCTTTGTTGAAAGGACCCGAAACATTATTTGTTAGCCTCTCCAATTCCTATTTTAGCAAGCTGATTTTCTTTTGTCCATTCACAAATTTCTTTTTGCACCATTTGGAAAGTGCATTTTGGATATCGCATAGCTTCCCAACTAAATCCTTCTGAGGTTGAGTTGTAGATCCCCAAGACTTTAGCACCACATCCTTACATTCGTCACTCTCAAGCCAAAAAGCTTCAAATCTGAATTCTCTTTTCCTTTTAACCTAATTTGGCTAAAGAGATAGGAGGATAGAACTATGGTCCGAGCCCATTGCAAGAAGAGCATATGCTTAAGCTTCAGGGTACATCAACCTCCATTCTATCGTGCACACTACTTTGTCAAGTCGTTCTTTTACATATTCATCCCCTTCCCTGTTGTTGGCCCAAGTAAACACACATCCCTTGTTGTCTATATCCATTAATAAGCATGCATCCAAGCATTCACAAAAAGCATTCATTATGAAGTTTTCAAGCCACCACTTCCCCACTTTCTCCTACTAAAATTGCACTTCATTAAAATCCTCCAAGCACACCCAAGGCAAAATATTCATAGAGCTTATCTTTTGCATTTCCTCCCAAAGTTATAGCCTCCTTGGATATGTATATGTAGCATGTGTTGGAGAAATCTTTCCAGAATATTTTGAAGCTGACAAAACGTTTCAATCAATCTAGTCTGGATAGTTGCAGATCGTCAGTTTAAAGTCTGAAGACTTTCTGATCACCATACTCAGCACTCAAGACTCAAGACTTAAGACTCAAGACTTTTTCTCATTGACAGTCTTTCTGATCCAGTGACGAAGAAAATCCAGAGCCGAAGTTTATATTTAAGGATTTAATCCTATCCTCTGGAGAAGATCTCTTGGTTGGATAAATATAACGGATTCTTTTATTCGTATCTAGATTGATTGAAGATCCGGTGGTCGACGAAATATTCTAGGAAGGTTCTATTCTTGGAAACTAAGATCCTGATTGTATGGGCGAACAGCATTGATGGGCTATCATCAGGTTCCTTTAATAGCTCGAATGATCTTCTTAATTGATTCTGTCCAACGGGTAGATTAGAGGAATTCCTTTGGTAAGTGCCAACGGGTATGATGGCATAAAAGAGTATAAAAGGAAGACGTTCCAGTTGTTTTAGTACGTGATCGATAGAGAAATTCCAGAGTCTGAAGCACCTTGATTATTAGTCGATACAGTTTGAGCGAAATTGTATACACAGAGAGTGTTTATACTTGGTGATACCTTGAGCAAGTCTGGCAAATCAACTACACCTAGAAATCAAGGGAGATCAACGCTGTAACATCTCTTTGTTCATAGTGGAATCCAGCCAATAGGCTGTCAGTGCAGAAGAGTGGACGTAGGCTTGAATCAAGCCGAACCACTATAAACCGCATGTTCAATTCTCTCTTTCCTTTACTCAGTCTTACGTTGATTATTATTTATTGCAAATCCTTCAACTGTCTAAGTATTGTGCAATCATCAAGAAAAATATTTTATATACCTATTCATCCCCCCTCTAGGTACTCATACTAGCTATATCAGCATGAACAAAGGTAATTATCATTTTATTACCCTTAATCCCCTCTTCACATCTCAAGTTCACAAAGCCTTCAGATACTGATCTTTTTTCAATGAAATTCTATCATCCCACATAATAGCCAAGCCCCTCGCCACACCCACAAGATCAACTACTAGACAACTCTGAAATTAAAGTCTTCTCTTTAATTTCTAGACAAACTCAGTTTTATTTTTTGTTTCCATTAAAAAAACCAAAGAGGGCCTAAATCGAGCCATTAAAGCTCTCAATTCTTGGACTGTCAAGGGTGTGCCCAACTCCTGACATTTCCAACTTAATATATTCATGGTTCATATGAATAAGAGTGTCCAGAAGTTGAGTCTCATCCAACCAACCTTGGATTGGGGTTGTAGGATCATGATCACTAGCCATCCTTTGTTTTTTGGTAGAGGGAGTTTTTGGTTTTGTATAAGTTTTCTTTCTGATGCTTTCTAAGCTAGTTGTTAGCTAAATGTTTGGAATGTTTATATGCTCCGGTCCTGTGAGCAGAAGTGCTCTTTTCCCTTGGTTATACATGGTTATCTCTTTTGTGATGTTTTAGTGAGGATCCGTTATCATCTATTCCAGATCCCCCTGCTAAATGTTATGAGTAATTTTGAGAGGGATAGGCTGACCATCATCCATAACATCAGTTTGCCTCGGCTGCTCAAGGGTTTCAAGAATAATTTCTTCTACATCTTCAGCTGTTGACTCTTTTTGATAGAAGACTTTCCGAAATGGGCTATGGTATGGGGTTTCTGCTTTCATCTAGCTTCCAATGTATCCTCCCACCTCAGTTGTGAATTTTTCCTCATCATAAGGTATATCTTTACAGTAGTTAGCATAATATTCAATTTTGCCATATGAATAACAGAAGAAATGCAGTCTTTCATATTTGAAGTCAAGCCATACTTTCTTGTTTCCATGACGCATCAATTGTCCAACTCGCAATTTAGCCTCCACATCTAACTCCACTCTTGCTTTCCTAATTTTTTTTGAAAAGCAATGCCTCGAGCATCTATTTTTATCTCCAAAACCTTTCCCATTGAGCTAGCAATTTTGTTTATTATACATTCAGAGTTCCATTCTAGAGGGAGCCCAAATACTTTAACCCAGAAGGCACATGTCTTGGATTCATAACAATGAAGAGGAGTATCTAGCTCCCATGATTTTAATAGCAATAAATGATTAGAAAATGACCAAGGACCTCCCTCTAACACATGGGTTTTATCCCATTCGTTCCGAAATACAATGTTGATTTTTCCATTTTCTAAAGGTTTTACTTCCATATTCTCATTTCTCCATCTCTTTTTCATGGCCATTGAAAGTGCTTGAAAATTAATGGTAGGGTTCTTGTAGAGTTGCCCAACAAGGGAGAAGCAACATTCTTGAATTTTTCCTCCAATATTTCCTCATCTAGAATATGCGTATCATTAAAAAAAAAACTATAATGCATAATATAGAATATACAAATAAAAGAAAATGAAAACATATAAAAATTATATTTTTTTAAATTGCAAAGATTGTCCAAGTTAGTGTTGTCTATGTCACGTAAGGGGCCTACGTTCACGTTGCTGATTTCCGATAATTGACCCAAGGAACTACATTAATAAATTATAACATGGTTTGAATTAAATTGGTCAAATTAAAAAATTGAAATATTAAATTAGCATCCATATAATATATCTAGGACTTTTTTTAGTAATTATCTTAAAATAAACAATCACCGCTTTGAGTATGCATTTTTTAGGTTTATTTAAATTGATGATCATTTCTTTAGGTTCCCTCCTTCGTATATTCTGATTTTTCCGCATAACTTTAATTAACTATATTAGACCAAGCTATGGTCCTAACACAAGCCAAATTAACTAGTGAGTATGATGGTCATTGTTGCCTAGGGCCTGGATTGTTGCCTAGGGCCCGGTGGTGTGACCAATGTTTAGGTGGTCACGTTAGTATGACGACCACAATGACGATTGTGTGCTAGCTATAGCTAAACTCTGGGCCCATTTGTATATGGACCCAGTTTCAATTCGGATATTTATTGAGGTCCCAATTTGTTTGTTGATAGTAATAAGGTTGTCAATTGGAGTTATCTTGATGTTCGATGTGTGTTGGTTCCACACTCCTGTTATCGTAATATTGAGCATTGAGATAGATTTCATATGTGCCTGAATGACTTTTATATATTCCTTTTACTTAATCAAAATCTTGCATTGTACAATTTGACTTTCTCTTTCTATCAATATAATATTAAATTTGTATAATATACGAATGTCAGCACGTAAATTTGCAGTATAACCTTTTTTGTGATTATTTGAGATTCAAACAGTATTTTAGGTTTTCTTGTGGGAACTTAAAAAGGTGTCCATTCCCTTCTGTTAATAAGGAAAGGGTCACTAAATTTTGTCTGCTGCAAAGTTAGAGAGCAAATTATTAGTGATGCACGGCACCGACGATGTAGCTTGCAAAATTATTACTCATGCAGATGCACGGCACCGACGATACAGCTTGTAAAGCTCGTGCAACTGAGAAAATATTAGGTGCATTAAATATGTGTCAAACCATACATAAATTGATATGTAGCAAACGGTCTCACCTGTTCGAAAAGTTTTGTTCCTTTCTCCCCTCTCTCACCCACTTTGCTCTCCAACTTTGCAACCCAATGCCCAACCCTCCTCTTTCTAAAACCTTTACTCCTATTCTTAATATTGAGCATTGAGATAGATTTCATTTGTGCCTGAGTGACTTTTATATATTCTTTTTACTTAATCAAAATATTGTATTGCACAATTTGACTTTTTCTTTCAATCCACATAATATAAAATTTTTATAATATATGAATGTCAACACGTAAATTTGTAGTATAATTTTTTTTGTGATTATTTGATATTCGAATAGTATTTTAGATTATCTTGTGTGAAGTTAACAAGTTGTCCATTCCCTTCTCTTAATAAGGATAGGGTCACTAAATATTGTCCGCTACAAAATCAAAGCGCAAACTCTTACTCATGCACGGCACCAATGATATGGCTCGCAAAATTGTTACTCATGCAAGGCGCCAATGATGTAGCTGGCAAAGCTCGAACAACTGACAATATATTAGGTGCATTAAATATGTATTTGTTGAAATTCAAGTCGGCAGAAGACGACTTATCTGATTCCGATACGCAAACAACAATTAGCCCCTGGAACGAACGTTGAATTGCCGATGTAACATGAACAAAATTACTTCACGTTGGTCTAAATGCAATTACAAGGAAAGCATCCGATTTCCACATTGTAAATGCTGATTTGTTCTTGTAAAGAAGAAATGGAACACCTTGATGGAAAAGGGAGAGAAAGGAAGAAAACTTTTTGAATGTACATTATGCCAACCGTGCCAACGGTTATCTTCTAGAGTCTTTTATATGACTCAGTCACACCCCTTCAAATGGTGTCTTTCCATCGTAGCGTATCAAGGTGAAATAGTGTGTTCCAATTGCACCATCATGGACGTACCATTTAGTACAACATCTCACACTCAGACATGATTGGCTTGATAGCGCTCTATCAAGAATGTAAGACATTCAACATTCATCAACTTTACAAAACAATTCATATTAGCAAGTAAGCCGTGCGACCAATAAGTACAAATGAACTTGGGATCTCAAATTATGCACATGTTAGGGATGATAAATAATCGATGTCTCACAATGCCCCAAACATAGTTTGTTACATCAGTCCAAGTATATCTATCCCTTAAAGGCTATACTTGACTATTTTCAAAAACACCATATATTTACAATTATATCTGCAACCACAAAATGTGATATAATTGGTCGACCAATAAATACATGTGATCAATGTAAAACAACAACAGTCTTCCTTCGCACTCATATCCCTCTCCATTTCAAACCAACTGATTTCCTAGACACGTCCCATAAGGCTATATCTATTCATGATAGCCAATAACATGCTAAAGTAATAATATTGATCTTTCACTTCGAGGACATAGTTAGAAATAATATAGGACAGAAAATGAGGTAAATTATAAATTACCTCAAGGGTTCATACAATGAGTAAATAGGAATAACTTTACTCACATTCCCTTATCGATCGTACAATACACATGTAGTATGAATTACATGCTATAGTAGACTTCTCTTTCTATAAGAGTGTATATCATTTATTAAATATATCCACTATACGGAGCTTAGCCTAAACATAGTCATGTGCTTCTCACGTACTCATGTTTAGCTCGAGTGCTATATCAGCTTGCTTTTATAGCACCCAATTAAGTACTTGCATTCGACATCTTTCAAGCATACATGATTGTGGGACTATCATGTTCGGTCTTATTATTAACATAGCATAGACCTCATTTTGACTTCAATCAAGGCGACATATTATTTTATGTACTAAACTTGCTCTTCAACATTTATTTGTACATAACGTCTCATCACAACATGCTATCTATATCACTTAAGGCGATTGCTCGTGTGAGTGAGCCAATCATTACTTGCTAACATACTTTTCAATAATATATGTGTGTAGTGCTAATCTCATATTGTATTTGTACTTATTGAAAAAACATCAAATCACTAATAAACAAACAAGTACAATACATATGTCCACATATACATAAATCAATAATCCTCTACAAATAACATATATCACATTCTAAGCAATCCTAGTGACATCCTATGGCTCAAGAATATGTCTCTAAGAACAACCTCTGTAAATGGATCAGCAACCATTTTATTAGTTGAAACATATTGTAGAATTACTTCTTTCTGTGCTATTATATTTCTTATGAAGTTGTTCTTTATGTTAATGTGCTTCATCCTTTCATGATACTTGGGATCCTTCACATAGGCAATGGCTATTTGACTATCACAATAAGCTATCACCGGTCTTGGAACCTCAATGACAGTTGCTAAATCTTCTAAGAAACGTTTTAGCCATATTGTTTCTTGCACTGCGGCAAAGCATGCAATCAATTATGCCTCCATCGTAGATAAGGCCATGCATGTCTGTTTCTTACTATTCCAAGAAATTGCACCTCCATTGAGTAAGAATGCATATCCATAAGTTGATTTACGCTCATCGAGGTCTCCACCCTAATCAGCATCTAAGTAGCCTAACATGTGTAAATCATTCCCTCGATAACAAAGTCGATAGTCCATGGTGCCCTTCAAGTATCTTAGGATCCTCTTCACTACTTTTCAGTGTGATTGACTAGGATTTGATTGATATCGGCTCACCAATCCCACGGCATAACATATGTCGAGTTGAGTACACATTATAGCATACATCAAAATTCCGACCGCACTACTGTAAGGAACAGTTTCCATCACTTTAATTTCTTTTAGAGTCTTAGGACACATCTCAGTACTTAGGCCTTCACCTTGCATGATAGGAGTATCAATAGGATTATGATACTACATATTGAAATGCTTAAGAATCTTCATTATATAAGACTCTTGTGATAAAGTAAGGGATTTCCTTTATCGATTTCTTTCAATCTTAACTCCTAATATATAAGCAACTTATCCCATGTCCTTCATTTCAAAATTGGAGGACAACCATTCTTTAATGATGATAACCCAAACCTTGTCATTTCTAGCCAATAGAATATCGTTCACATAAAGTGATATAATCACAAATTTATCTTCGGACCGCTTGACATATACACAATGATCTTCTTCATCATCGTGAAGCCAAAAGTGGTTATGACTCAATGAAAACGAAGATACCATTACCTAGATGATTGCTTAAGGCCATATATTGAGCGATAAAACTTACAAACTATATGCTCTTGACCTTTAGCTATGAAACCTATTGGTTGCTTCATATAGATTTTCTCATCTAGTTCTCCATTGAGAAATGCCGTCTTTACATCCATTTGATGTAATTCAAGGTCCAAATGTGCAACGATGGCTAGGATAAGGCATATTGAGGCAAACCTTACAATTGGTGAAAATGTTTCCTCAAAATCTATACCCTCTTGTTGAGTATAACATTTCGTCACAAGGCGAGCCTTATACTTTTCAATGGATTCATCCGCCCTTCGCTTAATCTTGAAGACCCATTTGTTTACAATAGCCTTACAATTGGGTGGTAGATTAACCAAGTCCCAAACATGATTTGTCCTCATTGACTCAATTTTATCTTCCAAAACTTTTCTCCATTCTTCCTTATTAGAGGATGAGAGAGCCTTTTAAACAGTCTTAAGTTCAGCATCATCTTTTTGAGCAATCATAAATGTTTCCCCTTCCATCTCAAAACGACGACGAGGAATATTTTTACGATTACTTTTACGCAATTGAATTTCTCTTGCATTCAATTTGTCAAGTGATGCAACACTCCCACTAAGTCTTGCATGTTGAGGTAAATCTTTATTTCCCTCTACAACATCAGTTGGTGTGTTATTAGGATCTTCCATCTCATATAATTGGAAGTCCTTATCAATCTCACATTTACTAGGAAAATCGTTCTCCAAGAACGTGACATCTCGTGACTCCATTTTGATTACACTTCCATCAGCTTGTTCACCTATGAATACATACCCTTTAGAGTGTTCATAATATCTTATAAAGATATATTTATTTTCTCTATGACCTAATTTGCCATATTTATGGAAAAAATCATGAACATAAGCTACACATCCCCATAGACATAGAATACTCAAGTTTGATTTCCTACCAGTCCATAATTCATAAAGGGTGGAAGTGATCAATTTTGAGGGCATTCGGTTAAGTACATAGACAGCAGTCAACAACGCATCTCTCCAATAGAAGATAAGTAAATTTGCTTTTGCCATCAAAGACTTAACAATTTCCAATATGGTTATATTCCTTCCCTCAGCCACCCCCATTTTGTTGTGAAGTAATAGGAATAGTCAATTGTCGTACAATCCTATTTTCATCACAAAGAGCCTTGAATTGCTCTGATAGATACTCATGCCCACAATTGGTTTTCAATGCCTTTATTGTTTGGTTCAACTGATTATCTACCATCGTTGTATATCGTCTAAAGCAGTCTAATGCTTCTAACTTATGAGAGATTAGAAAGACATAACCGAAACGCGTGAAGTTATATATGAAAGTGATGAAATATGAGGCTCCATGCCTCGCCTTCACATTCAAAGGACCACAAATGTTAGAATGTATAAGTTGCAATGGAAATTCGGTTCTAGTCTTTTTACCGAATGGTTTTCTAGTTATTTTTCCCGCTAGACAATGTTCACATATGGGTAAATCAATATTAGTGAGTGACTCTAAAATGCATTCTCTAGCTAATTTTTGCATTCTTTGCAACTTAATGTGACATAATCTAGCATGTCAAGTATTTTCATCAATCTCAATATTATTAGAATATGCAATTAAAGAAAAACAACCGTCGACATTAATATTATATTGATCATAGTCAATGTCTAACACCATAAAACCATTCGATACACGACCAGAACCATAATAAACTGTTCCATACAAAATGTCAACACAATCACCGTATAAATTCAATATATAACCTAAGCTAAGAAGAACAACTACGGAGATCAAGTTTCATCGAATATCTTGAGCATAAAGGACATCATGTAGGAATAGGTTTCAACCACCATGTAAAATTAATTTACATGTGCCGATACCATTCACTTCAATTCTTTAGTTATTCCTAACATATATCCATCTTCCTCCAGGCTGAATCTGATGATACTCCACAAATGCTTCTCAGTCTCTAGCTACGTGGTCTGTTGCTCCTGAGTCTACAATCCACATTAGATGAGATTCAGCAAGCATTATGGTGCTAGAAACAAAAACATTACTTAAAGTAATGGAGTAATAGAGTACCTTTTTTTGACTCAGTGTATTCACGAGAAAAGTAACCCATCTTGTTACAATTGTAGCACTTCATCTTGGCCTTGACCTTCTTCCCACCACGCTTCTTGCATTGAAAGGTCTTAGCCCTTTTAGATACTTGATCAGTCTTCTTCCCTTTGTTGTTGAATTTAGAATTCCTTTTGCGCTTAAAACCCAAAGTTTTGCGCAAACTCGATTCAGCAACATAAGCATGGGTAGAGGATCTCGCAGCCTCTAGGTGTTCATCCTCTAATTCCAAATGACTCGCTATATCATCAAAAGTGACAATATTCTCATTATGCGTCATATTGATTTTCATATGAACAGTAAGGGAGTGACCTGCCGATTTCAGCTCATGAATTATGTTTAACATCTCCTGAAGATGCTACCCCATCGTTACATTTGGGCACTTTCGGAATGTGTCAAACTTGATGGTGAGTCTCCTCAGCTTAGTGGTAAATGTACCCACAAACTTATCTTTCAAGGCAACCCACATAACTTGAGCTTTATCATAACTTTCAAACTTACACATGGGATAATCTTGCATACAGCTTAGCAACATGATGCGAGCAATGTTATTTTTCTTTTTCCAAGCTTAACAAGCTTCTGGATTTCTTCTATGTTGAGCTAAAGTTCCATGTTCAGGTTCATCTATGGTGTGGTTAAGGGTTTCCAAAATCTCTTGCTCCTCAAGGATGTACTAAATCTTTCGGTACCAAATATTATAATTGTCACCGTTCAGCTTATCACCCTTATTGAGGTCAGCCGCAATGGTCTTGAATGCCAAAGCCATAATCAATTGCCATAACACATTGACATAATAAACGTAGAATCAATACTAGCACATTTTTTTAGAGTAACATGCATATTTAATTTGTAGCAAAAACAAACTAAATTAATGATAATTTAACAAAAGACACAGAAGCAAAAGTTCACTTGTTCCTAATCAACTTCTATGTACGATTGTTTTATTATCATTAATTAGTTTAATTTACACAAATTTTAAGTTCTAGGTGAGAACTCTTTCAAATTCTACCAACCTACAAACTCCCACTAAGAAAAATAATTACATGGCATCATATAATTTATAAATTTTTCCATTAACACAAAAACATGGCATGATGTGGACCAATGTACAAAAAATAATCATGCTACAACCTTAATGAAAACCACAATTCAACATGTAATGAAAAAACAAGGATTTTCTACCATTATTCGAATTTTCTTGGAACTAGAAAAATGTAAGTATATTAAACTATATACGTGCTATCATCGAACCAAGCTCTACATAGCATATTTGATATCATTTTCATACAGGCCAACTACTGTATTTCCTAAAACTTAAGAAAATACAAGCCAAAAAATAAATAAACTATGCATTTGTATCTTAAAAATACGCGTACATGGGGTCCCATACACAATTTTATACATTTATCAAATTGAAACATACAAAATAAATAAACCACAATATAGAGGACACTCATACGAACCAAATGCCACTAACCACGCTCCAATCGAACTTCCCACGCGCCCACACACGCCGCTTGAGTGCGGCGCTTGTGGTGCACTCGCCAGCGAGCCAAATGGCTCTTAGCCGATCTGACCCGTCCAACTAGTGATCGGTCCGACCATTGATCGGTCAACGGTCTGATTGTTTTCAGGTCGAGTCATGAGTTAGCCTCGGGTCGAGTCGCCGGCCGGCGACCGACCGGCAATCGCCACCGCCGCTGCTACCGACATCATCGATGATGTCATCCATGACGTCAGCACGCGCCATTTCGCCGATGCGCGCATGCCACTCACACGCTAACGTCACAGTGATATCATCACACACCAGTTCGCCGACCGACGCATGAGGCCCACGCGCAGAGACTTCTAGTTGCACGTGTGGGCGCGTCCGGCATCTTCCGACAGCATTCAACCCACCGTTAGACTCATCTCAACGAATACTTACACCATGTATATTTAAAAATTGATTTTGACCGAAAAATATTCCAAAAAATGTCCAAATCCGTATGGGTGTGCGCAACCCCAAACCCATTCTTTGCTTTGGTTCGATTTCGAGGATTCAAATTGTAATTCCGAGCGATAAACATCCAAAACAATGTAGAATTCAATATCTTGACCTCGATATCATGTGGTAAACGAGTAAATTCGATGAAAACAAGGTAGAAATCACAACCTGGCTTTGATATCAATGTTGGAATTCAAGTCGGTAAAAGTCAACTTACCTGATTCCTATGCGCAAACAACAATTAGCCCTGGAACGAATGTTGAATTGACGATGTAACACTAACAAAATTATTTCATGTTGGTCAGAATGCAATCACAAGGAAAATATCCGATTTTCACAGCATAAATGCCGATTTGTTCTCGTAAAGAATAAATGGAACGCCTTGATGAAAAGGGGAGAGAAAAGAAGAAAACTTTCTAAACGTACGTTATGCCAACCTTGCCAATAGTTGTCTTCTGGAGTCTTTTATATGACTCCGTCACACCTCTTCAAATGGTGTCTTTCCATCGTAGCGTATCATCAAATGGTGTCTTTCCATCGTAGCGTATCAAGGTGAAACAGTGCGTTCCAAGCGCACCCATCATGGACGTAACATTTAGTACAAGAGTATTGACAAAATATTAGGTGCATTAAATGTGCATCGAACCATACATAAATTGGCACAAGGCAAAGCGGGCTCCCCTATTTGAAAAATTTTACTCCTCTCTCCCCTCTCTCTCACGAGAAAATATTGGGTGAGTGAATATTCCACGTAGGCTGTGTAGAAAACCATTGAACAAGTGTTGTACGGGCTCACAGAAAATATTTAAAATTGCCGCAGACCCTCTGTCTCTCTATCAATATAGGTCCATGTTTGCAGCCTCTCTCTCCTCTACTCTCTCTCCCCGTTGTCGCTTCGCTCCGCTACGGAACGATTAAAAGAAGAAATCGCTCTCACCCCCTGTTAAAAATGGCTCTGGAGCACACATTTTTTCCTCACCTCTGCCCTGCCATTCTCTTTCCTCTGAGCGATGCCGCCGCCACCGCCTCCGCCATCTCCATACGCTTTTTCTTGCAGGACCTTTTTCTGATTATTTAAACCTCAGTATTAAAAGAGGTGATTGAAAAATGGGTAAACTTAAGTTAAATCCTCCAATATTTCGAGTGGATTAAGAAGCGTTTCGGTGGTCCCACTTCTGTGTGATTGGGGACGGATGGGAGGAGTGCGAAGCGGCAGAATCAATGAGATGGCCGTTCGTCCAGATCGATTTGCGTCCAAACAGTTCTCACACGTTTCCTGGCCACACTGAGAACGTTGGGATTTTATTTCTCCATCGTGTACGGGAATCGTGGTGTTGCGACTGATGAAGTCGAAGAGTGAGTTAGTGACTTACTTTGCTAAGATAGTAGACTCAGACGAAATAACACGTTCCACGTCTCGGGGGGGAAGTTCCTGGTTAAATTATTTTATTTGATTCACCTTGACTGTCGATTTCACATCTCTTCATGTGTATTTTTCTCGAGTATATAAGAGTTTGCCGTGTGAAGGGCTGCATCTTTTCACTTTCCTAATGTTACCTGTACAGTTTCTTCTTCTTTAGAGCAGAGACTGGTCTTGACAACATTTCTTGCAAATGCCATATCTATGAAGAGCCAAAGTTTAAGTGGAATGGTTATGAGAACTGATTAAATTGCTAAAGGACACAATTGCATGAACGGGGCAACCTCAAGTGATTTTCCTTCATGGTAAATCCCAATTCTTGGACTAACTTAGTACGTGAGTGCTTCGTTACTTGTGCGTAAGTGCATAAGCATCGGGCGAGGGGAGTCGTGATTGGACAAGTCTCTGTGTTTTCGAGCGCGCTTGTGTGTTTCTATTATGATCGCCCTTCATTATTTAATAGTTCAATCTAGGCAAGGACAAGAAACTAAACAACCTCCAGGATGATGCTAACAGATTCATAGACTTGAAACGATGGAAGATCATCTCATTTGCCAACAGTAAGAGTGCGTACAGTAGGCTACTATTGAGAAAATTAACTGTTATTTATAGAAGATGTTTCATAGCGAAAAGTCCAACTCGGGAAGAGAGATATCATCTCAAACTGTCGTTTCTGATTGCACATCTGGTCCGCTTATTCATCAGCCAATGCTAACTCTAGAGCATAAGTATCTCTTTCCTGCGGCAACAGAAACAGAAAAACAAGCAATGTTTCAGGAACAGAACATTAACCACCCCATATCAGGCGGGTGGTGCACGATGATTTATAAAATTAACTGCTACTCCACATCTTGCATTTCTCAATCAATTTAATTGTAAGTTTATGATGATGACAAGGTATCTAGATCTCACAAGTGGTCCTCGTGCAAAATATCTTCCAAATTGAAGCCAATAGACCAGCAAGTTAAATCAATGATAGTTCAAAAATAGGAACACAATGTCTATGGCAACCCCATGCCCGGCCCTCCTCTCTCTTTAACCTTTGCTCCTATTTTGACACACCTTCTTCAATTCATCTCTCCTTTGAGCTCAAGTCCTTCGATTTATATATGATTTAATACGGATGCATTAAATACAGCCATTATTTTCTCGTCCATATAGGCGCAAACTCCTCCACTCCTAAGCGTCTAAAAAGAGGACTCTGTTGGAGAAATCTTTCTGGAATATTTTGAAGCTGACAAAACATTTTCTATCAATCTAGTCTGGAGATTTCCAGACTCATCTATTCAAAGTCTGAAGACTTCTGGACTGCCAGACTCAAGACTTAAAGTCTATTTTCAGTGACAGTTTCTAATCCGTTGAAATAAGGCTTTCCAGATATGAGTGACTCATTGAGGATTTAGCCTTATCAACTGGAGAAGATCTCCTGGCTAGATTTGGCATAATGGATTCTTTTATTTGAATCAAGATTGATTAAGGATCCGATGATTGGCGAAGTATTCTTGGAAGGTTCTACTTATGGAAACCTAGATCCTGATTGTATGGGCAAGCAGGATTAATGGGCTATTGACATGTTCCTTTAATAGCTAGGATAATTTTCCTAATTGATTATGTCCAACGGAAGATTGGAAGAATTCATTTGGTAAGTGCCAACGGGTATGATGGCATAAAGGAGTATAAAAAGAAGACGTTCTAGTTGTTCGAGGGAGTGCACGATAGAAGAATTCCAAAATATGAAGCTCCTTGATTCATAGTCAATTCATTTGCTGAGCGAAAACCTTGTTTACTAAAGAGAGCTTATATTGTGAGATACCTTGAGGAAGTGTGGTAGATATCCATACTGTGAAATCAAGGAAGAGTATTGCTGTAACATCTCTTTGATCATAGTGAAATCCAGCCAGTGGGCTGTCAATACAGAACAGTGGACGTAGGCTTGGAATAAGCCGAACCACTATAAACCTCATGTTGAATTTTCTCTTCCCTACTCTTTGTTTTTACTTTGATAATAGTTCGTTCTATTAACTAAAGAGGAGTCTTTTTTCTATTCACTGCCTAATATTGCTTTCATATCTCAAGGAATTATTTTTATACATATTCACCCCCTCTAGGTACTCATACTAGCTATATCAATTGGTATCAGAGCCTGTGTACTCACTTTGTTTGAAGTGTTTTACTTCAGAGTTAAAGATCCATCGCTAGTATGCTAGCTCCAGGGCTGGTGGAAGGGCAAAATAATACCAGACCACCCTACTTTGATGGAAAGGATTACAACATCTGGAAAAACAAGATGAAAGCGTGCCTACGATCAAAGAATCCTCTGGAATGGGACGTTGTAGAAAAATGAATTACTCCTAAAGCTGCATCTGTCTCAGAGAGAGGAAAAGAAAATGTTGAGTCAAGAGAAATGACTCGGGAAGAGATAATCAAGAGACAAGCACTCGATGCAAAAGCAATTTATTCTTTATATTGTGCTTTGTCACCTACTGAATATAACAGAATATCTTTTTGTATTACAGAAAAAGAAGTCTAGGATAAATTACATATCACCTATGAAGGAATATATCGAGTGAAGGAGACCAAAATCAACATTCTCCTCGGTCAATACGAAGCCTTCAAAATGAAATCAGGAGAATCCATAACTAACATGTTTAGCCGTTTTACAAATATCGTGAATGGTCTTGAAAATCAAGGTCAACCAATTTCTGATCCCATGAAGGTAAACAAGCTACTGCATGGACTCTCCAAGGATTAGAATCATATAAAGACTTCAATAAGAGAGACACAAAGAATCATGCCACTATTTGTCGATAAGTTGGTTGAAACTCTTCAGTCTTATGAAGTGGAGTGAATCAATGAAGATGAAGATCCTAAAGGTAAGAAATCCATTGCATTAAAATCCAATGACGATTCTGATGTTACAGATTCTGAAGACGATATGGACAATGAGGAGCTTACTCTTATGATAAGAATGTTCAAAAACTAAATAGAAAAGGAAGAATATTCAATCCTAAGAAACAGAGCTTTCAAAAGCAACAGACCAAGTCTGTTGATGGTGATGAATCAAACAAAGATGTAGTCTGCTTTGAATGCAAAAAAAGGGACACATCAGACCCAACTGTCCTCTTCTAAGAAAGAATAAAGGAAAAGCTGAAAAGTATCAAAAAGCTCTTAAAGCATAAACCTGGAGTAATATAGAGTGTGAAGAAAGCGATGATGATTATGCCAACATATGTCTGATGGCACAATAAAACTCAGATTCAAACTCTGAAATAGACTCGACTCAGACAGTGAATTTGAGATAAGTAACTTTAAAATTCCTATTAAGATTTCTAAATACATTGATGAGCTGTGTCTTAGTCTTAAGACTTCTCTCAAAAGAATTTCCGAACTAAAAAAGGAAAACTCTACACTAAAACAACGGGAGCTTGTTTTGAAAGAAAAGTTGAAATGCTTAGACATGAATGTTTCTTCTCTTAAAGAAAGTGAAGTCAATCTCTTAAAAGAAAATGCATTTTTAAAAAATGATTTGTCAAATGTTTCAAAAAGATTTTCATTAGGATCTGAGAAACTTGAGAAAATTCTTTCTACACAAAGACCCTATTTCAATAAATCTAGTTTAGGAATGACAGAAGAAACAATTCTTTTAATTGATTTTCCTAAAGTAAAGGAAAGAATTAAGCAAATGCCTACAAGAGATACTTACAAAAAACATTTCAAAAAGGTTTTTGTAAAACCAGTAGGTCGAAATGCTCTCAGATGTTTAAAGTGCAATAATGCAGATCATTTTGAAAAAGAATGTCCTATGGTCTTGGAAACCTATTAAGAAAATATGGGCAAATACTGCATATCATACTAACACAAATGGACCCAAGAAAAAATGGGTACCAAAGAAAACTTGAGTCTCTTTTTTTAAATGCAAGTCACTATCAAGAAAAAAGGTAAAATTGTATCTGGATAGTAGATGCTTAAGACATATGACAGGAGATTCAAATTGCTTCATAAAGCTCGTACAAGTAGATGGTGGAAAAGTCTCTTTTGGAGGAAACAGCAAAAGAAGAATTGTGGGATTTAGAACTGTAAAGATTGGAAACCTCACAATAAGCAATGTTTCCCTAGTGAAAGGACTTAACTACAATCTACTCAATATCAACCAGCTGTATGATACAGGTTTCAAAATCAGTTTTCAAGAGGGAATATGTTCAAGAACCAGTAAAGACTCTACTCAATCGTTTATGGGTCGAAGACATGAAAATATCTACCTCTTGGATATGAAACCAGATGAATCACAATGTTTAATCTCAATTTAAGATGAAGCAAGCTTATGGCACAGAAAGCTTGGGCACATAAATACGAAGCAACTAGCCAAAATTTCAGCAAAGAAGCTTGTTCGTGGTCTACCCAATTTATCTTACCAATAGTCTTATCTATGCACACCATGCGTAAGAAATTCTTTTAAAAAAATCAAGTTTCCAAATTCTTTTAAACCAATAAATCAAGTTGTGGTATACTTCCTGGTAAGTAAGTCTTAAACTTTCTCTTATTTTGAAAAATTTTCTAAAAGAGTTCAAAATGAAAAAGGATATGCTATCTCTAGTATAAGAACAGACCATGGAGCCGAATTTGAAAATCAAGATTTTACAAAATTCTGTGATGAATCGGGTTTTCAGCATGTGTTTTCCTCTCCATATACTCCAGAGCAAAATGGAGTTGTGGAAAGAAAGAATAGATCTCTTCAAGAAATGGCTAGAACTCTCTTAATTGAAAGTAACGTCTCTTCAAGATTTTGGGCTAAAGCTGTTTCAACAGCATGTTATATTATCAATAGAGTTTTTCTAAGATCTATTCTAGAAAAAAAAAACCCTCTAAATTATTCAAAGGAAAGAAGACTATTATTTTATATTTTCATATATTTGGATGCAAATGCTTTATATTGAAAAATGCAAATGATCGAGTTTGTAAGTTTGAAGAAAAATCAGATGAAGGCATCTTCCTTGGATATTCTACATCAAGCAAAGCGTACAGAGTCTATAACAAGAAGAGTCAATCTGTGGAGGAATCAATGAATGTCAAATTCCAGGATTCTATGCAAAATAAATCTATCCAGACTCATCTTGAAGAATTTGAACTTGCTCCAGACTCTACAAAGTTTAAATCTCAAGAAGCAACCCGGACTCTGAAAGAGCAGCAACAAACAATTATTGAAGATTCAAATGAAAGAAGTGATCATCAACCTGAAAAATCAACCAGTAACTGGAAGTATAAGTCCAGTCATCCCAAAGATCTCATTATTGGCGACATTAATGAAGGAATTCGCACAAGATCCAAAAGGCGCGAAGAGTCTAGTGTTGTGGCTCTTATTTCTGAAGTAGAACCCAAAAGCATAGAAGAAGCTTTATCTGATGAAAGCTGGATTGAAGCTATGCAAGAAGAACTCAGATAATTCAGCATTAATAATGTCTGAGAATTGACCTCTAAACCAAAAGGTAAATCTGTTATTGGAGCTAAATGGGTTTTCAGGAACAAGATGAATGAGAAAGGAAAAGTCGTAAGAAACAAAGCAAGACTCGTGGCCAAGGGATATACACAAGAGGAAGGGATAGACTATGATGAGACCAATGCACCAGTGGCTAGGTTAGAAGCAATTCGATTATTACTTGCTTTTGCTTGCTATAAGAATTTCAGGTTATTCCAAATGGACGTCAAAAGCGCTTTCTTAAATGGATTTATCCATGAGGAAGTTTATGTGGAACAACCACCCGGGTTTGAAGATCCAAAGAAGCCAAACTCAGTATTCAAACTGAAAAAGGCCTTGTATGGTTTAAAGCAAGCACCTCGAGCTTGGTATGACAGGCTAAGTAAGTTCTTAATACAAAATGGTTTTGTCAAAGATAAAGTTGATACTACTTTGTTTATCAAATGAGAAAGCAAAAGTTTTTTGCTTGTTCAAATATATATTGATAATATTATTTTTGGATCCTTTAATGAAAGTATGTGCAAGAAATTCTCTAAGTCCATGCATGATGAATTTGAAATGAGCATGATGGGAGAGTTAACCTTCTTTCTTGGACTTCAAATGAAACAATTGAAGGAATGGACTTTTATTTATCAAGAAAAATATGCTAATGATCTTGTCAAAAAGTTTGGATTGGAAAATTGCAAAAATACTGATATTCTAATGTCAAGTTCCTTGAAGATAGACAAAGATGAATGAGGAAATAAAGTTGACCAGAAGCTATATAGGAGTATCATCGGTTCACTTCTTTATCTTACTGCTTCTAGACCTGACATTTTGTTTAGTGTTTGCATTTGTGCTAGATTTCAAGCAAACCCTAAAGAATCTCATCTAAGTGCCGCAAAGCGTATTATCAAGTACATTGCTTCAACTTCAAGTATTGGTCTATGATATCCTAAAAAGGGAGACTTCACTCTTCTCGAATACTCAGACGCAGATCTAACCGGTTGCAGAGTTGATAGAAAGAGCACCTCGAATACCTGTCAGTTACTTGGAAATAGAACAGTATTTTGGTTTTCAAGAAAGCAAAGTGCAGTAGCTCTTTCTACAATAGAAGCAGAGTATGTAGCTCTCCAAAGTTGTTGTTCACAAATTCTGTAAATAAAGCAACAGCTAAGAGACTTTGGAATTGAAGATTCATGCACGGAGATAAACTGTGACAAGACCAGTGCGATAAATCTTACCAAAAATCCTATTCTTCACTCAAGAGCAAAGCATATAGAGATTCGACATCACTTCATTAGAGATCATGTTCAAAATGGAGAAGTTTCGATTCAATTTGTTGATTCAAAGAACCAACTCGTGGATATATTTACAAAGTATTTGGATAAAAATCAATTTGAAATCATCCGTTCCAGTCTCAACATTTTTAAGCTTGAAGAAGTTAAAGTCTAGAGACTCTCAGATTCTCAGACTCTCAAACTCAGACAATTATGGGTCTTGACTATAGGTTATTCTCCCTTATATATTAATTCTCGAAAAGGTACAATCATTGATAATTGATTTCCGTGAAAAGTGCAAGTTTACCTTTTCAAAAATTAATTTCTATTTAAAATGGTAGTTAGTTTTTTTTTTTAAAAAAAGGCAGTTAATTTTAAAAAATGCACCTTTTCACTTTCCTTTATGACGTTTGGCTTCTCGATCGGGTTATTTACAGTCGATTCCTCTCTGCAAAACTCCAAAACCCTAAAAAGTCTCGATCTTTCATTCCTGTCTTCCTCCATTGTTTAATCTTCGAAAAAGTTTAATCTTCGAAAAGGTTGTCATTTTTCTTGGAAAGGTCAAGCAAAGAATCTTTCAAAGATAAAGAAAGATGTCGTCTTCAAAAAAGTCTTCGAGGATTGCAAGCAGGGGACCACAGCGATCGAGTGAGGGGCCTACTCACTTTGATCTTACTAGGGAAGAGGATTCACCAAGTCAGCAACAAAGCCAACAACATTCTCAACCGCGTCATTCTCCACCATCTAGTCCACAGGATGTGGGTCATCAAGAGGAAGAAATCATTGAAGACGCCGATCCTGTAAGAGTTCAAAAGCCCAGCTTTATTTATAAGCTTTATCGTGCTTCAAAGACTACTGGTACCCCATTGAAATATATCAATGAGTTTCTTAAAGATAATGGATATGGGAATGAGTTTGTATTCTTGCGAAAAATGGAAGATTTCGGAATTGCTTGTAGGGGGATGGCAGAAGAAGCCCTTACGAATATTCCAAGTGACCCGCGTATTGAGAGATTTAATCTGACAGATGGAAATGATGATGATAAACTGTACAGCCAATTTCAACCGAGAATGGGTGTTGCAGCGAATATTCGAGGAAGGAGGACGGATTTGTTTAGATCAAAGGAACAGAAGGATCTATACTCTAGACTATTGAAACGTGGGGTGATAAACCCTACGAGTGTAGATTTTGACTTCCTGAATGCTGTGAATGTGAACTTGAGAGAAAAGTTCAATTCTCTTCAATTAGAACAGTTCCGTACTAACACCACAGAGGGTTATGCTCAATTAACTGCATATTTCTATTCAAATCTTAGTTTCTTGGATGCGAATAAAATATCTTTTAGTGTCCGAGATCAGGACTTTGTGGTTGATGTGGATATGCTGGCGGATGTGATTGGGATTGAGAGAGGAAAGTATCAACCCATTAATGTCTCTATTGCTCACACAATATTGGAACTTGTCAAAGACAGAATAACATAGGGAAGGATTTCCTACTCAAGGATGCGTGCGAACAACATCATTCTTCACAAGATTATGATCAATTGCCTCAGACCAAAATCAACTTCCAAGACTGATGTTTCCAACTTAGAGGCAAAGTTGATGTACGCAATCAATGCTGGGAAAAATTTTTCTCTTCCTCAAACCATTATGTTCCACATGTATAGAGCAATGGTGAAGGACAAGGGACAACTTCCTTATCTGGGTCTCGTGTCAAAGATATCAAACATTTGAATATTCAGCCTCCATAAATTCTATGTGTTCGACCGTGTGACCAATTGGTGGTATGACTGAAAATGGTGCTGAAAATGCGTCTGAAAGAACTTGACAAGGCATTGGAGAAGTTTAAGGAGAAAACCCCTGTCAAAATCCATCAAGTCTCTTATGCATCGAAAAGAAAAGGGAATGAGCCAATGGTCGCTTCATCCAAAAAGAGAAGAGCCCTCATCATTGAGGATGAAGATGAGGATGATCTCACCATTTCCGCTATAACATTGAAGAAGTTAAGTCGTTCTGTTCCAGAATCAATGGAACGACAGGAGAAAGAAGCAGAGGAGAGAGAAGAACAGGAGAAAGAAGGTGAAAAAGAGAGAGAGAAGAAGAAGAGAAAGAAGAAGAAGAAAGAGAAGCAGAGAGAGAAGAAGGAAATAGAGAAGAAGGAGAAAGAGAAGCAGAGGAGCAAGAAGAACATGAAAAACACTCTTCTCCACTAGAAGCCATGGAAACAGGGGGAGATAAGGAGCAAAGAGGAACGACCTCCTATCCTGTTGACAGTGAAGGAGTCAGCTGTTCTCCTGCAGATCCAGAGGACATTTATGCCTCTCAATTTCCAGAGGAGGGTCATGGTACTTCATCGCCAAATCTGCGCAATTATGCTGATATTTCATCGTTTGCCTTTACTCTATCAGACCATGCTGAAGCTAGTACGCAGACTGATCATACAGCAGACTTTCGCAAAATTCTTGATGTTCTCCTGGAAATGCAAGGTCAGATATATGCTTTGGAGTGCGAGGTTCAGAACTTGAAGAATGCTAGACAAGGTTCTTCCGTTTCCCTGTTCGATCAGATTCAAGCCCTTTCTACTCAAATTCAAGCCAATGCTAAAGGAGAAAAAGTGGCTCATCTAAGGGAAGACTTGAAAAAGCCGGAGGGCATCGTTCAGTCTATGGGAGATTTCCAGCTTGTTCGCGTTCCCAAGCAAATTTGACTTCTTTTTCATCTCAACCTTTTTTTATGATGACAAAAAGGGGAGAAATGCAAGCTTTGAAACTTTGAAATACTTTGAAATTAACTTGTTTAAATTTTTAGTTTGTTTTGCTTGACTTGTGTGTTTGGATATAGACTGAGTAAGGTGTGGATTTGAATTTAGCTGCTGCTTTTATATTAAGTATTATTGATATCTTATTAATGACTTTATATGTCAGACTGACCTATTTTCTATGGTTGCAGATTTTAGTGTTATCATTAAGTCATTAATCTTTATAATATATCCATATTGCTTGAGTAATGTTTTGCAGGTTAAAGTTTTTCAAATCTGCAGGAAAGTTTTGTCATCATCAAAAAGGGAGAGATTGTTGGAGAAATCTTTCTAGAATATTTTGAAGCTGACAAAACGTTTCTGTCAGTCTAATCTAAAGATTTGCAGACTCATATATTCAAAGTCTGAAGACTTCTAGACTACCAGACTCAAGACTTAAAGTTTATTCTCGTGACAGTTTATAATCCGTTGAAGTAAGGCTTCCCAGATCTTAGTGATTCATTGAGGATTTAGTCTTATCAATTGGAGAAGATCTCCTAGCTAGATTTGGCATACGGATTCTTTTATTCGAATCAAGATTGATTAAGGATCCGATAATTGCTGAAGTATTCTTGGAAGGTTCTACTTATGGAAACCTAGATCCTGATTATATGGACAAGCAGGATTGATGGGCTATCGACATGTTCCTTTAATAGCTCGGATGATCTTCCTAATTGATTCTATCCAACGGAAGATTGGAAGAATTCCTTTGGTAAGTGTCAATGGGTATGATGGCATAAAGAAGTATAAAAAGAAGACGTTCCAGTTGTTCGAGGGAGTGCACGATAGAAGAATTCCAAAGTCTGAAGCTCCTTGATTCGTAATCAATTCATTTGCTAAGTGAAAACCTTGTTTACTAAAGAGAGCTTATATTGTGAGATACCTTGAGGAAGTGTGGTAGAATATCCATACTGTGAAATCAAGGAAGAGCATTGCTGTAACATCTCTTTGATCATAGTGAAATCCAGCCAGTGGGCTGTCAATGCAGAACAGTGGACGTAGACTTGGAACAAGCCGAACTACTATAAACCTCATGTTGAATTTTCTCTTCCCTACTCTTTGTTTTTACTTTGATAACAGTTCGTTCTATTAACTAAAGATGAGTCTCATTTCTATTCACTGCCTAATATTGCTTTCATATCTCAAGGAATTATTTTTATACCTATTCACCCCCCTCTAGGTACTCATACTAGCTATATCAGACTCATTTCGGATTCCCTATTTCCTCGAACTACAACACAACTTACCACGTAAAAAAATACAAATCCAAACCACCATGTCGTCGAAAAAACACATCGCTGTCATCCCCTTCCCGTTCACTAGCCACACTTGGGCCATTTGCCAACCTGCTCCTCAAGCTAGCCACCGCAGCCCTAGATGTCCACTACTCTTTCTAGAACACGGCCAAGTCCAACGGCATCATCTTCCCTCCACAGTCAAGAGCCAAGCTACCCAACAACATCCGAGTCTATGACGTCAGTGACGGCTTGCCAGACAGCCACCACGGGCCGATAGAGCACTGGGGAGAACACGTGGATTTGTTCTTGAAAGTAGCGCCAAAGAATTTTGGAGCAACTGTTGACACCGTGGAGCAAGATGTGAGGAAAAAGGTGATTTGTTTACTGACCGACGCTCTCATGATTTTTGGAAGCGAAATGGCAGAGAAAATGCAGGTTCCCTAGGTAGCCCTTTGGGTCCCCGCTCCACAATGTTTAGCAGCGCAAGTGTACATTAACGTCATAAGTGAGCTCCTTCGTGAATCCTCCAGAGGTGACACCTCCATTGACAACGACAATGATGATGACAAGAGCCTCGAAGTAATTCTAGGATTATCTATGATGCGCATTTCAGATATATCTAAGGAACTAATCGATGATCAAGATACATCAAGGAGAGCTTGCATGCTACGGAGGTGGGCATGTGCTCCCACGTGGCGCCACCGCTGTCGTCATGAACTCTTACACGAAAGTGAACCCAACACCTCTGATAGTGGACTTGAAATCCAATTTCAAGATGCTCCTCCAAGTGGGGTGCCTCACGGTGTCATTCGCCCCGCCGCCATTGCCATCGAGCTCCGCCTTTGACACTACCAGTTGCTTGACGTGGCTCGATGCCAAAGACCCTCAATCTGTGGCATACATAAGCTTTGGGACAGTGGCAATGCCATCGCCAAGTGAGATATTGGCTATCGGGGAAGCCTTGGAATCTACTAAGACCCCATTTCTATGGTCCATCAAGGAACACGTGATGGCATTCTTGCCCAAGGGTCTCCAGGAGCGGACGAGAGCATATGGGAAATTTGTCCCATGGGCTCCACAAGCCCAGGTGCTGAGCCACCTGGCGTGTGGAGTCTATGTGATGCATTGCGGGTACAACTCGATGTTTGAGAACGTGGCGGGCGGCGTGCCGATGATATGCAAGCCATTCTAGGCAGACAACATGATGAATGGGAGGATGATAGAGGAAGTGTGGGGGATTGGAGTGAAAGTGGAAGGTGGGACCATAACGAAAAGTGGGATGGAGAAGGCATTGGAGGTGGTGTTGAGGGGTGAGGATGGGAAGGAAATGAGGAAGAAGGTGAGTTGAGGGAGAGATTGGTGGAGGCTGCTGGGCCCGATGGGAGTGCTGAGGCTGATTTCAAGGTCCTTATGAAGCTCATCTCCTCTTCATGAAGCGCATCATGCACTAGCTCCAATTTGCATATTCTAATCGATCTACTAAGTGATGTGTCTCAAAATGCCATTGGTCATGAAAGACCCCCTACTTCCTTAAGGTCTATTTAAGTCCGATGCAATATTTAATAAATCAATCTCATGTACTCCTAGTTAATGCTTTTAATGATCTGGGTATGATATGAACTCTCAATTCTAATTTTCTTATGGTCTCAAACAAGTTTTAATATGGGCTTTGCTCACACAACAATTTTTGGGTTACCTTGAGAACAACAGCTTATTATAAGTCACAAATTCTTAAAAGAATGGACTCCACGAAAATGTATTATAATTTGTTATTTAGTTTCTCTTGGTCCTAAAAGGACTCTTATTCTCACAATAAATTAAAAGACTATAGTCCAATCATTTCTCTTTTAATATCTTTTCGATTTATTTATTCTTCCATCACTAATTGGAGGAAAACATGATATTTTTTTCTCTTTGGTAGTTGTGATTGAATATAGCATGTCGCAACCTCTCTTTTGCCGTTGGGGGGAAATGAAGATGTTTAGGGTATTTGCCTAAAAAGTTGGGCCAACGACCCTCGATTAGACACGGACTCTCTCAAGCTTATATCTCGTGCGACATTAGATTTTGTATTTTAGTTCTTAGCAACCTATGTATTTTTAGGAGTTGCCACTAGTCTATGAGGGTCAGCTAGAAACCAATTAAAACGTAGAAGTGTTGTCTCGATTCCTACACAACCAGAGATTTCTAGGAATGGTGACTTGTTTACACCAATGTTTCTATTAACGCCCTTGTAGATTTTTACCACTAACTTGGAAGGCTGTTTATCTAAATGGCCACACAATCTTAATTACCAATTATAATCCTTATGAAGCTGCTAAATCTCCACGTAGATTTTTTTTTGTGAGGTTATTTTCCTTAATGTCTAGACTAATCTTAACCGACTTTAGAAAATAAATTTACACTCAAATTATCAAAAAGCGGTGTAGTAAGTAAACATCCAAGAAATTGAAATAACTTGAAAGTAAATGCGGAAAAGGGAAAACCCAATACAAGTCAGGCAAATAATATTACACGGCCTTGTTATCACACCCCGGGACAAGATCCCATGAGCAAAATGGGAATACAAATATGCATGAAATTACCCTAAATGCATGAAACTATTCTAGACAATTTTAATCTATGCAAAGTGGTTTTTTTACAAAAATGATTATAAAATACCAAAATAGCATTAAATTAGAAAAATGAACTTCTAAAATTAGGAAAATTTCATAGATATCATTTCTACCCCAATTTAATACTATCCAACATTTTTTTTTTTTTTGGAAATTTTCAATTTTTTCTTTTTTTATTTATTTTTTTTATTTTTTAAAAAATTAATTCCCTAAATCGTTCCATGCTTGATTTACACTAACATAGAACAACCCAATGCATGAATATCACAATAGATCAAAACTTCATTCGGGCATTTTGTCGAACATTTGACATGCATCAAACCACCCCAAGCAACTTCCTCGAGCCATGTCTATGGCCTTCAATCTCGATCCATAAGCAATATTATGTGGAAGTAAAATATCAAAGTTATACTACTACAATTAAAGAACAAAATTAGCTAGAAATCGCAGCCTAAAACACACAAGAACCAAACTAAAATTGGCCTCAAATATGCGAGTTTGAGCTGTTTTTACAAATCTGGGTTTGAAATTAGGTCAAGCAAACAGGTTGCATGCCTGAATTCAAACCCCAACACTCATCACATGCGAGATCCATGAGAAACATCACTTAATTCGAATGAAAATAGGTAACATGGACTTTTAAATGCAACAAAAATCATAGAGAACAATCAACCGAACACATCGAAACAAACTCTCCAAGAAGCATACATGCATGGTCCATATTGACCACTCCATGAATCAATGTGGGTCGGCTTGGTTTTTGGGTGAAGTTCTAAGCATCCTTGGAGTTCATATAGACATTTAAAGACCAAATTAATGTGACAGACATCACTTGTATTCCCATATAACATCAATCAAGCTCAATAAGAAAAGCAATGCATGAGAAGGGGCATAGAAAGTCAAACATGCAAGAGTCTTGAAGAGACTTCAACACTTATAGAAAATTCCAGCCTTAGAAATCAATTCTATGGACTGGTTTTTCTCTTGATTTTTCATCATTAAAACATGTTCAAGCTTGAACAAAAGTACATCAAGGATTCTTACATTGCTTCCTAGTTTCTTTTTCACCTGGCTCTCAACTAAGGAAACCCAAAAAATAGCCTTTGGAAGCATGTGGAATTTGGCTCATTCAAACTAGAAAATGAGACCTATAAAGAAAGAATTGACAACAAAGGTTTTTGTTGGTCCCCAAAACCGAACTCCAGTATCTCATTTGTTGACTAATTTAACAAAAAACCAAACTATATATATATATATATATAATAGTTTAAGTTACAAGTCATGGTTTTTCTCATTTATCTCTCATTTTTTTTCAAAAACACTCACTTTTCCTCACCAGTGACCAACTGGGCTCAACACTTAAAAAAAAAATTTCAAACATTCCTTGGCCCAACAGGAAGTTATTTTTCGAGGATGTGTGACTTATGGTTGGAAATATCTTTAAGTGAAGTTTCATTCTCTAGTTGAAGGTTTTGGCTAATTTTGGCTGCAATTTTGTGAAAAAAATCACTTTTCTCTCCAAGGATCGGTTTGTAATTTCTAGATTGAAGTGTTTTAGGTTACTTGTGGGGGTCTATTTGGAGAATGATTTTGAGCTCCCTTTTCTCCTTCTTGTCTCCTACCTTTCATGGCCCAAAAAAGCTTGCTATAGAGATCTTATTGCTTGAATTAAGGGATCTTTTGGTCGGTCTTTTGTCCACCTACTAAGCTCGTCATCAGAGCTACTTCAACAACTTTTTGACTTGGCCAAATTTTTCATATTTGCAGCTGTTAAGTGTGTAGATTTTGCTATAATTTTCACGTTCTTTCAACAGCTTATCCCTAGCCAATTTTTGTCCACTTGCACTACTCATTATGGTGTTCCATCATGTGCGGAGATTAGGTTGATTGAACTACTGAGTAGGATATAGTGGGGTCGCAAATTTGCTTATTCAGCAACTCCAAATTGAGACCAAATCATTTACTAAGTTTTGGTAGCTGGTTTGAGTACTATAATCCATCAATTTGGCTGCAATTTTTTTTATTAATTAGCAAGCTTATGTATGGTAATTTAAGATCTTGGCCAGTTTTGGCAATTGTATCCACCCAATTTTTCAAGAAAGTCCCTCAATATTGGCAATTTTCTTGCCCAAGAATGTCCAATTCAATGCAATTTGGTCCTTTTGGCCGATTTGATTTATTCAACCTAGCCCAAGTTCAACTTGATTGGGACCATGATGATGATTTAAGGACTTGGGCTAAATTTTGCAAAACTTGCCAAATTGGTCTCTCAACTTTTGAAAATTGCATTTTGGCCCCAACTTGTTGTTTTAATTCCAATTTGACCTCTAGGGCTTGGCTAGCCAATTCAGATCATTAACTCCAATTTTTTTTTCTATTTTTTGCTTCTCTCTCTCTTTTTATTTTTCTTTTATTTTTTATTTCAAGAAAATAAATGCATTTAAAAACTATACTAAATGCCTAGGTAATCTATATGCAAGAATTTGACAAGAAATATTTTTGTGGAAAAATAAATTCCCATATTTTTAGAAATGAACTTTGGGCAAAAATTTAGGTATCAACATATCATATGAAGGAATTTATTCCAAAAATATCAAACTTTGCTTGTAGCTAGGATATGGCTTGCCAAAATGCCAAACTCTTGAAGATCATAATTTGTAGATGAAAATGATAGGAGAGAACCATAATATGATATGATTTTGATGTGGCTGTGTGATGGGCAAGAGTTGTTTGGAGTGGTTATTGCTAATGTGAGTGTATGGACATAGATGTTGATGGATTGACGTGAATGCATGATAGATTACGGTTGGAACCAAGGCGTATAAGATTCGCCACTAGCCAATGATCAAGATTGAGATTGACGAAGTTCACCATCAAGACTAGGATACAAGGTTTTGAAATAAGATAAACTCACCACTAAGACCTATAGAAAATCACCAGTTGATGATACATGGCTTCTTGGCTCACCACTAGGTAAGAGTCCAACTTCCAAGAGTACTAAAACTAGGGATAGAAATTTGGTTACACAGATGCAAATCTTATATATTTTCATTCATCAAAATCTATCTTATTTACATTTCAGAATTCGCGGTATTAAATAGTACAAAGGGAATAGACTCAGCCTAGAAACAACAGAATTGCCTAATTAATAAAGACATGAGAACCGAAAAATACAATAAAGACTTAGGCACTAGATAATGCATTAAAACACTTAAAAGACTTAAACTTTGACTTTTGAAACGTATAAGACAGTTAAGACTCATGAAACTAGGACGAAAGATGTTTGACCACATGCATGGAAGAAATTGTTGGGAGCTGTTGCGGTTGGTGTGAGGCGCGAGGCTTCCTGAAGGGCCCGCACGGTACGTGCACAAGACATGCGAATGCACAATTTTTTAAGTTCAACGTCAGGAAAATGCACGCAAAAAGTTATTATAACGAAAATTGGGAAGGGAAATTACTCGTAGCATGGGAGTTAGGCTGAGATGAATCTGAATTCAGTATCGTTTTCATTCCCAAAATACAGTCCAGTAGCATGACTAAACCCTTGTCACAATAACTATGATGAAATATTTATGGCACCAAAATACATTATCAACTGGCAACTATGTTTAAAACTTTCGATTTGGCATTCTGATAGATCTGTAAGCTCAACAACTAATAGAAATTTGAGAAATGAGAAAAAAGAGTGAAATAAGCGTAGGTGATAACACTAAGTTGTGCCTTAATTGAGAATTTATTTCTTCAATATATTTGAAAATGTGTGATGCTGAGACCCATAAGAGATTTGTGGAAAACATGTTCATCATAACCTTTGCACAAAAAACAAAGAAAAGAAAAGACTTGGACCAACCCGACCGCTTGGGTTGTATGCCTTTCAAGTCTAGGGTTTAGTTAGGTCAAGCACACTCCGATAGTGTTTTGGATTAGGTCTCTATTAAAGGTCATGTTGCTATCCTTGCGCTCCCATTTGGCAGTACCCCTTGGCCACTCACCAACCTCCTCCTCAAGCTGGCTAGGTCCGCCCCTCAACTTTCGCTTCTCTTTCTAGAACACAGCCAAGTCCAATGGCGTCATTTTCCCTCCCTTGTCGAGAGCCGATCAACCCCAGGATGTCAAAGTCTATAACATTGTCAACGCCTTGCCTTGTGGTCACCACGGGGCAGTGGAGCATCCGAGAAAACCCACGGAGTTGTCCCTGAAAGTGTCGTCAAAGAGTTCCGGAAATGTCATTGACGCCGTGGAGTGAGATGCAAGGGACAAAGCGAGCTGTTTATTTACCAACTCTTGCTTGATTTTTGCACGAGAAATGGTAGAGAAAATGAAGGTTCCTTGGGGACCTTTGTTGCAAAATTAATAGGAAAGTGATAGGATCTTGCAATTTAAATCAATACGAAAACACCCAAGAAATAAATAAGAAACAATAAGTGACATAAGAGATTTATGTGATATAGTTTCAAGTGTCGATACCTTTTCCTTGAGGACAGTGAGCAATAGATAATCTATTGGAGTTACAATCACTGGTGCTTGAGTGATTTCCACATATAGATTAAGCTCAAACCTACAAAGTTTATAAATAAACAATTTTAGCAGATGTAAAGCTCATGGCACAAAAAATCATTGTTTGGAGAGCACCTTCGTCTTTCACTAGGTAGCTTGAAGAAAGTGAATTACCGTATGTTTTCCAAAGGACTTCCTTTTCTTCTCGGCTAAAAAAGGAACTGTCTAGTACCCTAAAAAACCTTTAACTTTAGCTCTTGTTCCAAGTATATCTTTTGGCTCATAAAAAACCTTTAGCTTTAGGTCTTACCCCTATTCTAACCTAAACTTTTTTTTTTGTCTCATTAAAAACCTCCAACTTTAAATCTAGTACCCATTTTATCCTAAACTTTTTTATGTCATAAAAAACCTTTTGTTCACTAGATCGAGGGAATCACACCTTGTGGAGTTGCGTCCAACAAAGATGAAGGATCGAAAACTCAGTTTTTTGGCAAAATTTGATTTAGTTAGCTCGTGAGGCAAGTGAAATTCTGATTCCCTATCATATGTTGATATGCTCGTCACGCGAGTAGTGAATCTTGTCTTTGAGTGCTGAATTGTTGTCGTGTGCTATTTTGGCTCGATCGATGTTGATTTGGGTTGGTTCGAGCTAAATCCGTGGGTGGATTCGAAGAAAGGTTGCATGCAATGTGTCATGAGGTGTCGTGGAATTATTAGGACCACGATTTGATTGTTTTAAATTGAATTGTGGTTGCATGATCAGTTGATTGTTTGGCTGTGGGGTCCGGTCAAGGTTCTATGGTCATGAGTTTAGTGTGAAGATCGGTGGTGTGGATCTCGATGAGATTCGGGTTTGGTTGAGTCTCGGTGAGGCTTGGGTTTTGTTGATGATCTCGGTGAGACTCAGGTTTGTTCAGTGAAGTTTCGGTTTGTTGGTCTAGGTGAAGTTCATATTGTTGTGATCTCGGTGAGGCTCGGATTTATTGCAGTCTTGGTGCGGTTTGGTTTTGTATGAGTTTTCATGTGGTGTGGTGAAGTTGTAGGGCTTGGTGGCTGTGAGTCTCGATAGGTGATTTCGATAATGTGGGTCTCGATAGGAGGCTTGATGAACGTGTCAGACTCAACGCGTGGTTCGGGAATGCCATAAATCTTACTTGGTCGGGTTAGTACTAGGAGAGTTGGGTTGTTTAGTCCCTGAGTAGCTTAATTAGCTAGTGTCAAGTCTTTAACTGCACAATCGGTTCTATTGGTGTTAGCTAGTTATCGAGTCTTTGATTACACTAAAAGTCCTCTAGGCATTCGAACCCCCAACTAAAAACCCTGAGCTCTCTTGGGGACTTGGGTCCACCATTGCACCACCAAAAGCGTTAGCTGTACCCTCGCCAAAAGCAATTTCTAACACCAACATTGGGATCTCAGAATCCTACAGGAGACCTTCTTTGGGTCCATTTCGCTCACAACGATACCATGCTTTGAATTGATGGGGTACCTTCCAAGGTAGATCCGCATCGACCTAGACCATGGTCCTCACGAGTTCATAGATCTAAGCTCCTTGGCCTCTAGGAAGAGGAATCTCGATGACCTGTTCGATGACCCTCTTAGGCTGGCCAAAACGTTCCGGAGAAACCACCATCTAAGGACTTGAAAAGATTGAGCGCACGACGGGATGAAACTATGTCTCAACAAGTTCACTCCCTAAACTCTAACTATGAAGGAAATACGCTTAGAGACAGCTATACACATAAGTCAAAAGAATTACCTTACATCAGTTCCCTCCTACACGTTAGTACCATTCATAATCTCAATCAATCAATTCAACCCAAACCATCGATCCATCAATCCATTCAATCAATCGACTCAATTTGATCGTCACTCACCCAAGCTAAGATTTATTAATATTGCTCACCAAAGTTGATACATGATAAATCAATCCTGGCCAAGGACCTTGTGCTTTGCACACCAATTCCTCAATTAAAATAATAAACTTGGCTTAATATCATCATGATAAAAATACCCGATAAAAATAGTTGTGTGTAGATACACGGTCGGTCTAAGCCAAAATGCTATATCTTTCTTTTCAAAAATCTCACTATTTAATATAATGCCTAAAAACATTTTTGGTGTTAAAACCGATGCCTCAGTATTTTTTGATTAAATGCCGAAATTCCACAATTTTGGGATAAACAACCAAAGTTACAATTACCACTCAATTAGCATAAAATAGCATTCAATTAAATAAACCAAACACACAATTGCAATCAACACGAAATTCCAATTGCTGGCTATCCCGATATAATTTCCAGAAAATAACAAACAATTAAATAAATACCAAAAATAATTAAATAAATGCAATTAATTACTAAAAATGCAAACTTAGGCCAAAGATGCTTAATTAACCACCGAAATGGGCCTAGAAAATTTCCGAACCAATCTAGATAAATAATACAATCTATCTAGTCCCTAATTAAGCCATTCTAACCACCTAATATGCAAAATCGAATAATTAAATCGCTAATCCATTCTAATTAACCACCTAGTCCCTAATTAGCCTAATCTAAAAACCCATTAAGCATCATTAACTCCTTAAGCAAAGTTTAGCAAGTAAACTCACCGATTTAGCGATCTATTGAGTCCACGGCGACGGCGACGCAGAGATGGGCGACAAACCTCCCGGTGGCGAAGCCAAACAAGGCCTAGAAGAGGCCTGAAACGGCCCACGGAGGCTCATGGCTAGCTGGGCTTCTCAATTTTGTCTAAGGACCAAGCAAGCTGGAACGGGGCTAGAAACGACAAAGGACAGGCGGACCGAGCTACAGTGGGCAAGCAATGGCGGTTGCTAGATGGCGGCCAAGGGGCTTCGGTTGAGCTTCTATGGTGACTAGGGAGGCTCAGGGGCACAGCTAGGGTCATAGGACGAGCAGGAGCAAGCGGACAGGCAGACGGGCAGACGGCACGCAACAGGCTCGCGCAGGGGTGCGACAGCGACGTGGCGGTCCTAGTGGCTTGGCGAGCGGCTTGCAACGGCAGGAGGGCTGCCGGTCACTCTCTAGCTCTCTCAAGCTCTCTCAAGGCTCTAACAATGGAGAAAGTAAGCTTGCTAAAGAAGAAGGGGCCAGCTGCAACTTAAAGGGTGCCTTTTGGCCTCCAAAGCCCTCTCTCTTATCCCTTTGTCTCTTGGCAAGGTCCCACCAGCGATGGCAGACATCCATGGCCCCTTGGCAACCCACAAACTTCCTCAACACACCACCCAAGTGGTCCAAAGGTTGTGCTAATTGTGGCCTACGAATTTTGACACAAATTCCCCCAAATTGAACCAATTCTCCTTAAATTGAATTCAATCTGGTCCCCATAAATCCAACCAAGGTGTCATCGACCAAATTAACATTTTTCCTCACCAATTGAACTCACTTGAATCCCAAAAATGCGACCAAAAAAAGTCCTCTGATTTTTCTAGTTGAAAACGACCCTATTTTGAATTTTCGCCAAAAATTTCAGTTTGTAGAAAAATCTTTTGAGGACGAGTCGACAGTCCTAAAATAAATCGTGACATGACAGAACTTTCAATTTCTAAAATCGGGTTTAAATTCGCAATTAATTTCAATCTGACTCGATTTTAGCATGACCTAACATACCAGGTAGCTTTTAGGAATTTTTAGCTCATTTGACCCATGGTCGATTATTTTCGAGCCACATTATACATCTTTGACACATTGGTAACTCTCAATTGTTATGAAAATCTCGAAGTTTCAAATACGGACACAAGGTACCAAAACAACAAAAAATTGGTCTAGTGCCGATCAACGAGAATTTTGTAATAATGTGAAATAAACGTTCTATGGTCTTAATAAGAGGAGGTAGAGTGAAAGATTTGCCAGGTGTGAAATCCCATTACCCACACTAAATCACATGGCTCAATCGAGTCGACCTATCTCCGATCTCTAATCGATTTTTAACTATGCCGTAATGACCCTTGTAGATTAGCATGGTCAAGCAATCGATTCCTGGTCAAATTTCCAAGTCCAATACGTTTATATTCCTTGACGGCTTCACCTGATAGACTAGTTGTCACGCCCCGATCCTCGGGCACACACACATTCTTCTAATTGGTCGATTTTAAAAATGCGATGTCCCAAGGCTATGTATCGCCGACCCTTTCAATTATTAAGCACATGCGGAAGCAGTTATAAATCCCCAGACAATAAAACAATGGGATAGAAAAGTAGGCCATATCTTTCATATTGAAATCCACAACCAAACATTTATACATGACATAAACCAGAGTATTTCACAACTATTCTCAACTTTTTACTTTACTTTATTCACATCAAAATGGAGTTCATAAAAGAAGATGAAATTTCAGTCCATCTGGATCGTACTCAAGATCCATCTCGGAATTATCTTCTTCTTCCAAAAATACTTCTCCTCAAGTTTCACCTCTGAGTTCTCCTTCTCAGACTCCTCCTCTTCAGCTCCTCAAGTCTTGAAATGTTTTCCCAAAACCGAGATGAGACTACATCTCAGCGAGTTCTACCTCACTAAGGCCCGATTAGTAAACCATTATACTACTAGGTTGCCTAAGCACAGCATGAGTCAAAGGACTTACCTTGGCCTCAGTCTCAACCTGCAATTCATGGTTATATACGAACACTTCACAAATCATAACGAACAATCAATCAAATCACGAAAATATGATCAAATCATTGATCAATCGAACTAGTTGATTACATGTCAGACGGACCATTCTAGGTTAATGCTCTCGAGCCTCAAGTTTGCCAAAGTGACTTATCCACTAGACAATTGCGTGCGTTCTTTAAGGCGCCATTTTCGCCAGTGACATCTTTAGTCACCGAACCACACATGCCTATAACCATGTACTCAACAAACAATTGTGTGCATTTTTTAAGGCGCCGTTTTCACTAGTGAGGTCCATAATCACCGAACCACACATGCCTATAACAATGTGAGTACTAGACCGATACATTCGTTCTTTAAGACGCTGTTTTCACCAGTGATATGTCAATCATCGAGCCACGTAGGTCCGCAATAATTTATGTACTAGACCGATACGTGCGTTCTTTAAGACGCCGTTTTCGCCAATGATATCCCAATCACCGAACCACATAGGTCCATACACCGTGTCTGATCGGTTCAATCCTAGAGTATTTCCAATTCACTCTCATGATTCCATCCATTTTATAAATCTAAATAAACATACTCGGCCATCTACCATTCAATTATTTAATTTCACTCAATTTCAAACAATTTAGGGTAAATCCCTAAAATATCACAATTTATTTAATTCCATGCAATGTAGAACTCAAATAAATAAATGGACTGCACCACGACAATCAGCACGAGATTTCGATCGTCAGCCATCTCAATCCTAATTTTCGAAAAATAATTAATTAATAAATATTAAAAATTCAATTTAGCTCAAACTAAACCCCGATTAAATAAACGGACTTCACCACAGTCATCAGCATAATATTCCAGTCACTAGCCATCTCAATTGAATTTTCGGAAAATAAATAATTAATTAATTAATTTCGAAAATTAAATAATTAATATTAAAAATTCGATTTAGCTCAAAATAAAGCCCGATTAAGTAAACGGACTTCACCACAGTCATCAGCATAATATTCCGGTCACTAGCCATCTCAATTGAATTTTTTAAAAAATAATTAATTAATTAATTTAATTCCGAAAATTAATATTTAAATACCAAAAATTCCACTTAGGCTCGAAAAGGCTAATTGGAGGCCACTAAGGGTCGGGAAAAATCCCGAGATGCTTTCAATAAATAGTAGACTACGTCTACTTGCAAATTGCATAATCAATTCATCTAATTTACATCACAATTAACTAATAATTGATAATCTATTCTAACATAACCACCTAAACCTAATTAATTAAAACTAAACAACCCTTAAGCATAATTAGCCAACTAATCAGGGATTAGTGAGATTACTCACCGGAATCGCACGCAAATCGAATCAATCCGACGGAGGCGACGCGAGGAACAACAAACTCCAAAGCAGGCCTCGGGTTCGGGGCTTGGAAACGGCCCTAAAAGCGGGCCCGAAGTCACTGGATACCCACTCAGCCACTTGCTGGATTAGGCTGGCCGGAGTTGGTCCGGTGGCTAAGGCGGCGAGGGGAGGCCGGCGAAGGGTGAGGGGATACCAAGGAGGTCGGGTGATGGCAGGACGAAGCTGGGTGACAGCTGGAGGCGGCTGATCGGGGCGGAACCAAGCTGAGCAGGGGCCAAACGAGGCTGGACGGCGCATGACGAGGTGGCAAGCACGGGCAGGAGGCGGCGGGGTGCGCGGCGTCACGTGGGCATGCGGTGCGGGCGACGGAATGGCAGCGACGGCGAGATGCAACATCTGCTCTTCTTCGGCTTCTAGTTCGCTTGCACGAAGAAGAAAGAAGAAGAGAGAGTGACGAGAGAGAGAGAGAGAGAGAGAGAGAGAGAGAGAGAGAGAGAGAGAAGATGAGGATTGACCGGTCAAAAGAAAAAGAGAGAGGGAGAGGTCAGGCGGTGGGGCTGTCCACACGAAGGGGGGAAAGAGGAGGGAGAAAAGAGAGAGAAAAAAGAAAAAGAAAAGAAAAAGAATAATACTATTCTAAATTTTCTTTTCTCTTTCCATTTCCCTTTCTATTTTCTTCCGGTCTTCGATTTTTCCTCCGATAATTTCTTTCTTGAAATTTCGGACTCAGCAATAAATTGATAGACAATGAGATGGACCTAAAAATGAATTGTGACACGCTCGAATATTCGATTCCCAAAACCGAATTAAATTTCATGATTAAAATCGACCAAACGTGATTTTAGTCCAATCCAACAAATTAGGTAGCTTTTAAGGATTTTACCGTGGATATATCCTTTAATGGCTTCACCCAATAGGTTAGTTAACTCGTGAGTGATCAGCTCAAAGGAAAAGGACCATAGGCGCGCCGACGATATGCACATTTCATTTTATCAAAACGGGATCGAATTTCAAGATGTCACAACTCTTCCCCTCTTATAAAAATTTCGTCCTCGAAATTTAAACCATTACACACTTTGCTCAAAAAGGTGGGGGTACAATTCTCTCATCGACTCTTCAGTCTCCCAAGTTGCTCCTTCAGTACCGTGGTGTTGCCAAACCACTTTGACCAATGGAATGGTCTTTGTACGCAGAACTTGCTCTTTACGATCGACAATCTGAACCGGCTTTTGACGTATGACACACGATCATCCACTTCCAATTTCTCAAAATTGAGCACGTGAGTCGAGTCAGGCTCATACTTCCTTAACATCAACACGTGAAAAACGTCGTGCACTTTCACCAGTCTTGGTGGCAACGCGAGACGATACGCTAGATTTCCGATTCTTTCAAGAATCTCAAACGGACCTACGTACCTCGGACTCAGCTTGCCTTTCTTACCAAAGCGCGAAGTTCCCCGCTTATTTGCATAACTTTTCTGCCTACTCTGCGCTATCTTCAATCTATCTCTGATCACTGCCACGGCATCTACTGATTGCTGAACCAACTCTAGGCCTGTGATTTTCCTTTCCCCGACTTCATCCCAACATACTGGAGTTCTGCATGCTCTACCATACAACACTTCAAAATGAGCCATCTTGATGCTCTGCTGATAATTGTTATTGTAGGCGAATTCCACCAGATGAAGTTGATCTTCCCAGCTTCCTTTGAAGTCTATTACACACGCTCTCAGCATGTCTTCAAGAGTCTGAATTGTCCTTTCAGACTGGCCATCCGTCTGAGGATGATATGCCGTACTGTACTAAAGTTTTGTACCTAAAGCACTCTCCAAGCTCTTCCAAAAAGTAGCAGTATATCTCGGGTCTCTATCAGATGTTATTGTAACCGGCACTCCATGCATACGAACCACTTGACGCACATACAGGTCTGCATGTCTATCCAGAATCAAGTCTTTTCGAATTGCAATGAAGTGAGACGACTTTGTCAGCCTGTCGACTACTACCTAAATCGAATCATTTCCTCTTTGACTCCTTGGTAGTCCAATCATGAAATCCATTGTGATATGCTCCCATTTTCATTATGGGATCGCGAGAGGTTGCAGAAATCCTCCCGGCTTGCAATGCTAGGCTTTTACTTACTGACAAGTCAAACACTTGGCGACATGCTTGGCGATGTCCACCTTCATACCTGACCACTAATAGTGTTGACACAGATTATGATACATTTTAGTGCTTCCAGGATGAATGTTGTAGCTGCTACGATTTACCTCAGATAAAATTTCTTCTCTAAGCTCGATATCGTCAGGTACCACTAAATGTCCTTAAAACCTTAAAGTCCCGTCATCAGCAATCTAAAAATCAGCCTTCCTTTTATCTGCGCCTTCCTAAAGAATTCTCTGTACATCTGGGTCTGTCAGTTGGAGTTGCTTGATTCTGACTTGGACATCTGGTTCAATCCTGAGGGTGGCCATAAGACCCGAGAGGTGGCCAACCTCAAATTTAAATTCCGAATCCTGAGCTCTCTCGATTAAGTTCCACTCCTTAACCAAGATCCATGCCACTGAAAACTTCCAACTCAATGCGTAGGTGACCTTGTTCACCTTTCCCGAGTGATATAGAATATCACAGTCGTAATCCTTCAACAATTCCATCCATCAGCACTATCTCATGTTCAACTCTTTCTGAGAGAACAGATACTTGAGACTTTGATGGTCCGTGAAGATTTGAAATTTTTCACCACACAAATAATGTCTCCAAATCTTTAGAGCAAAGATAATGGCTGCGAGCTCTAAGTCATGAGTCGGATAATTCAATTCATGAGGTCTCAACTGAAGAGAAGAGTATGCAACAACTCTGCCATGTTACATCAGCACGCAACTCAATCCCCTGAATGACACATCATTATAGATCTCGAATCCTCCAGGACCAAATGAAATCGTCAGTACAAGTGTAGTAGTCAGCTTTTCCTTCAGCTCTTGGAAACTACGCTCGCACTTGTTTGTCCATATGAACTTCTCGTTTTTCTTCGTAAGCTTTGTTAGAGGTGATGCTAACGCTAAGAAACCTTCTATAAACCGTCTATAATAACCTGCTAATCCCAAAAAACTTTTGATCTACGTCACTAATGTCAATCTCTGCCAATTGATCACGGCTTCTATCTTGCTTGGGTCGACGGAGATTCCTTCTTCCGGAAATCACGTGACCTAAGAACGCAACACGAGTCAACTAAAATTCACATTTGCTAAACTTAGCATACAATTGATGCGTCCTTAAAATCTGGAAAATCTGGAGCATTAATCTCAAGTGATTCTCATGCTCTTCATTACTCCTCGAATAGACCAAGATATCATCTATGAACACGATCACAAACTGATCTAAGTATTCCTTGAACATTCTGTTCATTATATCCATGAAAGCAGTTGGAGCATTCATCAACCCGAATGGCATCACTGTGAACTCATAGTGGCCATACCGAGTACGAAATGCTGAGTTATGAATATCCTCTTTCTTAATTCTCAGCTGATGATATCCCATCCTCAAATCAATCTTCAAGAATATTGACGCTCCTTGTAGCTGATCGAACAAATCATCAATCCTTGGGAGGGGATATTTGTTCTTAATGGTTACTTGGTTGAGCTGTCGGTAGTCGATGCACAGGCACAATGATCCATCTTTCTTCTTAACAGATAGAACTGGTGCTCCCCAAGGTGATGCACTAGGACAAATAAATCCTTTATCCAGTAATTCTTGCATTTGTACCTTCAGTTCCTTCAACTCAGATAACGACATTTGATAAGATGCCTTTGAGATCGATTCTATCCCTAGTGCTAGCTCAATTACAAATTCAATCTCTCTTTCTGGCGATAACCCTGGCAATTCTTTTGGAAAAACATCTGGAAACTCTTGTACCACTGCAATATCTTCCATTTTCAGCTCTTCAACTATCGTATCCACAACAGTTGCTAAGTACCCTCGGCAACCCTCATCTAACATATGAGCTGCTTCCAACAACGAGATTAAGGAAATCGAAGGTCCTCCTCGATTCTCGACAAACTCAAAACTCTTACCCCCTAACGGGTCAAACTAGACCGTCTTGTGATAGCAGTCCATTTTAGCTCGTTGATTGGTGAGCCAATCCATGCTAATTATCAAATCAAAATCATACGTGGCTAGGACTAATAAGTCAATTTTCCCCACTCGCTAACCAATCTCTAACTTGCACCCCGAACATCCCAAAGCAACAATAACTTTATCTTTTAAGAGTGTAGATATGCAAATTGTCGACTCCAACAATACAAGACTCAACCTTAGCATCCTAACGTATTGCTTGCCAATGAAAGAATGGGTTACTCTCGAATCAAACAAAGCATAAGCAGGTTGGTCGTTGAGCGAGACCGTACCTGTGATCACGCCAGGCGCAGCTTCTGCCTGACCTTGGCAATCGCGTACACAGTGCTCTGAACTGGAGGTCTCTGTTGTCCTCCTTGCAGTGCATTCTGAGGGGCATACCCTCCTATTTGTCTCATAGGTGGTGGTGACGGCAACTGAAGTTGTCATCTTTGCTTCTTTGAACAAAATCTGGCTATGTGGCCCTATTGGCCATATTCGAAGCATGCACCCATCCTAGCTGGGCATGGTATTGTCCTATGTCTTCTCCCACAAAAGCGACATACACCAACACTATTAGGTACTAGCCTATTAAATCCACTTTTCTTGCTGGGTAGGCCTTGGAATTTATTTCCAAACATCGGCCTCTTTCCTTGGCGGATGTTGTCTCTATGAGAGTTAAACCTCGATCCAAATGAGGCAGCTCTATCATTATGATCTCTCTCGATCATCTGAGCCCTCTCATAAAGGTTATTATAATTTCTCAGATTCAAAAAATCAATGGGCTTCTCAACTCTGACTTAAGTCCATCTCTGAATCTTTTCACTCAGTCTACTGGATTCTCGACTAATTCAAGGGCATATTGTGACAATTCAGCAAATTTCGCCTCATATTGATCCACAATCATAGAGCCTTGGCGAAGGCGCTGGAACTCAACCATCTTCATCTCTCTAATAGTCTCTGAAAAGTATTTCCCATTGAAGGCTTCAACAAAGGCATTCGTTCTGGGGCTACACCTTCAGGAAATATCGCTCCTTGAGTGGTTCTCCACCAAGTACTCACAATTCCTTCTAATTGGTAGACTGCGAGGACCACTTTCTTAATCTCAGAGCACATCAATAGTGCAAATGCTTTCTCCAATCCTTGGATCCATAAAACAGCAACTTCAGGGTCTCCTGCCCCAGTAAACTTCGGTGGCTTCAATTTCAAAAACAGTTCCACTAAACTAGGCATCGGCCTCACAGGCAGGACTTTAGCAAGTACAACGACAGGTGCGGCTGCAGCAACAGCATTGACAGTAGCAGTAGTAACGGCTGCAACGATGGCAGTAAAGGCAGCTATTTGGTCCGAGCCTGCTGCCCCATCATCTCATGCATAGCATCCAACGCTTGCGTGATCCCAACTGTTCCATGATCCATGGGGCTGCTACCTCGGCACCAATGGGATGTGGTGCTACTCCACTCGCGCTAGCCTCAGCTTGCGCTCTACCTCGGCCACCTCGGGCACCAACTCTTGTCGGTGTCCTAGTCCGAGTTACTGAGGACAAAGTCATCTACCTAGGAGTTCTCGGCTCCTAATCGCTCATGGTGTCACTTTAATCTACTAACACCTGCTTCCAATTCAACACCGAATTAGAAACAAAGTGATTCAAACAACAAACAATTTTAGCATTCGACTAACATAGACATGCACCGGCATGAATTTAAAGGTCATCCTACTACTATCCCATGAACCATCGCTCCTTATCACTCCAATCTTGAACTTAGCTTTGATACCACAAAAAGGGGATGTCACGCCCCGATCCTCGGGCACACACACATCCTTCTAATTGGTCGATTTTAAAAATGCGATATCCCGAGACTGTGTGTCACCGACCCTTTCAATTATTAAGCACATGCGGAAGCAGTTATAAATCCCCAGACAATAAAACAATGGGATAGAAAAGTACGCCATATCTTTCATGTTGAAATCCCCAACCAAACATTTATAAATGACATAAACCAGAGTACTTCATAACTATTCACAACTTTTTACTTTACTCTATTCACATCAAAACGGAGTTCATAAAAGAAGACGAAATTTCAATCCATCTGGATCATACTCAAGATCCCTCTCGGAATTATCTTCTTCTTCCAAAAATACTTCTCCTCAAGTTTCACCTTTGAGTTCTCCTTCTCAAACTCCTCCTCCTCAGCTCCTCAGGTCCTGAAATGTTTTCCCAAAACCGGGATGAGACTACGTCTCAGCGAGTTCTACCTCACTAAGGCCCGATTAGTAAACCATTATACTACTGGGTTGCCTAAGCACAGCACGAGTCAGAGGACTTACCTTGGCCTCAGTCTCAACCTGCAATTCATGGTTATATATGAACACTTCACAAATCATAACAAACAATCAATCAAATCACGACAATATGATCAAATCATTGATCAATCGAACTAGTCGATTACATGTCAGACGGACCATTCTAGGTCAATGCTCTCGGGCCTCAAGTTTGCCAAAGTGACTTATCCACTAGACAATTGCGTGCGTTCTTTAAGGCGCCGTTTTCGCCAGTGACATCTTTAGTCACCGAACCATGCATACCTATAACCATGTACTCAATAGACAATTGTGTGCGTTCTTTAAGGCGCCGTTTCCGCCAGTGAGGTCCATAATCAACAAACCACACATGCCTATAACAATGTGAGTTTTAGACCGATACGTGCGTTCTTTAAGGCGCCGTTTTCGCCAGTGATATCTCAATCACCAAACCACGTAGGTCCACAATAATTTATGTACTAAACCAATACGTGCGTTTTTTAAGGTGCCATTTTCGCCAGTGATATCCCAATCACTAAACCACATAGGTCCATACACCGTCTCTGATCGGTTCATCCCAAAGTATTTCCAATTCACTCTCATGATTCCATCCATTTTACAATTCAATAAAGCATTATAAATGCTAAATAAACATACTCGGCCATCTACCAGTCAATCATTCAATTTCACTCAATTTCAAACAATTTAGGGTAAATCCCTAAAATATCACAATTTATTTAATTTCATGCAACGTAGAACTCAAATAAATAAACGGACTGTACCATGACAATCAGCACGAGATTTCGGTCGTCGGCCATCTCAATCCTAATTTCCAAAAAATAATCAATTAATAAATATTAAAAATTAAATTTAACTCAAACTAAACCCCGATTAAATAAACAGACTTTACCATAGTCATCAGCATAATATTCTAGTCACTAGCCATCTGAATTGAATTTTCAGAAAATAAAAAATTAATTAATAAATTTTGAAAATTAAATAATTAATATTAAAAATTCGATTTAGCTCAAAATAAAGCCCGATTAAATAAATGGACTTCACCACAGTCATTAGCATAATATTCCAGTCACTAGCCATCTCAATTGAATTTTTTGGAAAATAAATAATTAATTAATTTAATTCCAAAAATTAATATTTAAATACCAAAAATTCTACTTTGGCTTGAAAAGCCTAATTGGAGCCCACTAAGGGTCGGGAAAAATCCTGAGATGCTTTCAATAAATAGTAGACTACGTCTACTTGCAAATTGCACAATCAATTCGTCTAATTTACATCACAATTAACTGATAATCGTTAATCTAACCACCTAAACCTAATTAATTAAAACTAAATAACCCTTAAGCATAATTAGCCAACTAATCAGGGATTAGTGAGATTACTCACCGGAATCACGCGCAAATCGAATCAATCCGATGGGGGCGACACGAGGAACAACAAACTCCAAAGTAGGCCTCGGGTTCAGGGCCCGGAAACGGCCCAAAAGCGAGCCCGAAGTCACTAGATACCCATTCGGCCACTTGTTGGATTGGGCTGGCCGGAGCTGGTCCGGCGGCTAGGGCGGCGAGGGGAGAACAACAGAGGGTGAGGGGACGCCGGGGAGGTCGGGTGGTGGCCAGACGAAGCTGGGCAACAGCTGGAGGCAACTAATCGGGGCAGAACCAAGCTAAGCAGGGGCCGAACGGGGCTGGACGGTGCAGAGAGGACAGCAGGCGCAGGCAGGAGGCGGCGGGGTGCGCGACGTCGCACGGGCATGCGGTGCGGGAGGCGGAACGGCGACAACAGCAAGCTGCAGCGTCTACTCTTCTTCGGCTTCTGGTTTGCTTGCACGAAGAAGAAAGAAGAAGAGAGAGTGACGAGAGAGAGAGAGAGAGAGAAGATGAGGATTGACCGGTCAAAAGAAAAAGAGAGAGGGAGAGGTCAGGCGGTGGGGCTGTCCACACGAAGGGGGGAAAGAGGAGAGAGAAAAAGAGAGAGAGAAAGAAAAAGATAAATACTATTCTAAATTTTCTTTTCTCTTTCCATTTCCCTTTCTATTTTCTTCCGGTCTTCGATTTTTCCTCCAATAATTTCTTTCTTGAAATTTCAGACTCAGCAATAAATTGATAGACGATAAGACGGTCCTAAAAATGAATTGTGACACGCTCGAATATTCGATTCCCAAAACCAAATTAAATTTCATAATTAAAATCAACCGAATGTGATTTTAGTCCAATCCAACAAATTAAGTAGCTTTTAGGGATTTTACCACGGATATATCCCTTAACAGCTTCACCCAATAGGTTAGTTAATCGTGAGTGATTAGCTTAGTGAAAAAGGACCATAGGTGCGCCAACGATATGCACATTTCATTTTATCGAAACACGATCAAATTTCAGGATGTCACACTAGTTATCTTGTGAGTGATCAACTCAAAGAAAAGAACTATAGATGTAAATCGATGAAAAGCCCAACTCATTCTATCGAAAACAAAGCTTGAAACTCAGGATGTCACAATCTTAATTCATTTGTCCTTAGTATAGTTGTGTATAGTTCTATTTAAGGGGTAAGTGAGTCACATATCTTAGGCGGATTTTCATTTGTGTGAGAGAGTGGATCATATGGTATAGTGCTTTGAATATTTCATTGTTGGGCATTAGCTAACTCTTGTTATTGTTCACTTTTTTTTAGATCCTTGGACATGGCTACAATTCCTACCACCCCTATTGCACGCTACGGTGCCCCAATAGATTTTCGGAGGCAACTGTATGAGTTCACCAATCCGCACTTTCCTTCTATCTCTTTTGTACACTACACAACCACTCTTTATATAGATGCAGGTCCACTAACCGGTCGTATCACCTATCCCTTTGTAGTGCTCTATGCCAACATTGGAGGTTATTTGAGTGGTCCTCTGCCTTTCTCAGAGGACAGCAACAGTAGTGATGAGTGCTAACGAGGAGCCGTAGGCAAGGGTGACTGAGATGGTAGGGATCCATTTTTGAGACATTGTTTTGACACTTTTATGAGATTGAGCTGTTTGAATGGATGGTAGGTTGTAGATAGTTAAAGGCATGGATGATGGCTGAGTGGATAGCCTGTGGGTGTAATATATCCTTTTGACCTCCCAGTGCAGTCCAGTATCACTCATGTTTATAAATAATACATGAAATGAAAGTGTTGTTGTTTTTCTCATACATTCGTCCATTTATGGTGATGGTTGCTTGATGTTTTAATTTTGACTTCCGCTCATGCTAAGAAGTGAAAGATTAATATTTTGCATTAGTAAGGTGGTGGACTAGGACATCACAGGTAATGTGACTAGCACTTCTAATTTGGTGATCTAATCTGATCAATGACGCCTCGAGATTCCTATTGTTCACGCCTCACACCATTTCACGACACACACCCAACCATGACGACGAGCCTCGTTCTACTCTTGGCCGAGCCGCCAGCCGATGCTACTCACCTCTGTCTCGCAAAGCCATAACCTAATAACTCCAAGAGTTGCTTCAATCACATCTCCAACTCCCTACTAGTGAACGCAATTACCCCTTATGTCAAGTTGTCCTCACCATTATCGTTCCACCTGCTAATCTAGCTTCACGGGCACTATCACGTGAAATAACCATTTTTGGCTAAACACGCCAAGCTCCATTATTGGTGAGATGTCACATCCTGGATTTTTTGACCCTATAATTATAGACGGATTATTATGGACTTAGAATATTTAAAGCGGGCCAGATAGATGCCGTAGGCCTCTGGAATTTAATATAGGCAATCATGTGTTTGTAAAGGTGTCACCTATGAAATATGTGTCAAGGTTTGGAAAGAAAGGAAAAACTAAGTCCAAGATTCATAGGACCTTTTGAAGTTCTGGAAATGGTTGGAAAATTGGCATATCGGATAGCCATACCACTGAAGCTGTCCAGCATACATGATGTCTTTCACGTGTCTATGTTAATAAATATGAGCCAGATCCTGCACATGTGTTGGACTTTGAAGTGCTCGAAATAGACGAAATGATAAGGTATGTGGAAGAGCCTGTATAAATTCTAGATCGAAGAGAATAGGTGCTAAGGAATAGGACCATACCTTTGGTTAAAGTTTTATGGTGATACCATGACTCAAAGGAGGCAACCTAGGAAAACGAAGAAGAAATTAGACACAAGTATCCTCAGCTCTTTCAATGAGTCCGGTAAGATTCCAAATTTCGAGGATGAAATTTTCTAAGTAAGGGAGAGCCGTGACATCTTGGATTTTCTGACCCTATAATTATAGATGGACTATTATGGACTTAGACTATTTAAAGCGGGCCAGATGACAAGCCCAATGGGTTGTAAGGAAGGTGTGGGCTTAAAGAGTTAACGAGCTATGTTAAGATAATGAGTATAGGCTCGATGGGCCAAAAGATGAGTTATGGATGAGCACGGGCTTGATGGGCCAAAAGATGAGCCATGGACTTGGATCTAGCTTGGGATAGGCCAAGAATTGGGTTCATTAGATTATAAATTAGGCCCAAGGAACCGTGGGATGAGCTTGGTGAGCCAAAGACATGCATTTAGGCCTGAGAACTTTGATTTTCGATTAAGATTATAGATTAATCATACGCGAAATTTGATTAGGATCATTTTAAAATTTATAAGCGACTATAATTTTCTAATCGAACACTAACTTTAATATTTTTCTCGTGATTATTCTTTGTTTGTGATCGTAGACTAATGTCGAGACATTACGCGTTGATTTGACTCATGTAAATTCATAGACCTTTATTGTTATGAAAGGATCAAAAATTTGCAAGTTCGGAATGAAATTAAGAGAAAGACATAAGTAGACTAATTACAAGGATTAGGACTTAATCCTATCCCCTCCTCAAGTGCCAAATGTTGATCATGAAGGAGAATACAGGCAAGGACTGTGTGTTTCACTTCCTCGATAATTCCTTCAGTACCGAAATCTCCATGTGGATCATCACTATGCTTTCTATCATCATTACTTTCCTGGGGATTCAAAACAAATCTTGCACATAAACTTCATTCTTCTCAGCATTCATGCCCTCTCCCAGAAACCGACCCATCTCTCTCTATTTCCTCTCCCCGTCTTCCTCTTTTCGTCACTTGATCAAAACCAAAGCTTAGCAAATCCAACTTTTTCTTCTTCAAGCGTGAGCTTGAGAGTGGATTCTTGAAGAGGATCGAACCACGACCAGCACCGGACGACTAGGTAAGGAAATGATGGGGTACTAAAATCGAATTAATCCGCTGTTTATCAACAGAATTTGTGGAGCATACTGGATAGTGGCGATTTGGGTCTTGATGCTTCTGTTTTGGGCTTGGATGGACTAGATGAGAGTTCAAATGAAGTCTTGAGCCTTTGCATGTGAAGATCGGGGTCGGATGGGCAATGACCAGAGCACGAGGAAGCCGTGGGTGTCAAGACGGTTGAGTAGGAGACTATTTAGGCATAGACGTGTGCTGCATGTTGATCTTGGGTGGTCGTGAGGTGAGTTTGGGTTCGGGTTTGGACTGTAGGTCTGTTACACGAATTTCGCTGGTAGTCAAGATCGTTTTGGGTTCTGTGGGAGCGGTGTCGAGTCCTAAAGGAGACCGTAGATCAAATAAAAGGCTTGTGGTGATGGTTGATATAATCTAGAACTTGTAGATGGCCTGTTCGAAGAGAAAGACGCAATGGAAGCTGGTTTAGGTGTCGTTTGGATTACAATGAGTTGTCGTAGGAAAAAACTAGCTTTCCTAAGTCTGCGCTAAAGAATTCAAGCTTCGACGGATCATTTAAGAGTGTTTTATTGTGTAAACTAGCTGTTGTGTACGTGGTTCCCACAGAATAGCAGGCCGACCAGTGAGAAACCGAAGTACCTAGGGACAATCCAAGAATTTTCTACACTTATCAGGACTTAGTTGGAACTTATACCCTTTATGAAAGTTGTAGAACACATTCTTAGGGACAAGATATCAAAATATGAGAACAAACGGTCGAGATTTGGATAGTGAAACGATCTTTCTTCAGTAGGCACTTAATCTGGAAAATTGTTGCAGAATTTTAATTTAGGGGTTTATACAGTAGGTTGCTGCTCTTTATACAGCAAGGATTAGGCTTAGGTTCCTTCATGAAAAATGTTAATCTATGTTTCTTCTATAACCTATTAAAATTTTGTAATTTTTTGACAAGATTTGATGCATTTTCACTTTTTGTGTTTGAAACTGCTCATATCAGTCCATGTTGTCTTGGTCCGAAATTGTGCACTTGATGTCCCTTTTGTTTACTGTTCTAGTGGCTTTTGGGGAGTGTAATGGTCTCTCAATCTTGGTTAGTTGATGCAAAAACATGTCTCTTCCATATTCGAAGTATGATCATTTGAGTGGTTGCAATTTGTGTCTTATGAGTACAATGAGTGCAGCATGTTTGAGACAATGTGTGTGAGCATTGAATTGTGTGCACTTGAATAGATATGCATGTCATTGAGATGATGTATTTTTGAAGGTTTGATGCGTGAAATATGTGAATAAAATGAGCTAAGAGATTTCCATCGGTATTGAGATACCGGTGATGACCTAGGAAGTGGGATACCCATGCTTTGTGATCTTGGATGCCTCGGTTGAGTGAGATACCGGGATGCCTCAGGGTGAGATGTGTCTGTGTGATCAGGGATGCATTGGTTATGAGATACTCAGATGCCTTGGAGTGAGATATCTCCCTTGTTGTGTGATCATGGGATGTCTTAGTTGTGTGATACTGAGATGCCTCGGAGTGAGATGCCCACAATTGTGATATCGTGGAGGTTCGGATGTGAGATTCCAAAAGTGACTCAACCGGGCCAACTTGTGATCCGATGGGTAAACTGATCAAGGGTGGATTTGATATACACAAGATAAAATAATTCCACTTGGCATGTGAGTTCGTCTATTGTTGTTGCATCTCATCTCAATTTTGGTTGGTAGCATGAAGCATTATGCATATTTAGCGTGATTAGTATGAGGCGATTAATCATGCGACATCATAATATCTATTTAGGCATACATGTAATGATTTTGTCTTATTACGTATGAGCTATTTAGTTATATCTCTTGCATTCTTTGGTGACTGTGGATTGTCTAGTTTAGGACCTTATTATTTCTTTTTTGGGCATTGCTCATTCCTTTCTCTTTTTGAGATCGTTAGTATGGATGTACCATCCTTTTCATGACATGTATGACCTCAATATTGAGCTGACCTATATGCGCTACGAAGCCACACTCTGGATGGATGACAGAAGGGTAAATTGGATTCCTATAAAATTTATGGCATGGTTTATAAACCATGAAGGAGAGCTATTTGGCGCTCTTCAATTTGACGCTGATGGACCTAGAACTGGACCTAGAGCTGAGGCAGGTGGCACTTAGGCGCCCAGTTCGTGACGAAGCCAGAGAAGTTAGGAACCCCTTTTACCATTTTCCCTGGTTTAACACTTACACTTTTGAGCGTAAACTCGTAAATACATATGTACATAGGTGCAGTACTTGTAATTATTGCAGGTCAATGCATGTAAAGCCCGAAACGTTTCAACAGAAAATGAAATGAAGCCCTCCATAATCCTTGTATGTGTTCTCAGTTGGAATGAGTAATGTTAAGTGATATGACTGATATGATCATGACTTATAATTGTTCTAGACCATATAATATCCATATTATACATGCTAACCAATTAGGTCGGAATAGTTTGTAAGATAATTAATTTAAATAGGTCCTATCATGACATTATATTATATAGTTTCTGCTTACACTTAGTATGTGACACTGCCGAGATGTCACATGAGACAATGTGAACCATCGCAAGTTCGTCCCTGAACCATTGTTGATCATTTCAAATTTAGCAATGTGATCTTCAAATTAGGTAAAAATCTTATCTTTATTTTATTCGAATATTTTACTGCCTAATTCTAATATGTCGCGATCAAAATTAAATATTTGGAATTATATCCCACATCCATAAGGTTTTCAAGCATTCTTTAAATTAGGAAAATTTCCTAATTTCAAAACATGCTATGGTCGACAATCCGATGTCATGCCTATGATATGATTTGCGATTGCACGGAAAATCAACCAATCCAATCCTCATGCTGTAGGATACGATTCATTAATTTTATGTCATTCCAAACTTGAATGGATATGGGTAATATCTTGGATGATTGAATATTGTCTTTGATTTTCATTTGATTCTTTGTTTTGATTTGATTCGATTAGATTTGATTGTGTCCTTATAAAAAAAAATTCAAAAAATCGCATAGGATTAAGGTAAATATTAATAGATAACTCCGCATGTTTAAAGTATATTGCATGTATAGATGATTTTTTTTTAAATCAATTAGAATGGAATTTAGAATCTTTTCTTTTCTAGATAGATTGCATGCTAGGATAGAGTTTATATAGTTAGGATATGATTCCAACTTACGTTAAGATTTGGCTTATTTTAATTCCTAAAATGAATTGGATAATATTTCAAATCTAGATAATTTATTTTCATTATTCATCCAACATCTTGCCTTAAGTTTAAGGATTTCACGCAAGACCAAAGCATGAATGATTAGTCATTGACCTTGCTAAAAACTTTTATATTGATAATTGTTCAATGCATGTCATGTTCAATGAACTTTTTCGAGACAAGCACTTGGGTTTTAGCTCAAATATCATAATGCCCAATAACTTAAGACTCACCGTCCCCTAAGATATCCAATACTTAATGCCAAAGCTTAAGAATACACTAGTTTCAACATGATCATAAATATTCTCTCGATGATCCATCGACCAGTAGAATTTTAAGGATTCAGTTTTTGTAAATATGTCATACATATTCTTAACACCTTAAGAATATTTTTCTATCGCAACTAATTTTACAGACTCATTCATATAAATGGGACATTGAATGAATATTTCTTTTCCATTAAATAAAGAATGCAACTTAAATCCCTAACGCATAACTATTACATGGTTACTTTAAAGCATATAGCTAAGAAGCGTGCCATGTGTGCTTGTTTATTTAGAAACACAAATGCTTGTATGATAGATAAATGTAGTGCATTGTTTATATTGGGTTAGGATGTAGCATGTGATGGCATCTCACGTGACATCATGTTGTGTAGTGACATGTTATGTCATATGATAGCATGTCGTGTTTTGATGTGTCATGTGATGATTTGTTGTATGACAACCTATCATGTATGACGTGTCGTGTCATATTTCAAAATATTATGTGATGATTTGTTGTGCGACAATGTGTCGTGTAATTTAAGTGACTATATGCTTTGATTTTTTATGTTATGATGCATGTATATACAAGCTTTGAAATGACAAAGTATTATCCGGCTTAGTTGGGTATGTTAGTCATCTTGAAGGATGTTGTTAAAATATTTAATTATTAAATCATACATTCATCTCATAATTTAAATTTTTATAACAGTCCGCTGAAATTTCAAAAAATCTCATATGGCATCAAAGTAGGGGATCCTGATTTTAAATCTTTTTAGACCACATTTGTTCCTCTAATAAAATACTTACATGTTTGGTAATAGGCAAACAAACTTGACTAAGCATGGAAGGAGTGAAAATATTTAAATATTAAACCACACATTTCTCTAACAATTTAAGCTTTAAAACGGTTGACACCGATCCCCACAAAATCTCACAGATGTAGTGGTCTATTCCAATTTTATAAAATACTGGAATTCAAAGAGTTGAAAATAGTCTTCGTGAAAACTATAACTATGAAGTATTTTTTTATGGAACTATGAGCACATGCGAGGCTGCTCGACCATTTTTATTCAAGATTTTCTACTTTAAGTGTAGCAAAAATTATGACCTAATTAGATATATAACACCTCTTATTCTTAATTCAACATAATAACAACGTATTTTGATTTTCAAGTATAAATATAAGCATGATAACTGTCATGTCCCAAACCTTACCCTTGCCATGGGAACGCGACATCCTCCACGATGGGATTAATTTACGATGTCTCAGGAAATGTCGTCATCCCATTGATTTTATCTTTTATATTAAGCACATGTGGAAGCATGCAATCTCCAATACCCAATCATCAACATGGATAGTAAGGAAAAACAGATACATATCACATAACTTACATGCTTTATTTATGTACTTGGAACATTTTAAATTTGCAAGCCCAGCATTTGAGGCCATTCCGAACTAGTCATCCTTACATAAAAAGATATAAGGAGGTTAGTCCTAACTCCTTCTATAAGGACAGCTACCAAAAATGGTTCCCATCAAAAGCTGATGTCCTCACGGCTATGGCTCGGGCTCTGGGTTGTAGTTGGGGTCGGACTTGGGGTCATCACAATGCCATCGGGAGAGGGCAGCATTGACCCATCGGCATCACCGGGCGGTCCGTTGAACCCACGCAGAGAACTGTAGAAGTCCTCGTTGACCCAGGCAAAGCAAGCTATAGACAGATGGAGAACTAAATACCCCACCTCGTCCACCCATACAATCGTGTTATGCTGCTAGAAGAGTATGTCGGTGGTAGCATCCTCAAAGTCAAGCACCATGACTTCCATATATGCAGGGAGCCTGAAACATGAGGGTGGTAGGGAGCCCGAAACATGGTAGACTCATATCTAGGTTCTGAAAAAGGTTAAACAACAAATGAGTTGAAAACTTAATCAATAAATAAAAATCCTAAATCTCGTATAGGCGAATGCCTCGCATTGGAGCCTTATGATTACCCAACCCAAAGATGTCAATGGTAGATCAATAACAAAGTTTATGCTTTGATTTAAGTATATATGTGATGGAGCTTATTCTCTACCTAAATCTCTCAAGTCCTAAACAAAGTCATGTAAATCCACATGTGTCATAAATAGTGCAATTTAATAGCCAATAATATTCACACATATTGAATATTAGTATATAAAACATCATCAAAGCCATGGAGACTCACACAACGGCTTTTAGAATCTCCACATGCCTTTCACTTCATAAATAAAAACAATCATAGCATGTACGTGCCTTCCAAGTCACTAAAAATGACAATTAAAGTATACACGTGTCTCATGCATCTCATATAAGGCCATGTCAAAAATGCACGAGCCATAAAACAACTTCCAAAGTATGCACATAACAATCAAATACTTCACACATATTTAGCGCCTCGAGAATCACATGATATCCCATATTATCATGCTATTTCGAGTCCAATTATTAATCACACATCACCAAAATCCTCTAGCTCTGTCGGAAATCTCCAGAATAATCGCCTCGCTCGAGTATGGCATCCGAACCTCGTCGGGCATCATTCCGATATAACACTCCTACGAACGGCATCCGGAACCCTCTAGGCATTACTCTCCGACATCTCTTGATGGTGGCATCGTCCCCTAATACCTTGGTGACGAAATTCCTCACATGACCATGCGAATCAAGCACACAAGTACCAGTTTTATATTTCATATTAGTCCAAGTATGAATACCCCAAGGGCGTGCTAAGCGATGTGAAACTCATCACCTATCATAAGTGCATCACTAAAGTATGTTGAGTAGAAAACCAAAGTCGAGGCTTGACCCGTGACATTTGAGTACCGGCCTAAGTCAAACCTGGATTGAATGATATGCCTCAATATCGTTGAACCAAAAGAGTGACCTAACCCGGCGCACTTCCATGTATGTCTAAGAACTAACACCATTATAGATGTCTTCTATACGCGAAGATCACATCCATATTGAACTATAATACTTAAATATCAAATCTCATAACAACATAAATGGACAATTCAACCACAATGGTTATAACATACAATAAACCACATTACATAACCTTATACAACTAACCAAGGCAATCAAAAATGAAAATTAAGCCTAGGTAACATTAATAAACGATTCACAAGCAATAATTATGGTAAACCTCCAACTTAAGCAATAACCTAAACCTAAACGAACTATTTCCACAAACCACGCCAACCCGAACCACCTTGACAAACACATCTTCACTCCTCACTCATCCCCAAGCCTAATAGTCCAAGCATATTATGAGCAAACCATACAAAATTAATCATGTGAGCTCCTTAACCTAGGATAGTCCTACGACACTAGAAATGGACTTAAATCCAAGTTACATAACATAATGCCTTAGCCAACATTTATGAAATCCACTTACTAACAATTGAACAAGATGAAGGACCATCGATGGTCACTAGAGGATAGTAACACAGTAGTTGCATAGTGTGGCACGGGGACAGTAGCAATTGGCGGATGGCGGCGACACAACGACGGACAATGGACAAGCGACCAAGTGAACGGCAGGTGACTAGGTGGACGGCAAGCAACTAGGCGGACGACAACGACGCAGCAATGGATGGTGGACAGGTGACTAGGCAAATAGTGAGCAACCAGGCGGACAACGGTGACTAAGCTGGGAACGGCAGCAACTTGGACGAGAGAGAGAGAGAGAGAGGGAGAAAGGAAGAGGGAAGAGAGAGAGAGAGAGAGAGAGAGCTTAAGGAAGAATGACAGCTTGAAGAGAAAGGGGTTAATCACCATTAATGCACCATGCATTATTGTCCTCTCTTCATGATGGCTTGAAACTTGGAGGACAAGATGCAAATTTAGCCCTCCATCTTGCCAAGATCATCACCTAAGATCAAGGGCCAAGTTTTCTTCTTGACTTCTCAATTATTGGCTAGGTTCAAAAAGTGAGATGGTCCATTCCCCCTTATCTACGCCAAAGTGGCGCCTACACCCTTTTAATGGCCTCTCAAAATTTGTCTCATCTCAATTTAAATCTTAATCAGCTAAATTGGTCTCACCTCTAGGTCCACAAAAATCTATGTCCACAAATTAGCACATTTCTCCAATTAATGCACTAACGGTTCACTAAAAAATTTTCAATTGGAAAATAATGCCTTGATAACATCAATAGTTGATACTCATAATTGGACTGGGGTTTATGGCTAAGTTTCGATCGGAAACAATTTTAACGCGATCCACATGAATTTAGGCGGCATTAGCAGAACTCGTGCAACCAAACTCAAATTGAGTTTAACTCTTGTTTAGGGTTTTATGCATGACTTTTAGTTGAGTTTGGTTGGTCGATGAATGACCCTCAATTATAATGTAATCGAGTAGGATTGATCAGCTTGTCTTGACTCACGGTTGTTCGGGATCGAATTAGGATTACATTGACCATGCGGCGTCACTTGTAACAGGCATATCCTCAAGCTAAATCGATCTATACATGTCCATTGACTAACTCATCACAGCATGTGATCGCCTACAGCGACCCTTATGGTCAAACAATCCTTTCACAGTCGACTACTTCAGTCTATCGCAGCCTTAATCCTGAGTTGCCTTGCCCCTAATCAGCTAGTCAACTCATGAACAATCCCTAGAATCGAGTCACAACCTATCTTCATACCGACATACTAATCCTTAGTCCATTCCTTACAATCTAGATAGGGATTTGAATTAAAAATGTTACAATGACAACGCATGACATTATTTAGAGAGGAATTTAGACTTACTAGGTGTTTTGAGTATTTTTGCCACACTTGAGAAGAATCCTACCACCAATGATCATCAAGGATTGCACCAGAATCTTCAAAGACAACCAATACAAAGTGAGAATCTTCAAACATTCGGAATTTAAAATAGTTCTTATTTATGCTTTAAAACGGCCCTCTTTTTTATCCCCTTATTCGTTTAATTCCTACGTCTATTTGTTTCTTGATAAAGTTTGATACAAAATTTGACTCTTACTTTTCTTTTGTTTTAGATTTTATTGATCGGATTCTTGATGGATCAAAAAACTCATGATTTGATTTTTTTTTTAATGAAAATGATTTTGAATCATGAAAGTTTCAAGGATTTTGCTAACGTCATCTAGATCCGACAGCACGAATAAAAAAAATGCAACATCTCATGATATGGGGATATTAGATTGGGGCAAACTAAGTTTCATCCTAAAACTTTCGACCAATGCTATCTAATTAAATCATCTGATTGAGTTTTCAACGAGGTTCAACTTTGAGCAAAGTTGAACAATCCTAAGCCACAATTGGAATGTCTACACTCGGATAGCATTCATGCAAAATGTGAACAGATAATTTGAATAGTAATATTCTTCGTCTTTCTCGGTCAAGACCAGGATTAAATCGCCAGCTTGCGCGTTCAATGAGGGAATGTGACGATCATTGGCGGTTAACCGGGTCATCGATGAGCCACGAATTGAACCCAAAAGTACCAAACATCATCCAATCAATTTTTAAGCCGGGTTTTTTTTTTTTTTGGGTCGAAAAATTTTTAAGCCGGGTTGGCCAAGGTATAAAATGTCCAAAAGCCCACCACCCCCAAGTAACGCGCTCATCGCGCAGCCCCAGGAGAGAGGAAAGAGCATTGATCGACCGATTCAGCAGATTCACCCTCCGTGGAATCAGCAAAACCCTAGTTTTTCTCTCTGAAATCCTAGTCTCACCTTCTCTCCAAGCAACAACCGGTCCCATTCATGCTCTGCGAATATAGATAGGTATATAATTTATCTCCCTTTGTTCCCCATGTCAGGAAAATTACACTCTTCTTTCTTCGTTCCGTTTCCAGTCCCTGAAGCTCTTGAGGTTTCTCCTCCGGAATTTTGGAACGAGGGTCTTTTCCTTTTTTGGAATTTCTATCGAAGTTGTAGTTTCTCGTCGAGTGAGGCTCCAAGGGCGTGATCGCATCTGCTGAGTTACGTGTCTGGACGTTTTGGGTCGCAGCAACTTTTTTGTTAGGAATTTGTTTAAGGTTTGTTATTCTGGGTATCTGGAATTTGATTGTTTCCGCGCTGTTAAAGGTTTCGGGTTTGGTTTCTTCCTTCGGGTTTGGTTTTCTTGAAATCCGGTTCGGATATTTGGGATGGAGGTGTTCTTGCTTTATGTATCCCGCATTTTGGAGGTAGGAGTTTTGGCCGTGGAAGAGAAATTTCCCATTTTGTATTTGTCCTTCTGTATGGTGTGGCTTGAATAGACTGGGCAATCCATTTCGGACATCTTTTAAGTGGAAGCAAGGCAACAGAGTAAGAGCTAGCTTAGAGTCTTGAGTGACGTCATTTGCAGCTTGAATTCAACTCAAATTCAACTCGCAAAGCAATGGCTTAACATTGGGCTCAAGTGACGTTGAGCTTGAACTGCGTTTCTCAAGCTCCACCTCAAGCTTGAGCTTGTTTTATGTGAATGGGAAGATTGGGCAATACGGCTATTGAGGCTTTTTCATGTCAGTGGGAGCAATTTTGAGCTATATAGCTGGCTCTAGGAATCTATTTTGGTAATTGGTGGTATTAAAATGTTTGTTTGGCATGAATTAATAATGCTAATCGATAGGAAAGTCCCGCATCTGCCTTGCCAGCTCAGGTTCTCTTGTCAGACTAAGAGCTTTCAAGAAGCTGGCTGTTGTCATGCTGTTTAGAGGGATTAAAGCACTTTTTTCTTCTGATACACTGGGGTGTGAATTTAATAGCGATGAGATGATGAATGGGTGCTGATGATTTAGTTTAGTTGTATGGACACAGTTGAGTGAGAAAGAAACCCTTACTGGTCTTTGCTGGATCCATGCATCAATTTATTGCCTGTCTGATTAGCTTCAATTTAAGTGTGTAGTCTGCCTTTGCCTTTCATGTCTGATGCTTAGACCAATTTCCTGGTAGGATTGGTAGTTCACTTTCAATCCTGCGCCTTCATTTCTAACTTAGATGCGATATGATTGAGTTCATCTGATATTTGTTTTTTGCCTAACAGACTGCCTTTGCTTTTCATGTCAGACTTGCTTAGATCAACTTCTTATCGATAATCCACTTTCCTCTGCAAATCTAAGTTACATGCAATATGGTCGATAGTAATTCACTTTCCTCTGATGTGTTCTTGTGCCTAACAGATCTCTGCCTATGGAGGCACAGCATCTTTCTGTTGATTCAGAGTTGGTTACTAGTAAGAAATTGGTGAATAAACTGGGAACTTCTTTTGATGGGGTACGCATTCAAAATGCTCATGAATTTGAAAGTTCTTGTGATGGGGTTGATCATAGTGATGATGAGGATGCTGATGAGCTCAAGGAATGTACAAAATCTCATCAAAAGATGCTGGACAATGCAATCCGGCCTTCTCCAAGCAAGCTTATGTCTCCACATATATCTTCTGATGAAGAGGGTGAGGAAGAGCAACCAAACTTAGAATTGCAGGAACTCTTTTATGAAGAAATTGTGGATAATCCGACCATTGGATGCTCAGTATTCTCGCCTGTAAGTACTGTTTTGTCCCATGGCGCTGTTTGTGTTTACTTCAAGCTTTCTCTTTTTTGGCTGGGTACACATGAGGCTGTAAGATAATTTGCTTGTGTATAGGAACTTGTGCAGGTATTGTGCCTTTTTCTGTCTCTCTGACTGATGATTACCCAGCTTCGACTCTGTAGACTGGCTTGTGATGATTCATAAGAGATGGATTGGAGACAAATACTTAGTTCTTTGACTATTCTGTTGCTGTCAGCATATTAAGATTGGATCTTTTAGTATGTTATTTGATGCACATGCATGTCTATCTGCAATACTTGGGCATATAGCTGTTTCTTTGACCTGGTTATGGTGAAATTGGAGGGATACTACTGCAGCAAAATTAAATGAGCTTTATACCAGGAACTGTGGTAAATCTTATGATGGGTTTTTTTTTTCTTTTGGTCCAACTCATAATGGGTTGGATGGTTTAAAATTGCAGCCAGACTTTTATCCAGTCCCCCAAATATCTTCTCTGATAAATCATTAATTTTTCATGCTCAGATGTTTCTCATCTTAATCCCCGTGTATCACTTTTTTCAGGCTCCTCTAGAGCTAATATCTGCCTTTAAAGGTAGCCGTGAGAAACAAGGGGGAGCTCCAAGGAAGCTCACAGTGACATGGGCTCCTGATGTTTATGATCCGACTCCGACACAACTATTAGAGATAATTACCAGAGGGACAAAGCAGAAAAAGCTTCCCAAGAAAGAAAAGATAGGTGGAAAGGAAGGCCAGAAGGGCAAAGAAACCACACGAGGAGGTGGTGGAGGTAGAGACTCCTCACGAGGGGGTGGTGGCAGCAAGGATAAGAAAAAGAAACAGAATCATAGAACCGGGAAATCTGGTAAGTCATATAGTTTTGTGGATGACGATAGATCAGATAACTATTCGTACTGATGATGTCAAATTTTTCATGAAGCTGAGATGAGAGTATGGTTATATAGGGATCTTCACCATCTTTTCGATTAGTAAGGAGGTTGAGGAACAGGAAGATATATCTCATAGTTGAATTTTTTGGGGCATAATTTTATGAACTTTTAGTTTGATATGCTGGGAAATATTTTCCTGATTGGACAGGCTCTAGTTGAGTAAATATTATAGTTCTTCAAAATTGAGCCGAGCCCCTCCTGTCCTGGGGAGCTGCTCTTGTACATATTTTTGCTTCTCTGCACTTTCTTGGTGCCGGCTAATGAAAATATGAAGGAAAGGTGCTTCTTGGTGTTGCATTTCTCATGTCTATTATAAGGAGTATGCGATTCAAGTTAATATTGCATCTTGATCTATTGTGGAAAAACATTGTCATGATGTTATGTCATCACCCCCTGGATGAGGTACAACTTCCGGGAAGCTTCAGGCATTTTGATTTTCTTCGTATTCTTGTCTCAAATTTCGAAAATGTTATAAGTCTTGTATGTGAAAAATCTTTGAGTTTAATCTGTATAAAGATTCAGCTCCCTGGTAGAAAGCATTCTCGATTGACATCGAGAAAACTGCCTATGCCATCGTACTCTCATTCAACAGTGCTTCGAAAGCCCTGGAAATAAGAAGGTACACGTATGGTCCCTAAAGTTGAACTTGTAATTCATGCAGTCGAAGTCCTTGACATGTAGAATTATTGTCAATCAAGTTACAAATTCCAATTTGTAGAAGCTCCGCGAACTAAAAGTCAGATTAAAATATTTGCCACTGTTAAGTATGTCAATTTGATCAGATTGGTTGAAATTGATTGCGGATGTCATCCATTTTTCCCCCATGCTTTTGGTTGGCACCAACGGTCACATCAATTTCGAGTAAGAATCAAAGAACAAGAGAGCTACATAAAAGAATTCTGTAAGCACAAGCGCTTGGAACAAATCATGAATTCGAGGATCATGGTGAAAAAACAGTGCGAATACGGGAATCAAATATGCACTTTTTCCTAAATGAGCAAACTACACAAGAATCCAGATGCGTTGATAGCTGGGTTGGGGGAGGGAGGGAGGGAGGGAGACAGCAAGAAGCTAGAATTCAGGCAAGGCAAAAGCAAAATATCAGAAGCAAAAAGGAACATGAAAAGTTGAATAGCACGTGATTTATACATATCAACTTAATATATGAAGACTTGACAATCCTCATCCCAAACAATGGTTTTGATCCACTTCTCAATTAATCCAAGAGTATCAGGCACCAAATAAATTAGAGCGTAGAACCACAATCAAGAATGGGAACAATGGACACAACAAGCATTAACCACACCATCCAACGGTCTTATTGGTCCTGAAACCAGTTTCCGAAGGTTGGGACTCTTGTTGAGGTGGAGGCCTCAGCTCCCTTGGTTTCGCAGGGTCAACAAAAATAACCCATCCATCTAGAAATTTAGCATTCATTCCTTCTCTGGCTTTCTCTGCTTCTTCAATTGTTTCGTATGTGACAAAGCCAAACCCCTTTGATCTGCCAGACATCCTATCTGTAATAACCTTTGCTGCAAGATTGCAAGATGACATACCAGAACAAGCAATTTAGGATCTGATCTTATCAGACAGATGCTGCAAAAGAACAAAAGATCAATAAGTCAAGGGGCGTACCTTCAACAAGATTTCCAAAAGCTGCAAATGCCTCCTGAAGCTTTTCATCTGTCGTCATTCTAGAAAGGCCTGTTGAGCACAGCAGAAAAGGGCATCCACTCAATCATATAGTATGACTTATTTAAGCAAATCTCATTACAGCTCTTACATAAAACAAGGGAAAGTTCCAGGCATAAGACTGTGAAACAGTATGATATGCTAGTGAGAATAACTTGAGATGACAAAGCCAAAGTTACACCTTTCAAAATTAACTCTTGGATATATACAACGGAAAAGATTCCAAGCCATATATACATCAAATAGTAACCATTGTTTGGGCATACTTGGTAACGTCAAAATAACAGAGTAGTAGATAAACTAAGGTGGGACAGCTGATTCTTCCCTTTCCTTGTTTGGAAGAGGGAGCCCCCATTAAATAACTTTTCTTTGGAAAAACAAGGGTGATTTTCGATAAGAACACATATCTAAATTTAACATAGCAGGCCCTAATTACAAGACTATTAGATTTGAAGCACGCAGCATCATGAACTGGAAGCAGCAGGACAAGCGCATAAAACAAAAGGAAACAACTTTAACCTAGTCTCCAACCGATACATAGCAGCTTTCCTCTCAGGATAACCGAACTAAAAGCCCCAGAACTTCATGACTGCTTCTCTATGCAAAAACTTGTCAACATCAGATGCTAAAGTGCCAAGCTACTCCCACATTTTCTCAAATTTGGTCCAAAGTCCAACCATCACCTTCTCCTCTTTTAGGAGTGATGTCATTGTCCTTTCTCAGACTTACATTCAGGAACTTAAGTATCTCTAATTAACAGATTCTGATACAGTATATAATTCATTGTGCCCATACTTGTCAATAGATTTACATCAGGACAGTGTCCAAAATGGTCGATCATGTCAATTAAGCAACACCACAGAACTAAAAAAACAGGTGCTTAGGCTAGTAATATAAAGGCATTCCAGTGCACAAGGCTCCACTGTCCAAATTGTGGGGTAATATAATAAAAATCAGACAGGCCGCTCCTGCTTGTCTTGAATCCCTTCCTAGAGTCCTAGACATACAGTCAAGTACTGACTTGCATTCTCCAATATTACCCTTTTCTCCAGGGAAAGTACAGGATCAGGTAAATGACACAGTAAAAGCTCTAACTGAAGAGCTATTCACGGATAGGAGAAGAAAAAAACAAAATAATAACAACAGAATCGAGGAATACCATCTAAAGAAAACAATAAAAAACCAACCAGCCTTAAAATTTTGGAGTATTGCAAAGGTATATACACTCATCTTTGATGAAATGCAGATCCAATTCTATGCAACATATAAGCAAGTTGTTTTATTGCAGTTTAGTTAAGTTAGTGAAATCATTGCCATTGTGAATGTCGGATGTCTTGGTACTAAGGGGATCTTGACAACACCAAACATCCTCCAATTTAAAAAAAAAAAAAAAAAAAAAAAAGAGGAAAAAAGGAGCTATTATACCCAATCATTAAGAATTTCACCGCAAAGAAAATGACATGGCGAAGCAACCAACTACTAGGATCATCCCAACTGCTTGTAAATATTGAATTGGCCATTCAACCAAATTATAAGCGTGGATATTCCATTTCCATGTTAAACCCTTTTCTAAAATTTCCTACCTACTCTCCATTTCCTGGGACCATTAGCCATGAACCTACACATGACCGAAGCTCTCATCAAACTTCAATTCAGCTAGCTAACAGAGCTATGGATCTTCAATATCACATCTTTTTAACCAATTCCACAACGTGCTTCCACGCCATCAAACCGACACAAGACAAAACTAATTCGGGCGACAAAAATCCGCCCACGAAAACTGAACATGAAGCAATGATTTCGGTTCTTCTCGTGCGCTATGTTAAAATCAGCACTATAAACTCCCATTTTAGTTTCCAGACAAAATCAGACGAAAGCAAATCAGATGAAAAAGGGATGGAAAACACACAAAACACAAGAATCACGCAGACACGAAACACGTACCGCTGACAAATAACTTGGGCGCCGTGAGCGTTGAATAAAAGCTGCTCAAAGATGGCTGAGATTGGAAAACCGATGGAGACACGGAGGACTTCGCGAGCGCTTTGCGAATGCTCGAGAAGAACGCCATTGAAAGGGTTGGAAAATTCTGGAGAGAATCCGTGGGGGATAGAGGGTTTAACTAGGGTTTAGGGACGGAATACCGGCACGTAAGCGATGGAGAGAGATCTTTTAAATTTATCTTTTAGTCCCTTATGGTTTCTAACTTTGCAGATTGACCCCTCAGAGTCTTCTAGAAATTCCAAATTGACAAATAAACCCTGGTTACTGCGAGATTGCCCTCCTTCCCCCCAAAAATGAGAAAAAGTAACGGGGATGGCTATTGCGATGGGGGTTTGAAATTATAAACGCCTGATTCATTCAATTCCGCAATTTCCAATTTTTCGGAAGCGCTTTACTGGAAATTGTCTAGCAAACGTGGGGCAACGAGCATTATTTTTTTGCACTAAATAAAGCAAATGATCATAGCGAATTCGACGATTTGAATGGAGAACAATACACTTATTCGAATGGTAAATGCTTCTTTGAAAGAAGATAAAATTCTCATTCTAAAAAGATAATTTTGACATGGTGGGAGTAAGTTGCGATACATTGTGTCAATTTTCCAAAATTGCAGGAGTTTACGTGTCACCATGAAACTTCGATACCCTCCATTGTTTAATCTATTTGAGTTGAGGTGGTTGTGCTTACTTAAGTGAAATGAAAGTAGTCACAAAGTGACATGTTATGAAACACCGATACTTTTTAAGAATCTTCATGTTACTTCGAATATTACAACACATATAACACTCTTTGACACTTGATCAACACATGTTGAAAAATTCAACACCTGGTCAATTCTCTTGAAACTTAAGTCCGAATTCTAACATGTAATTTTGATGCGCATAGGGTCAATTTTAAAAAATTTCAATAAATAAAAAGCCAAAATGCAATTATGTAAAATAAAATAAAATGATAAAATAATAAATTGGAGAACAAGAAAAACCTAAAATTCTCCTCCCTTCTAGCTCTCACTTTTTCCAACTCTCACTTTTTGTAACACACAATTCATTCTGCATATTTATTTTTTCTCTTTTCTTCTGACACAATCTAGCACAAGAGTTAGAATACAGATCATTTGTTCTTTTTTCTCCAAATTTTATGAAATTGAATTTTTCAAATTAAAATAATAAATGATATTAATAAATGATGAATTAATATTTTTAGTATAAATTCATTCTACTCCCTTTTTTTATTCATAAATTTGAATCAAATTAATTTGATTAAAATAATTATAAAAATGATAATTTATCATGTATTTAAAAATATACATGCAATACATATTATATCCCAACACTTTGTAATTTTCTATTTTTTGAAAAACGACGTGCCAAAGTGACATGTCACGTGTTGACGTGCACTCCATATTTGTCCAAACAAGCATTTTCAGCTTGACGCCACTGTTCCGATGAACCAACCTATCAGAAGAACGAACAAGGAACCATTCAAGGTCTACCTTGAACCGAACGGAAGTTCCGAAAAATTTTGAATTTCTCGTGTGATGATCACTAAGCATTATATTCCTACAAAAATAATGACCAGAGATTTTTTTTCGCTGCATATTTCCATATTGTGTGTATATGATTAAGTATGCTTTAATCATATTGAGACACCATTAAGGTCGAATCACATTCATAAACGTGCAGAGAGAGCACGACTTCACTTGACATTATATCAGAATCATGTCCATATTTTGAAGCTTCGCGGACATCGACAAAACCATAAACAACAAGAGCCGAGGCGAATTAGATAATCAGACGGTAAATCCAAAATGAAACCAGCAAAACTCGGTGGGTGATCTAGGTCGCTGTCCACTTGAAAAAAAAAAAGTCTTATTAGTCTTTTTGCAAGAGAAGCAAAACATACCAGAAACACTTGAGATATGCATGCGTAATAAAAATGTGAGCACGCATCGATTTTCCTTTTTACAAGACACCTCTCTAACCTCAAAACATTGCTTTATCTCGCTATCTAATTCTAATGTAATGTCAACACAAGCAAACATCCTACAGTGTGGATTTCGGCACCAATGAAGACCCCAGAGAAACAAGAATGTAAAAGCAGGACAAGATTCTACATGAAGGAATTGAAGAAAGAACTAACAAAATATATCAACTTCGATGAATCTTCCACCAAAAGGGAAAAAGCAGTTAATCTCTCTTTGCCAGCACCTCCTTCTCCAGCATTGATGTCCCCTTGAAAATAGTAAGCTGATGATCCCCCATGTGCTTCTTGAACTGGGTAGGGAAAAAACGAATATTTTTTGTCAGCAAGGCTCTACAGCATTCTATTAGAAAAAGATAAAGATGGCACATGAAACTGCTCGCCTCAGGTTAATCACAAAGAAACATGTATTTATTCAATTTCTTATTATTCAAAAGATTAATTAAATACACAGCAAAGACATGAGGAACAGGGAATTTGACAGTTTAATACGAAATCCTTCAAGTCAGATTCAGAAGATCATATCAACAAAGATCGAGTTGTGGAAAATTAAGCAGAGGCAGGGAGAGGGACAAGAGAACCATGCACAGAGTGAATCCAACTAGAAAACAAAAGTCACCAATGAAAATCCAAGTGAAAAACAAAAGTCGAGATGAGAGGGAGAAAAGTCCTCACCAACTCACTGCAATGTAAATAAAATCGTAGCTCATTAAAAACCCTCTTAACCTAATCTTTGGATTAGACAAGAACTGAGTTGCATATATTTTGTTAGACAAGATTGCAGAAACTATGAAAACAATCCATGTACATGCTGCTAAGGTCAATCGATCCACACTACTTACGCTACTTTTTCACCCAGAAGCCTAGCTCTAACTGCTGACAACACAACCAAAGATCTAAGTCCAAGCTAGACTCCATGTGCTATGCAACATATCAAAAGAACAGGAATCAAACACTCCACCAATCCATCGTTATCCTTATAATGCACACATGATGCCATTACCCCACAAATTCTGACCATTCTTTTTCTTTGGTTCATCTCACTTTCTTTGATGCAGCTACAGTTTTGTTCCATTCACTAAAAAGGGGTCATTAAAAAGAAAAAGAAAAAGAAATGGCTTACATGTTCATCACTCATCTTTCTGAAACAAAATCTTTTTGTCCAAATTGACTCAGCTTCTTCAGCTGCTGGAAGCACCAGCTTCTCCACATTCAATGAACAAAGTAACCCCTCAATACAAGAGAATAGTGCTTGGAAGTAACCCTGGAAAAAAATATGTATAAATAAGTCAAAATACTCCAAGAAACAGGACCTTAGGGACTAGCAGCCAGAGACTAAAAAGAAAAGCGAATTTCTCACTTTTCCCTGATGCTCTCTACTTGTAGCAACCAAAGGAAGCTCAGCAACCTCCCTCCCAAAAATCCTAAGAAGACCAGCTGACACAACAACAGACCTGCACATGAACCCAACCTTTTCCATGAGGAATTACTTGCAATATCATAGTCAGGAAACAATTACATGTAAGACTGCATGAAAAGAAGAACTTTAACACACTAACATACTTCACTGTTAAAACTACACAGTACATTCCACCAAATTCTTGTCCGGAGATATTCCTCCTACAAAAAAATAAAAATAAATAAAGAACATTTAGATTACTAGTAAAGCATGAGAAGAAGCAGACAACCCAAATGAAGAATCATAATAGTGTATTATTGTTTCCAAGAATGCGACCCAACGCACACTCAAATCCAGAGAAGTGTATGCAACACACAAGAGGCATAAAACAACCATCAATCCCAATAGCAATCTTCTTGAAACTAATCCGGTGGCTGCTTTTCATTTACTAGTATAAATTCAGGGAGGGAGAAGAGTTCTCATTCCTTCTCCAGAAATTTCAACTCTTTCGAACGGGATATTGGATAATACTTGATTTCCACATTACCAACAAGAAATTCCAATAAAGAAAACTATTGAGATATACCTATTGTTGAAGTTAATTGCCAAACTTTCAAAAGCAACCAAAAAAACAAAAAGCTGCAGTGAAAATGGACCTCCTGTTCTACCATAATATAGTAGATGAAATTGAAACAGAACTCGAATGCAATACCATCATAACCAAAAATTTAGTAGCTATTCCAAGACCCAAATCAATTTGGGAGAACGTGCATTAAGAGAAATTACCAACTATTGAGATGCAGAGCTCTATTTGACAAGTAAAGGTCCAAACCACTGGGAGCTAAATCAAAGCATGTAGTAAGAGCCTAAATTGTAAGTGCAGATCAATGGCACAACGACCAAATGCTTTTCATGTTAGTCAATATTTAGAAGAGCAAAATGCAGAAGCAATAGAATACATAAATGTCACATTACAGATTCCAAACAGAATAAAAATGGAAATAATGAAACTAATGGAAATGATAGTTTCAGAACATTTACATAGAGGTATTAAGAGCATAAAGCATCAGCAAAAGAACTTACCCATAAACCATGACAGGTATGAGATCGCGACCTGATGCTACGACAATAGGATCAAAACACTCCTGCCACATGGGGGTCAAATTCATAATGCGTAAGAAAAGCCCAGTTATTATCCAAGATTAATATCATCCACGTACATAGTTTTGCAAATTTCAGTTGATGCCCCCAATACTCAATGTAGATAGTATGTATTCTAAGTCACTCAGAAAATCAGATGCAGAACAACATGTAATAATTTGTTTCTCGATTGGGAAAGAAAATAACTTTTTATACAAAAACAAATCACCCAAAGACAAAAGAAAATCATTCAGCTGAATGGCAACCCTAATATGGGCCTTATCGATGTTCAAATGGACAGAATATAACATGTTCTATATAAGGACTTTCAGTCCAGACACAAAATATAAGCACATCTAGTAGTGGAAATTGCAATGCCGACTAAGCATCACAAGCTCTCGTCTAAACGATTTCACAGCACATTCTTCCCAATTAATCTAATTCCTCAAATAGTAACTCTTCTGTGTTTTTATATGGGTGCATCTATGGACTAATACAGGGAAAAGAAGTGATAGGCATACTTCCAAATTTAGCAACACAACACAAACAAAAAAGAAACGCTAGTAAGACAATAGGCCCCTAATAGGATAGAAAAGAAGGACAAAGAACAGACATTGCCATCATGACTTACTCGAAAAATTGCAGTGGCCCTTGAAAGCAGAGGTAGATCCTCAGGGAACCGACTTTTCCCACTCAAAATTCGCCATTGGACATCATCCATTAATCCATCAATGAGAAGCCCTTTTTCAATATGCTTCCTGTTTATTGTACTTAAAGAAGATGCCAGGATGGTCTGAAATCCAGCGGAGACAGATTTTTGTAAAGCGATGTGAATCTTGTCGCAGTCATCACAACAAAACCATTTATCTTTAGGCAATTCCTGCAGAATGATAACTGGAACTTAGATCCCATACTTTTACCACAGTTCACAATAATTTCACTTTCCAAACCTACCTTCAGATCACAAAGTCCAATCTCCCGCAAGCAGCCAACGTGGTATTCCTTCTCACACTAAATAAAAGAAACAAAATTCCAATATTTGAGCAGCAATAAGACAAAAAATGGAGAAGCATGACAATAGAACTCAGCTTACTTGATCACACAGCATAACTGTTTGTTCGTCAAATTTACCAACACTGAAGTCATGGCTCCTGAAGTAAAAGATGCAAAATTTTTAAATTCTAAGAAGAGGGGAAAAAAGAAAAAAAGATATAGGAAAGGGGAGAGGGGAGGAGACGCGTTGAACCTTAATAGGAATAGAATCAAACAATTAAACACGACAAAGATAAATTAAATCAACTTCAAAGGAAACAGAACTACACACGTTTGTCAATATATGAATCCTGACTACTGACTACAATGTCAAATTGAATGTAGCTCCCTGTTCTGAATCTTCTTTAAAACAAGAAACTTAGACTTAATTTTTACTACAATCACTAGAGAGATGAATTACTGTAACTTCCACTAACTGCATGTATAAAATAATCAAAATTGGGAAGATCAAACTCTAAAGAAAATTAAAAAAAATCATAGACATACATATCAAGGAGGATTGAAAAAGTGATGCTGTGTATGATATTCCCGTCCTCTATAGAAATTACATGGCAGGATTGCCATGAAGTGTCAATATATGCACTTTAAAGAAAAGAATGGACATCAGAGTACCTTCCCTAAACCTAAATTATCTTTTATAAGCCACAAACAACAAGAGGAAAAAAAAGTAAAAGTTCTAAAAGAGGGAAGAATGGAACAAATGGATGAATATATTCCTCCATTAAACTTATCTGGCTGCTTATTTTGCTGTCAAACAAAACTTTCTGGAAGCAGTAATTAGAGATTATAAAATTAGTCACAAGGCAGTTCAGAAGACGAATATATAGAGAGAGAGATGTGTTGCAACAAACCCTGATCTGTCTAGAAAGGAGATAGATTTAAAATAGAAGCGTGAAGGCATGAACACCAGCCATCCAGAAAAAAAAAAAAAAAAAAAAAAAAAAAAAAAAAATAAGAAAAGATGAAAGTAAGAGGTTTTATGTTCCATGATAGTTTTATGTTCCCTTTGACCATCATCTGAACTCTAAAATCTATATACCTTTGGGAAATTGATGCCTATCTCAGAAGAAACAGATATCTTTATTTCAGGTTTCACATTTTCATTTAGCACAAACCTAACAGTAATAATAATGACAAAAAAAGAATAAGAAAAGATGAAAGTAAGAGGTTAAAACACAAGCATAAGTGGCTGGTGCCTTGTTTTTTCCAATAAATATAGCAAAAAAACTAAAGAATTAAATGTGCTCTTATGCCTGCTTATCTATACTGGTCCTCTCTGCTTTCTATTGCTTTCTATCTTGCAGAGTTTTCAAACCCCCCACTGGAGCTTCCTCTTCTACTCATTATTGTTGTTCTGCTGTGACTGATTTCAGATTTTACAATTTATTCCTTATCAATTTCATAGAAGATTTGAAGAGGATTTATTCACTTCGCAGATAGGTTGTTGGTTATTAGTTTACTCCTTTTTTAAAAATTTTAACGTGTGGTTATCCATCCAGTTTGTGTGGCGTCTCTCCAGTTTAGTCGACTTCCCTGTGTCACTATATAAGACAACTTCTGATGATCTCAAATTTGTGCAACTCCACTGATTTCTTATTTGCATGATCGATTCAGAAGTAATGTCAAACACGGACCACTTACGTAGGAAAAACAAGGGTGTTATATATTTTTAAAAATATTTAAGTCAGCCCTAAGTATTAATATCACTATCAAAACAAAATGTGAGCTTAATCGATATTGCCATTCAGTTAAGCTTAAGTTGACATATCAAGTCCAGTTCAACACCTTGTAGATCTTGATAGCTCAATCACACCATTACAATTCATCTACTGCTAGTGTAGTCTCACGCTATAACCTCACGACCGCTTAATAGTAAAGGAAAGAGGTATAGATAAGGCTGCCACTGCTCCAGCCATGCACAAGATATAAAGTATCAAATTATAACAATCGCCTGACCTGCAGACACAGCAACCACCAATGTCAACTTCAGGTTCTCTGACAACACGTGTCAGCCGTATCATAATTGGTCTCGAAGCATTTGACTCTCCAGGACATATTTTTCTACAAGAGACTGATTTATCTTTACAACTTGAGCAGCACCAATCACCCTGTGGGGTAGAAAGCAAACCCAAACAAGCTGCACAAACAAAAAAAGAAATAGCCCAAACATTAAAAATGATGGAAAAAGGCCTACATCTCAGCACCTGAAGCCTTTCTAATTAATTAAACTACTTCCCATATAGAAAAGCAAATAACTATGACCACCAGAATAGAATCAAGACGCTAGGAAAAACCAGAAATTTATACAATGGCCTGATTTGCGAACCGCTAGAGAGATGATGACATTTAAAGCAACAAACAAACTATCATATGAAAGAGTCTAACAAGACAGATGGAGCAACCATAAATTATGGTAGCTCATTTGGCAAATAAATCATACTGAAAAAGCTTATTTTAAATGCTTCAGATGCTCGACTATGCATGTTGGAATTTCCACCCTTTTAAGCACCAAACTGTCGGGACAGCTTGAGGTGATATGATCATATAGTATAGCTTTCTCGCTGGTAGCATCAGGGACCAGAACACATTTGGCCAGAAACATTTCATCATGAGGACTCAGCGACTTAATGGTCCAGCAACACTGGGCATGGAAGTTATCATTAAAAATATATATATATATATATATATATATAAAATAATCGCCCAAGGAATATTACCCATCAAAATAGTTGAACTTGAGGCACAATATTATTAGAAACATCAGAAAAGATGTCAAATACATGGTTGATGTATTATTTATTGCAGTAATTCCTCTCAGTCAAAAAGAGAATTGGATAAATATTCATTAACTTAACGAAGTAGTACAAGACGGTGATGGTTGATGCAAAATGAACTTGGATCATTAATTGATTCATGAGATCTCATGTTCTACTAACACCATCCTTCTAAGCTACACAAAGAACTACAAGAAGCTTCCAAGCATTCATCACTGAGGACCTCGTTGTTAGATGAGAGTAGCAACACCATGGTGTTAGGTGTCCACACTCTAATACCACAAAATATGAACCTCCAACAAAATAGAGAGAGAGAGAGAGAGAGCCAAAGTCCAACTATATCGCATTAACAACTCGGTATTTGAGGAAATTACAAGAGATTGATCTTTTTATAGGCTAAAATCTATTATTCCACACTCCAAAGCAAATAAGGAGGCAAGATCATCTCTGAATACTAGCTAAAATTACTTAGAATCTGAAAATGGAATAACACATTGAAAATAACTTATGGAGATCAGTATTAGGGAGATACTATAACACTTTTAGAATGTAATAGTTAACAGCTTGCTTTTATAAAACGGAACTATAAAGAAATTGTATAAGCATCTGTATACTCATATGGGTTGACTTCTATTTTCTTTATGCAATAAGAAAGTTTATGGAATAAGAAAGTAGAGTTCATTATGTGATCCCAGACAGTTTGATTGTACAGTTGTTCTCTTCCAACTAATTTTCTACACCACCGACAATTTCCCCACTATGAAAAAAAAAATAACACTGGCGAATACCTGCATGAAAAGCTCGAGGACATCCAACACAGAGAATCAAATCTCCTCCCTCTCCACATACTGTACACATATCATCGCTAGTACCAGCAAGATTTTGTCCATTTGCAAGTGATAGAGCTATATCATGCAGCGTGAGTCCATTTGAAGTATAGATGTGTCGATAGCTGCCAAAAAAGAACAAAATTAGCTGGAACCAACACAATTGAACAACTATTTTAAGAATGTCAACAAGAAAATTTAGAATACTCACGGTTGGCGTCTGACAGCCATCCCAGCATGGGCTTCAAATTGTGATGGACTAATCTGTTTATATGAAAAATAGCAAAGGTGAGCCACAAAAAGGGGCTCCTAAAATATTTAGTGTAAATTGCTTAAAACAACCATGCTATGTAGATGATAGAAAACACATAAAAGAACACCCTTCTGTGAAAGTTGAAAATGCAGAATTGTATATTTTCATCACATGACAAAGGATGCAGATGAATATTTATCAGATTGTAGGGGGTTGGAAGCTTTTCTATAATGATAGTGAGATTGATTTTGAGCTGTTTTCCCAAAAGAATGGAGCAACCCTGTACTTTCACAAGATTGTGTGTACTTAGAGTTTGACTCTATATGTTAAAAGATCCTTCAGCCAGATTACCTCTCTGTCACAACAACTGCAGACAATTCCATTTGCCTGTTTGTATCCCGTTAATAATCTCTGCATAATGATAACATGAAGTTAGTATAATTGCCATTCATTCATATATTATGATTTGAATCCCAAAATGCAACAACCTGTCCTTTAACAAAATAAGCCAACTCAGCTCCTTCTGGAAGTCCATTTGGCATAAAAAGTAGCTTATGTAGATCATTATCCCTGTTTCAAAAATTAGCACACATACAGCAATAATAATCAAGTAAAGAAGACAAATAAAGCATATAAGTAAGAGAGAGATGATCTCAACTCAGGAATCTCCTGGCCAGCAAACAAAAACAATGTGATCTTTTTTTCTTTCCCCCTTTTTTTTTGTTTTGGGGGGGATAAACATACCTTCTCCTACAAGATCCTTCGATGGCTTTCTTATGCTTCACAAATTCGCTATAAATGTACGAACCTGGTCTGGAAATCAAAAAAAGTGAAATATAAATAATCTAAGTGCAAAGGACATACCATAACATATCTTATTTACATAGAGGATGCAAGTACACATTGCGCATGCACATATTGCAAATGGGCATACTGGCAAATGCGAACATGCAAGTGCACACAAGCACAAAGGTAGATAGTCAAAGAGAGTACTTTTTCATTGCACGTTTGTGATCATCCAATCTCCCCCACATTGAATAGCATTGTTGTCCAACGGAGAAGACCCACCAGGGCCTCCATTACCTTCTACATCTTGACTGCTGTAAAATGGTATAAAATCACAGTGATTTAAGCCCAAAGTAATCTTGGTATACAATCTAAATGTCAATAATTATCTGCTTAAAAGAACAATTCTCAGCCACAGATAGACATCACATCAGCTTAAGTAGTGGCATCCCCTCAATGCATTGATCTACTTTAAGTCACAACATCCCCTCAGGGATTTTGAAACCCTGTCCATCCTTTCCATCATTCCCATACCACTAGGCCATTTACCCCATGGCAGCCAAACATGAGTAATTAGCATCTGGCAATATGCGCAGTGGAAGCATGAGGAGATGAATGCCATTTGCTTTCATTCTATTGGGAAAAGGAACAAATTTAAGAATTATTGAAACTGATTAAGGACCTGTTTGTGTTGACTTCTGAAAAGTACCTACCAATTTATCTACATTTCATGCCTCCGCAGGTCTTTTTACACATCAAAGGAAATACTCAAACAATCCTTCTCTTCATCAACTAGCTAATGCTGTGCTACATTTCCTCTCTTCTCTAAAGCACCTTGCTTTTGGGCCTTCCAGGGGTCTCAAAACCCTCACCAGTCCATCCATCACCCCTTGCTCATACCACTGGGCCACTTACCCGATGGCTTCCAAACAGTGGGTAATTAGCATCTGGTACTATGCACAGTGAAAGCATAAGCAGAATATGCTGTTTGCTTTTTTACTCATGAACCAGATTAAAGGCCTGCTCCTATTGACTTCTGAAAAGCACTTGCCACTTTCCACCAAAACAAAATAATACTTTTTAATTATTAGAACTCATCAAAATCTTCCACATGAATTTTATGACTTTAAATATGAAGTGTTCAATGTTAGGTAAAAATCAAATCTTAAATGGTAGAAATAAAAAATACAAGTAATATAATTGAACAAGGGACATTACAAACACAACACAATGGCTCAACAGTGAATCAGCCCAGCCCTAAGAAGATCTTGCCACTTGTAACTCTCTGCAATAACAATTAGAAGTACTCATATTTTCCTAGATGCATAGTGTTGAGTGTATAATGACCATATAAATAAAAACTGAAAAGTCTGGAAGGAGCTAACAGCAAGACCAATAAGCCACTTTGTATTATAGAAGTATCAATTTATGACGAATTTTCTAAAGTAATAAAATACTGCAGCATATTAACCAGCAGGACTTACAATCAATAGAAGAAACAATGATTAGCAAAAACCTATTTCTCACCCAGGCAACATGCCTCTACTTCGAGTGAGGATGCAACCACTGTAAAAGAAATCAATCATGGAGAAATCACAGACCTTAGACGTGATTGAAGGGAGAACTTTTCAGCACCTTCATTGCTTCCAATGTCTTGCTCAAGGTTCTCTGCATGTAAGAGAATGAGTCATAATTTCCACATCAAACAACAAAATATGTCCTGGACTAAAACAAGATGACAATATCTTGTCTAGCCTAAGATTTGCCCAATCCTAACAGAGCACAAAAACGTTAGTGAAGCTGCATTTCTTGATCCTTTATGATTAAAAACCTGTTTGCTTGCTTGATTTAACCAATCAGAAGGTAAGAAGATCAGAGTGGCAGTATAAACTTTTTTTCTGTTGAAAAGATGAATGGATGGACCATTTTTTATTTTTTTATTTTTTTTGGTGAAGTAAGTAAATGGACGGACCATTTCAGTAACATATCAAGACAAAATCAACACTATAGAAATTATAAACCAAAGGTCATCACCTTTCCAGACCTGAAAGCCCTCCTCATTGACTGCTGAACCAGCAACATCCTTGAGCACTTCTTCTAGTACACTTAGTGGAGCAGTCTTCAATTCTCGAACAATGCTATAGACAGGCCTTCCATTTTCTAGGTATATGTGATTATTAGGGTGTTTAGTTTTGAATCCAGCATGCTGCTCAAACTCATATGCTGTGACAACCTGCAAACAGCAGTGAGGTCAACTGCTCGATAAACCAACAGCAGGAACACTCAATTCATAAGGGCAAAAGAATCAGAGAACTAACTTTTGAGAAATTGCACAAAGAACAACCACAGAGGTATCCACCACGGCTGACTATCCCCTGTAACTCCTGGAAAAAATTGGAAAGAATAACACACCCTTGTAAATTCACCTTCACATATATGTAAAGAAGTTTAACATAAATCATAAACCAACCTCATGTGCACCAGAAACATATTTCACCCTAGCTCCTTCAAGGATGCCAGTTGATAATAGCTTCTTAACATTCGTAGGGAAACTATTAGGAACAACTTTCTTAGACATTTTCAATTCCATATTGCGACCATAAATATTGAGGTTGCTGAGAGGATATCTTTTTCCTGGAAAGTCTAGCTCTTGTTCCTCCCTAGAACTTCCATGTGCTAAGCAACTAGTTGCATGACCGAATGCTGGCTCCACAATCGAGGAAGTACACAGACTATCGGAGTTCTCCCTTCTTTTACTGAACTTTAATGTGATTTTCCTGATCCCAGTGGTACTAGCATGCTTAGGAATCTCCAATACAACAGAGGACGTTATAACTGGTTCCGGTTTTTCAGCTGTCCCATTAGATTCTGCATCATTTGGACCATATTCTTCATTGCTCAAAGTCTCTTCTGAACTCAAATTTGCTGAACATTTAGACGTAACCTCACTGGAGGCAACCAGCTTAGCACTCAACGATTCAGATGGTGAGCTGGTTATATCTTGAACTTTCTGGCACACCGTGGGATTGGACACTTCAGAACGTGTGTCCTCGTTAGAAGCTTCTATAGCTTGCTTCTTCACGGGAGAAGAACACGGCACAGCATCATCTGCGGTGCATTCACGTTCACGCTTCAGTTCATCTTTTGGAGAATTCTTCCCCTCCATGACCACATCTGACGAAACATCCAGACAAGCTTCATCTTCTGCCATCAGAACGCAATTCCTTGGCACATTCAAGCGAAAACAGTGTCGCTATTGCCCACGACAGCATTCACCAGCTAGACGAAACCCAGGCAACCGAGCAAATCGAGAGCCAAACGAATAACGACTGTACCTGAATCCGTTTGCAAGTACTATGAGTTCGCCACTCGGGTCCAAATCCAACTTCAGTTCAAATCAAAGAGAAACGCCTTCTAAATGATCCAGAAGAAAATCCGCAGCATCATCGAAACTTCAATTCCCTAAATAGATACAAACAGCACCACCAAATCGCACTAACACCATCAATCTCGCCAAACGACGGCTCGCGAGGAGGAAAGTCTACGTCGCCACATGCAAGCTTCCACCAATTGCTATCTCAAGCTCTCCCAACAATCCAGGAAAAAAGCTACCGAAATCTCACGAGAAACCGACTATCGTCAATCCAGAACCAACCGCAACATGTCTCGATGATGAATCTGAAATCCGAGGACGGATCTAGAAGAAAGCGCGCGCGGAGGCCGCGAGAAACCGACTCGATTCTTCAAATTCCAGAGGAACACAGGCGAGCCGAAGTGCGAAAGCTAGGGTTTCGTTCGAGAGGATTTGCAGCGGGAAATCGCAGAGCGCCAAAGTAGGGGCGAAACCGCAAAGGCTTTTGGGTTCGCGGTCCAGCTATTCAACTTTCGGAGGAAGAGAGAAAATGAGATTACACAACTGCTCCGAGGGGGGAGGGAGAGAGAGAGACTATTTTTAATTTCTCTCATTTGGAGAAAAAATTATATCTTTTTGGGAAGTAACGAGAAGGGGAGATGGATAAACCAAGCGGGGCCCACGTCACTAGGCCAGTAAGGGGGCGCCACGTCGCCTCACGGGGCCCCGTTGCTGGGGATCCGTTGAGGAGATCCGGATCTAGCAGAGCAAGTGCGTGACACCCGTTGATCTTGTGGGACTGGCGAAGGCACCAGCCCCACCCATACAGATCAACCGTCATCATCCATCTGGCATGATGGATCCGGGTCCAGGAAGAGATTTCCCCGCTCTTCTCGGACTTTTGCGGAGGCTGACGTGTCCGGGCGCCGCACGTGTGGGCGTGTGGGGCTTGGCCTCCACGTTCCACGTAACACGCCGGTTGAGGTGATTGGACGCTCCGAGGAGAACGGAGGGCCGTTGGATGGAGGTGGACCAGGTGGGCGCACTCTCTGGAGCTGGGCTCCCTCTTGTTAGGAGGAGGCTACCGGAGGCAGGGGAACCAGAGCCCAACTCTTTGAGCCTACATGGTAACATTTTTTTTTTTACTCTTTTAATTCCCGGATTGTCAGTAAATTTTTCTATTATGCAAAATAAAAAAATGGCCAAAGAATAGATTTAACACAGAAATAAAAAATATTAAAAAATAACTTCTTTTTTTCTATAACAATTTTTCAAAAATAAGTCTTTTTTTTTTTTTTTTTTTTTTTTTTCTTTTCTTCTTCCTTTTCAAATCGGTTGGTGGAGACTCACCACCCATTGCCGCCTCTACTAGTTAGAGGAGGAGAAAGAATGGAGGAAAAAAATCTAAAAAAAGTAATAAAATACTTAAAGAAATTCTAGGCACAAAAAAATTTATGAATCATACAAAACGCATTCTTGTTCCTTTTTCAATTTGGGGAATAGAAATTTTATATAACTACTAAAAAAAAATTTTACTCAGAAATTATTATAAGGAATAAAAATAGAAAAAAAATATTTTTAAATAGAAATTATTTCCCAAAACATATATGTTACAAAATGCATCATTTATCTCCCTGCTTTCGACTTTGACTAACTACGTCATTTGGCAAGAGGAATTAGGAGATGAGAGAGAGGATTCTTGAAATAAATTATTATTAATTCTAAAAATAAAATATTTAAGAAATATTTTCATTAAAATGATCGCTTGTATCATTTATAAAAATAAGCGAGTGAAAAATATTTTCATTGTCTAAATGCAAATTGTTGTCAATAATGTAAATTTTTTCTATTGACTAATTATTCAAGAATTATAATTCAACAACTTTTAGGAAAATATTCCATAAGTCATTTATTTCCTATGAAATAAATGGGGCCTTAGATGGAAGGAAAAAGATGGAGACAAAATAAAATAAAATACTAAAAGATATTGGGTTGGCTAAGCTAGTATTATGTAAATAATTGAATCCGTTGAATTTCCACCCAAGAGATTTGTGTATTAATAAGCAAAAAAAAAAAAAAAAATCTTTTTCACGTGTGCCCTTGTTTTGTTTCTAGTTCTTAATTGGGGGCAAGCAAAAGAACTAAACCGAATAAAAAACCGAGACTGATTCCCGATTCCTAAAATTTAAAATTGGTGGATATCGGTCTACTTTATGATTCTAGTATGGATCCCCCCACCTAAACCACCGGACCAGGCCTTTTTGAATTTTTAAAATTTCAAATTTTCAAAACCCTAATTCCTAGTATTTTCTCGCTCAAACTCAATCATGCTGATCGCTCGTGCCTCTCACTCTCAATTTGCTTCAAGAATGGCTTTTGGTATCCAACAAACACAATCCCTACTTCAAAAAGGTTCGCCATCGACAATCCTTTACCTTACCATCGGCCGGGATGTGCCCATAAATACAAGCATAGACCACAAAACACCCCCCCACCCTAAAAAAAAAAAAAAAAAACAAAAAAATAAACGACTCCATTAGCATCCACGATTACAACAAAGAAGGCTAGACTGCCCTATCAAGAACATTTGGCCAAGTGCACTCGTCCAAAAATGAGTGTTAAGATCATTGCGGGAGTGAAGGAAAAATAAAAAAGAGACATGATCAATTCCTAGATCCACCCGAAAAGTGACCATGTTGGGTGGATTCAAGATTAGGTGGGCCGGTTCCACAAATTGGGAGCCGGCTATTCTAGTTTGATTTTCAATTTCAAGATTGATAACAGCCCATCTTAAAACCAATCACTCTTAATTATAAATAAATATCAATTATATCATAATGCATTAGGTTATTTTTACATTTATCTTCAATAGCACTTCAAGCGACATTGTAATTCAATCCCTGCAACTCAATTCATCTTCTTTTCTAGTCCTAATCACCCCCACCAAAAATGTAAAGAGGGGAGAGAGATATAACGACAACAACACCAATGGTCTTCACGCTACTCTTCAAAATGTCGATCGTCCTTATGTTTTTTTTTTCTATCAGAAAATAGTTTCTATGCATTTTTATAAAGAACGACGTCAGCCTTTTCGTTGACTTGTTCCATCCAAATGGCTTGGACAATGGAGTGCACGTGTCACCAGCAAGCGCCGTGTCGACAACTTCCCAAAACAAAATTGAAAGTATCGCAGCTCTAATAGAAAGTACACGGCACTGATACAAATTACAACAAAAAAGTACAAAACAGCTTTGAACATTTTCCCTATATATAAAAACCCAAATTGACTACACAACTGCTTTTATTATGTCTTATTGTGAAAATGTCATCAATTGAAACAATCTAAGAATGAACAGCAAAACCTTCTATTTCAGTATAGGGTTCGTTCTCATCCAAATTAAAGTACAAGGATGATTGTGAATTTGGAGTGAGAGTTTAGAACCAATTGTGTCATTTTCCTAAATAGACAGAGGTTCTCCTTCAATGTTTTTTTTTTTTTTGTTCGAAAATGCACTATCTATTCATTTACTTAGATAAGTTCGGAGTAATTACGTTAGAAACATCGGTACTTAGTAAATCGATTAAGGTTATAACATCGGCACTTAGTAAATCGATTAAGGTTATCGGGGGGTTAATTACCCAGTTTCGAGGGAGGTAGTTCTCTTGATGGGCTCTAGCAATCCAATCGGCCCTATTGGCGTCTCTACTACAGTGGGCCAAAGACAGGCTTGAAAAGCTTTTTATTTTCTCTCGAATTCGGTCTACTAGCCTTGCCACTTCCTAGCTCGGTTTGTCTCTTCTTGAACTGCTTGCACGAGCAACAAGCAGTTAAAGTGTACTTGGAGAGTTTTGTTCGAGTTATTGGAGAGGAAATCTAGGGTTTCCAAGAGAGCTATGGCTTCCGCTTGTTCAGCCAAGGAGGCAGCTATTGTCTTCGAAAAACCGTCCACCAGGCAGCCCCGAGAATCATGACAGATGTAGGTAGAGCCGTTAAATGGGTGGGTCGGGTCAGGTTTGGGTTGAGTCATTAATGGTCCGACCCAAATTGACCTATTAACTCATTTATGACCCATTTATGTTTAATGTAAATTTTTCGACCCAAACCCGACCCGACCCATACCCAACCCATACCCGACCCGACCCAACTCATATTAATAAAATGTTTTTTTTTTTTTTTGATAACCCAAGGAACCTCCGAACGCCGCTTCGCGGGGAGAGTAAACCCTGGAGCACCGGGGGCCCCCACCGCTGACCCCCAAGCACAGGTAAGACGCGCGTTATGCATTGTCTTCGAAAAACCTTCCACTGCGTTTGGGGTACCAAGCCCTAACCAACGCTTCCACCGCGGGCGGTGGTATTAATAAAATGTTTTCATATTTAACAAATTTAGAAAAACTTATTCCTATGTCTTTTTTAAAGATTATATTATTAAAATACTTCCAAGCTTTTATATATATTATATTTTTAAAATTGTATTGCTAAAATAGTTTTATACAATATAAATTTAATGGACAATGTTTATAAATTTTAAAATAATTATTTTAAAAAATCGAAATTTAATTATTTTTTAAAATTAAAATTTTTAATTATTTTTATTTTATTTTTAAAATATAATTTTATTTTTCTTTTTTATTTTTCTCTTTTCTCCTCTCCTTCTTCTTCTTCTTTGGCCGGCCGCCAACCACGACGACGCCGGCGACCGACCACGAGGCGAGCCTCGAGCTCGCCGCTCGAGCTTGCCTGACGCCGGCGAGCTCAAGGTTCGCTAGATCGGCGAGGCTCGAGCCTCGCCCAACACCGGTGAGCTCGGGCGAGACTCGAGCTCGCTGACGTTGGCGAGCTCAAGGCTCGCCGGTGTCGGGTGAGCTCGAGCTCGCCCCTCGCTAGAACCGGCAAGGCTCAAGCCTTGCGACGTCGCGAGCTCGAGCCTCGCCGACGCCGGCGGGCTCGAGTCTTGCCAAATCAGCGAGACCTCCGCCTCGCCAGATCCGGCGAGCTAGAGCTCACCCGACGCCGGCGAGCTCGAGGCTCGCCGCTGGCCGGTCGTCGGCCGTCACCGTGCCGGCGACCGGAAGAAGGAAGGAGAAAGAAAAAAAAAACAAAGAAAAAAAAAAGAAGAAAGATAAAAAAAAAAAGGAAGAAAAAGAAAAGAGAAAATAAAAATAAAAAAATTATAATTTCGATTTTTATAAAGTTAAAGAGAGAAGGGAGGAATTATAATGTTTTTGTTAAAGATGAGTTTTCAACCCAACCCATTTAAAAACCCACTTGAGACCCACCTATCTTAAACCTTTAATTGTAAAACCCATTTAACTATCTTTTGTTATAAACAAGTGACCCATTTATGACCCATTTAAGATTTAAATGGGTCATAAATGGGTTTATGACCCATTTTAACACCTCTAGATGCAGGCAATGGCACTCCTGTTCTTGGTCCCTCCTCTATTTTCCCCCATTAGGTTTGGTCACCGTATCTCCATGCTCCTCTAGATCTGGTGATTCACTTTCATTCCCAACAATAGAGACGTCAAAGACACTCCTGTTCTCGGCCACTTTGCCATCTTGCTTGAGAGTTGGGGTTGTTTGTTTTCGGACCACATCTCTAATCTCCTCCAAACCTGCTGCACTTTCGGGAGCCCTATTCATAGCCACTTCATTGCCTTCCTCAATAGCTGGTATTGTTCCCATTTTGGGCCACTTCTCCGACCTCCTCTGGATCTAGTGTTGCATCTTCATCCCCGACAAAGGAACTGTCGAGAGCACCCCGTTCTTGGCCACAACTCTATCTTCCTAGAGAGCTGGTGTTGTTCTGTTCCCGGCCACTTCGCTCCTCTCCTCCAGATCTGGTATTTCGACTCCATCCCAAACAAATGAAGTGTCTATATTGATGCTAAGAGCATTCAATGGCAGTGGTTTCCATCGCTGCGTGTGGGTATCATTGTTCTTTGCTGTCGATTTCTTACTGTTGTAGATCATGTAGTTCTCATTCAAAGCTATTGCTTTGGACAGGGTTTGATTCGGAGACAGGGGATGATGTTCGAAAACAAACCGGTTCCAATCTTTCCAAATGCACCACAAAGCTGTGGCAATTAGGTTGAAATTTTGGTCACTACTTGGGTCTTCTTTTTTCCAGTATAGCCATTCATCAAGTCATGTTAACCCGAGTCTTGAAATTTGGATGTGCAGGGGACTCACTCACCATAACTTGACAGTCCAAGGACAGAGCAATAGAGCATGTTCAATGGTTTCGGCTTCTTTTTTACAGATTGGACTTAGTGGATCGGGTACAATTCTCCTCATGTGCAAGTTTTCCACTGTAGGTATTGCATTTTGGCAAGCATTCCAAAGGAACTATTTAACTCTAGGTAGAGTGTTAGATTTCCAGATGAATTTCCAAAGGCCTGACTTTGTTTGATGAGAGGAAGATGCTGTTGTGGTTATTGGGTTAGCTGCTTGATTTTTGTTATAGATATATCGCTTTTCACCAAATAGACCCCTAATTTGTTGCTCATCCATACCATTTTATCTATTGTAGAAGATAATCTTATGGGAGTTGCAAGGATTTCCTTAACTCTTTAGTCATCAAACAATCACTGTAACATTTCCTCATTCAATTTCCCATCCCTTTGTTCAATTAAAGCACCCACTTTCTCTGGTTCATATCTTGTCACTGCCCATCAATAGTTTTACTTTTTAACCATTTATTTTCTCTAATCGAAATAGTCTTTCAATGTAAAGACCCTATATTTAGGCCACAAAACCCTTGAGCCTCGCTTGGGTCTCAACCCTTTGACCCTTGGAGATCAGTCGCCCATTTTCCGTAGTGTCAATGAGTTTGTTTCTTAATTTCTATTGTATATCTTAACCAGAGATCACAAGAATTCCAATGCAACGACAATTGAGTAGATCAGACATCAAATGAGGAACTTATCGACCTTATCGGTGGTCAAATTTCAATCAAACTTTAAGATACCCGAAATGGGTCCCATTTCCCAAAACATATATGGAGATTACGGAACTCAATTAAACTGTGCAAACATCTAATTAAAGTCAATGCTATTTTTTGAAAGTGCCACGTTTTCGCACCGGCGTTCAATTTATAACCTCGAGCCTATGGCCTCAAAATGGGTCAAGTTTGGGGTTCATGATCTTTATGATTTATCATGCCAATATTGAACTCATTCGAAAGCTCACATCATGATTTTTCTAACGGCGTATGGATCACCTGAATCAAACAACAAAAGCAAAGGTTACAGGCCTGGAAGCTCGCCGGTCATCTTGAGTAGGGTCCCAGTCCTCCTGGAACGTTACCTCACCCAAAGGAACCGTATATCATGCTAAGGATCGCTCAAAAACCTAAATAGCCTCTTGCTCATTTGAACACAGGAAATCTCGTTCCAAGCTCCAAAGTTGTTATTTGAAGATCTTTCTCTTGGTTTCTCGCGTGTTCTCTAGGTAATAGATCCACCCGACTAAGGGCAAGTCATGATGCCCTTCCTCTTTAAATTTCAAATAGAAAGCATGTTAGGTCGTTAGAATGCCAAACTGAGACATTAGATTTTGAACTTACATCATTATGCATATTTTTAAGCTATTGCAATTAAATCATAAAACTTGAATTAGGACATCGTGATGCTAAATAATTTTATCGTTCAAAAGTGGCTATGATACACACTACTGGTTGTTGAGACAAAAACCTTGCAGTTTTCGAGGGTTAGTTAATATACGAAGTGTCAGAACAAACTCCTTATTTTTGCAAGCCAACCCCCAAAACACAATACCGAAAGAATTGGGGGTTCGTGTGCGGGATATGATATGGTGATGAGCACAGGTCAAGGACGGATAGCCAAGACAATCCAAACCCATGAACTAATGCCCTACGTGTGCAAATCATAGTTTCATTATTCAAGGTTCAATTTTCTACTGTGATTCCACAATGACATCAAAATTACATTCATCCATCTTTACATATCACAATACATGTCATGCTGATCCATTAGCCACGTTGTTTTTATCTTATTTGTGATGTTGTTATGCATGTCATTCACACATGTCTTATTTGATTGTCATGTTATCTCATATGTCATTTGCACATTTCTCACTCAATTGTCACGTCATTACCCAAGCCATTTGTTCATTGAACATTAGATCACCATGCCACTTTACATGTCTTTCGCTCATGCTACATTCGATTGCCATGTCATTACTCATGTTGTATTTGATTTCCATGTCATATTTCACGCTATTTGCACATGCGGTATTCGACGTCATACGTATGTCAATCTCTCATGTCATATTTGATTGTAACATCATAATGCATGCTAGTTTCCCACATAATTTTATGTGTTATTCATACATATTTAATTCAATCGTCCCACATGCCATTCATTCATGTCATATTCAACTGTCATTCATTCATGTCACTTTCCACATTGTTGGCGCTTACAATTTGCCCCAATTAAAAAAAAAAATTAAGTTTGACCTACATGACTCTTGACGAAAATTTGACCAGCAATGTACGAGGCTGTAAACACTTTTAAACATGAAAAATGGGTTGTACTCATCAAAACAACTCTTTTTGATATTCATATTGTCGTCCAAATTCGATATTCCCTTTTAAGCTTTAGTTTTAACAGGCCAGTTTCCTTCACACGTGCATTTTAATAGCTAAATTTCCTATAATTGCTTTAGCCTTTATGTGTCCAATCAATCTTCATTTTCCACGCCAACTAATGGTGACTCCAGCTTAGTATTTGAGGTTGTGATCATTTTTGCATTCTATTGATTACATGAACATAGGATTTAAGTAAATACGAGAAACCAAGATACTACTAGCTTGTGAATCCTAGTTAGCATAATCAAAAGTGCTATCTAGGAAGCATGAACACTCTTCAGGGCCTCCATGTCGGTATTTAACATGTGGTCAATGCTTTGGACATGCGAGCAAGTCCAAAATCCCAACATGCTCATCCAACACACATGAAACAATTTTAAAAGAAATTCAATAATTTAAGGGTCATGACTCCTCCTTCTCCTAGCTTGTAATAGGCAATTCCCCAACCCCCCCCACCCAAATCATCCAGCTCCTATCACGAACGTCACTTCCCTCCCTCCTCCATCGTCCTCACCCTTTTAGTGGCATTTTCATAATGATGCGGCAATTGAAAGAAGATGGAGATCTACAGATGGCAAGGATTGAAGAAGGAACAATTTTCTTTCTATTCACTTCAATGATGAACTATACAATTCTTGTTGTAAATATAATACAAATTGTGTAAAAATAAAGGAAATAAATGATTCTACGAATCAATCTATGCCTAGATCTAATCTTAATTGATTATGTACACAATTCTAATCTTCTAATCAAATCAATAATCAAATCAGATCCTCCATTGTGTAATCCAGGATTCCGCAAATATTCCAACAACAATCGCCACAAGCTTGAGCTTTCAGGGTGTGAGCCTCTCAAGCGCTTATCATTTTTGTTCGCTCTGGCCACAGTTGCAAGGAGAAAGTACAAGTATGTCTAGAAGGCATCATGCACTAATTTCGCTCTTAAAAAGCTCAATTGAAGACACTTTCACAAGGACACAATCAATCACAATTGTTGTAGGGACTGCACAAAATGTAGAATGCAATGTTGCGATTGTTTTTCATGAGACAGCGAAATCTAATTTGGTTCACAAAATCTACACAAAAATGAAAAGATAGTACAAAGCATTTAATGTCTCAAATTGCTATTTCCAAGTATGACTTCGTGTAAGCAATTGAATTAGCAAACGATGACCGTTTGACAAAATCTATACTTTGTTAGAAAGTTTAGGACATATTCTATGAGTTTTATGAAGGATGCAAGTCCAATCAAATATGTTTACTATCTCATTTCATAGCAAATATAACTCGAGCTCAAATAGGGCATATCAACATAAGGACGATTTTTTGAAGATTTGCCTAATCAAATATGTTCCAAAAAAAAAACTTAAAAAAAAAAAAAAAAAAAAAAGATACCTCATGATCAATGCAATTTCATGCAACTTTTATGAAGAAACCACCTTCAAAATCAAAACACAATAATTGGCAAAAAAAATCGGTAAATGGGTGAACACGTTCAAAAGTCAAAATCATCAAAAAAACACATCACTTTTAGAAATGATCATTAGAATTCCAAGGTGGACTTTAGGTACGAAACAAATTTTGTTCGAGGCCCCTGACATATCAAATTAAAGCTTACCAAACATGATCGAATGTTTAGAGCACCTCGAAGCAAGATAATGAAGTTTAGGACCTTGAATTAACCATAACATAACCTATGTTCAAGGCCTATGAATTTCCAAAACTTATTCAATCATTCAATCAACATGTAACTTGTTCATAGATCATTGCGGTACTCATGATTGTTGATTCTAAGCATATAAGGATTCCTAATCTTTGAATTCTAACTCTGATCAACTAACTCGATCTTACCTCAATGGATTTGTTTACCTTTATGTGATTTTTAATGAAACGAACTCAATCGAACGATCACTAAACTACCACGACACTTCAAGAATGTCGAGGATCATCAATGGAACACCAAGGCTCACTAGAGGGGTCGAATTGGCGCTAATTAGAAGCTGGGGAAGAATGGGTTCGATTAAACCGATTTGGACCACCGAGGAAAGAAACACCAGACTACCTAAGGGTCAAGGACTCTCCTATAGGGTGATTGGTGGTGGTCGAACCACCAATGGACCACCATTGGTCGTTGATTAACGAGGGGGAACTGACCGAAGCAAAGGCTAGCTCGTTCACCAATCTTCAAAGCTACGAGAAGAAGGAGGAGGATAGGACGATCAAGATGGTTGCCGATCTTGCTGCTGCTTCGACAATGACGAAGGGAGGCTAAGGGTCACTAGAGGTGGTGGCACGACATGGTGGACTGCTGGCTTGGGGCCAGAACTGGCAATGAGGGGTGGCCATGCATGAGAGAGAGAGAGAGAGAGAGAGAGAGAGAGAGAGAGAGCCATTTTTTAGATCTAGAAAATACACAAAATGAGCCCCTTGAGTTTTGGAGGGAAAAATGCTTATGTACTTCCCCTCAAGATCTAAATCTTAGCCGTCAATTCAATCTGACGACTAAAACTTGATTGGATGGCCTAATTAATTCTATTATGAGCTAATCAAAGTTAAAATATGTCATATGATCATCCGAATGGTGTCAATGCGCCAAAGTCAGAAGTTTAAACTGAATTTGTGATTAAGGCCTAATTAAGGGTAATTTCCTAATTTCACAAACATTCAGGGCATTTTTGCAAAATATGAAAAATTGAGGAGTGTGGGAATGAAATACACACGATGAGATATCCAAGGGTGGTCGCCAACCACCAAGAGCCAATTGATAGAAGGCCAAACCGGCCTCCTCCATCGATGGCCAGTTAGATCGGTCCAAGCAGATTTGACCGGTTCGGTTATCCTTTGGGCGGCTTGGTCCTTAGGGTTTTGAATTCTATGCAATTTAGTCCTTGGAAGGAAATCTTGTCAAATTTAAGGAAAAAAGGTCCAATTTTTAAGAAATTATGCCAATTAAATTATCTAAATGTAATCCAATAATTTTCTATGACCTAATTATTTGAATAACATAAAAAATATTGGACCTACGCCATGGGTACATGCAATTGGACTTTATAGGCTAAATTGGACAATTTCATGTAGTTCCTACTCCAAATTGCAAATTCATTGAAAATAGAATTCCATTAACATTGCGATGCACTTTTAGATTAATTACCCATACCTAGGATGATTCATTGCATCCAAATTGACTTTGAATTGGTGGCACGACTTTTCTGCTAAAATTGAATTGAGGTTTAATTGCGAAATTGAGCATCAATTCTCGAAATTAAACCTTAGTATCAATTGGGTCAATATGAATTTCTTTAATTGAAGTTCATTAGCTTATATTTTCAAGAAGGCTAAATTCCTCAATTGAGGTGTTCCCAAATGAATTTCCCAAAATGGATCCCATATTTAGACTTATCGCACAAAAATGAGTAGAATGAAAGTGTCTATTTGCAATTCATGAAGAATTGATTCAGACTACCTAAGTAGGGCTAAAAGTGACAATTCACATTTTGACATGACCATTCTCGAAACTAAATGAACGAGCGAATGGATAATAATCCCTAGATTAAATGCTGTAAAACGAACTAAGCTTAATTATAATTAGAATGAAAGTAATTTTATTTTTGGCTGATTTTGAATATAAAACCAAAAATTTGGGAAAAAAGTCCTTAATCGATTTTTTGCAAAATTTTCAATGTTAAAATCAAATTGAGACAAAAATAAAGCGATTTATGGATTTTCAACTTTTTCAATTTTTTTGGTCAAAAATTTGACCAAAAAGTTAAGCATTTAATTAACTTTTCCCTTAAGGTTGATTTTCAATTCAAAATTTTTTGAAATTTTTGAAAATTAATCTAGCTAAAGTGAAATTAGGACATTTTAGAATCTTTTTTTTGTAAAATGAAAAAGCCAACTTTTAACCCTAGGTTGACTTTTAGTCAAAGAGTTGACCAAAAAGTCAATTATTTGCCTTTTTGTTTTCAATAGAAATGAATGGGAAATCATGACAAAACAATAGAAAGAAATGAAAAACAACATTTTCCATCGCGATCGGAGACTTTAATATCGATTTTTTATTTTTAATGACATGCCAATTAAAAATCAAGTGTTAACAATAATTACCGACTTCAATTTCAGACTAGCCAAGCCACTTGTAACTTTGATAATGCACCAAAAATTGCTTTACATCATCCTTAGCATTGTTGGTACTAATTTTTGGAACTGTCTCCATTCTTATTTTCATGCTTCCGCGGTTATTAATTCCGAACCTTCGGTATTCCTAATAACTGGTAGCCTTATCACTTATGTGGCCTAACGGGCTTCCCTTTTTATTCTGGGTCCAATAAATCAAATTTTTAGTGCCAACACGAACGGCGGCATGGACAATCGAAGTCCGGATCATGATAACGCAAGCGAATTAGCTTTGCTTTCCCAGTAAAGTAGGTTTTATATAATATGCACCAAAAGAAATCTTCTAATATAAGAAAAGGAAAAAAGAAAAATCTGCGAAAGTAGCGTCAGATGGACGCCGAGGTGAATAAAATAGAAAGAATCTGGAAGGGACCCACCCCCCTTCGAAAAAGCGTCATGCGACAGTGACATCGCACTCTCGCAAGCCAAGAAAATTAAATAGATTTGAGGCGACGGGGGGCAAAAATTCCAAAGTTGACGCCGTTAAACTCCGCCATTTGTGTGCCAACGGCCATCATGTCGTACCAAGCATAAATATCAGTTCCTATAAAGATAGTCACAAACCACATGGCTACGGCCTAGCCAAGCCGTGCTTAGAGCTCTTTTGATTATAGGGGATTGTTCTAAGAAAAGTATCGTTGGCGTAATTTTTTTTTTTGAGCAAGTTAGCGTAAAATTTTCTGGGAGAAAAAAATCTCCCTAAACGTAATAAAATTCTTGGTGAAAAAAAGGGGCATGTAATTGAAGAGAAAAAATAGAAGAGAACGGAAAGAGAATAGCTGACGAGTAATTTTATGACCATCTTCTAAACAATTTAGGGGACACGATGTAGTTTTTCTAAAAAGAGAAAATTGATAGCTAATGAACCTAGGGCTTGTGAGCTATTCAATTTGTGTGTGACTAAAAGTCAATCGATTGAAACTAGATAAATGACATAATGAGAACATGATGGATTGAAGACGGAGCTTGAAGCGGTGAAGCTCAATAGCAATCTCATAATGTTGCAACATCATGGTATTTTAAGCCGCAAGAACTTCATGCGGATGAAATCTCTTGATAAATACAAAAGGCTTCGAGCCAGTAAATACTTTTGCCACTGAATACAATTTGTCTCAGCCTAAAGTGATAAGGGTCTAGGGCCGATCAAAACAAAGGCATCCACACACTTTGGATTCACAAACTCATCAACACCAAACATAACCAAACATAACTCGTAGCATCTCTCTAGTCTCAAGGAGGACCATCACACTATTAGTCACTATTCAAATTTTGGGCAATTTTAGTTTGGCTTTTAGGGAAAGTTTTTGAGAAAATGGAAAGCCTTTAAGGTTAAGAGATCTTTTGAAATGCAAGTAATGTTTGGTAATTTGTAATTTAAAAGTGCATAATAAAACAATTTTTGATTTAATGGTATTTGAAAAAAAATCACATTTTGTAAAACACTTTTGCTTTTTGTTAAATAAAAAAATATAAAAAGATGAAGACTCAACGGCCGACGTATGACTAGCAAGCCTCGACAAGGCCAAATTTGGCAATGGTAACCTCGCTTGGGTTAACACAACCCAAGTGACAGTTGCCTAAGCTCAGGGATTTTGAATGTAACTTTTGGTGTTAAATCTAGCTTATTGATAGTCAAATTTGGTCTTGTAGGAGACTTGAAATCTTGTTAGCGACATCAAGTGGATATAAACATTTTCTGAAGTATGAAAGTATGGTGAGGATTCCTTACCAAAAAAAAAACATTATCATAAAAAAGTATGGTGAGGACAAAGTTAAAAGAATAAATATAGTTGCATTATGGTAATCCAAAAAAAATCAAAGTACCTCCGAACCTATTTTGAGCTAAATTGCATTTTCAAAACTCTTCGAAAATTTAGCCAAACTGTATATAATTGGCCAAAATATTTTGGAGCTCAAAGCCCCCTCGCAAAGAAGGAAGCCGTTTACGACCGGAAAAAGATAAGCAGGGAGCCGTTCAAGACCTAAGTTGAGCAAGAGGTCGATAACCCGGACGAGCCGGTCGAACTAAGCCGACTCCAGTGAGCCCAGTCAAGCCGCAGCTCGCTACGTATCTCCGCGTATCATACTTGCCGCGTGGCGCGCTCTAATTGGACGAGCTCGTTGGACACGCTTCCCTGAGTTCCCTCGCGCGCACATCATCGCGACTCGCGAAGTCCATCGCTCTCTCCCCCACAGAAACCCACTGAATAAAATAGACTTTACAACTCCATCCCCTCTCTCACACCGCGCTCCAGCTGTTGCAGGCTTTCTAGAGAGAGAAACCCTCCTTCGCCACTTCTTCAAATTCTCCATTTTCCCGATCGACCGTCGCTGGCTGATTGCCTCACGAGGATTTCAGAGATGGTGAGTTCTCGTTGCATCGCTGTCTCCTGTTCTTATTCTTCGAGTCTTGATCCGTTAGGGTTTCGATAGCTCCGTTTTCGCGATCTAGTTCGTACGCTGAGCCATCATGGAAGACGATCCCATGGAACAGTTCTCTTCGTTTTGTTTGGTGTGCCTCTTAGTTCGATTGTAGCTTCTGAGAGTGTTCTATTTACTGCTGATGTCGGCGCTTGATCTGTCCCCGATGTCTACCTGTTGAGCTCCATCTGGCTAAAGCACTGTCTGGTTCGATTGGATTCGCAGTGGATCGTGTTCTCTTGACGTGAAGATCTGGTTCAATTTATTTGGGCTGTGTATTTTCCATTTGATTTATGTGGGATGATGCTACTGGGTGGCATCTCCGTATTGTGTTCGTTTTCTTGAACAGGTTGAGCGCTGGAAATTAATTCATGCTTTTGAGAATTTTGCGATTCGATGTCCTTAACATAGGTTCTGTTGACGGAGGATGATTATATGCATGTTGGTGCTACCAGTCTGTAAACGTAAATACACGCTGCCATATACAACTGTTGCTTGCAGTCATGATCTGGATTTTTCAAGCTAGTTGTATGTCTTTCAAAGAGAAGAGATCTGATAACTGATAACTTGTGGGTTCAGCTGTGCCTGATGAAGAACCTAAGCTGCATTTTAGCAAGATATGGTAAATGCGTGTGTCCAATAGATTTGCTCATCCGTCTGGCTGGGAGAGGATGAGATCAGATTTTGTAAATACTTGTTGGAGTTAAGGGAAAGTGAACCATAATACCAAAGTAGCTAAAGTAGCTATTTGTTAATACTGTTACCTTTAGAACGGTGACTGAAGCAAACTGTGACTTCTTCGCACCTTTAATCTGTCATAGATTAAGGAATACCAAATTGAGATTTTTTTATAAATATTGTTATAGTTTGTTAGACATCACTTTGCAAAGTGTTTCATATTTTTTTTGTAATTATGGGGACAGTTGTTTCAAGTTGATATTTGTCTTTCTCTCTCTCAACTAACTGTACCTGTAATTTAATTTCTTGAGGTAGCTGATATCTACGGCATGTTCTTTTTCACAGGCCAATGCTGCATCTGGTATGGCTGTTCATGATGACTGTAAGATAAGGTTCTTGGAATTGAAGGCCAAGAGAACCTATCGCTTCATAGTGTTCAAGATAGAGGAGAAGCAAAAGCAAGTTGTTGTGGAGAAGGTTGGAGAGCCCACTCAAAGCTATGAAGATTTTACTGCCAGTCTTCCTGCTGATGAGTGTCGATATGCTGTCTATGACTTTGATTTTGTCACCGAGGAGAACTGCCAGAAAAGCAGAATATTCTTCATTGCATGGTATGCTTTGATACAGACATATGCTTTTGACGTGTGTGTATGTGCGCGTGCATGCGCGCCTGTCAGTACTCTTACATCAATAGTTCCTACCTTTGACTGCATTAGAAAATCCAACCAAAAGCTTTTACCACGTCCTTTGACATTATACAATGTGTACCAGTCACTTTTATTTACAACGTGGGTTCCAAGTTAATCTGGTCTTTTGAGTTAATTTTAATATCATCCTATAAAGGTCTCCTGATACGTCGAGGGTCAGAAGCAAGATGATTTACGCAAGCTCGAAAGATAGATTCAAGAGAGAGCTTGATGGAATTCAGGTGGAATTACAAGCAACTGATCCAACTGAGATGGGTCTTGATGTTATTAGAAGCCGTGCTACCTGAATTTGCATTGCAGCCATGCAACTGGAGATTCCTCAATTCGGTTTCCCTATTTTTGAGTGAAACGTCTATAGCTTGGGGATGGTGAACTTGGCTAGGCACGGTATAGACTTTCCTGGTCTTACCATTCATTATCTTATTCATCTTGGATATTTGTGGTTTCAGGTATGGCATGTTTTTGATTGTTCGTAATGCAAACTGTGAGTGCGTACTTGTAGTTTTGTCATTTTACATTTACGAGCTAATAGGTACCTGTTTGTGGAGATAGCTGATTACCAACTTCTTACTTCTTCTCAGTCTTGTCTCTATGGATCTGCTGAAACCTGAACATCTTCTGAACTTATCTGCCCATTTAATGATTCTGTACTTAACAATCTATGAGTGGGTAAGGTAATATTTTCTATGTGAACCTTTCTTGGAGGTTGTAGTAGACTGGAATAATTTGTCCTCTGTGAGTCTTTTATTGATTTGCACTCCGATATCCAAATTGCCTTATCAGCAGACTTATCATGGTTCTGCTGCTGCAAATAAATATGTGCCGGAACGTGAGTTCCATACTGTTTCCACTACGCATCCTGGTTCTTTATCATGTAATATACACTTTGACCCATAGAAGCTTCTTTTGTTTATAACAATGCTGAAGAGAGGTCTTTCATGTATCATGGGGTTGCTGAACATCGTTGTTGCCAACCTGACATAGATTCTCAACTATTAAAGTTGGTTAGAAAGGATAAGAGTAGTTCTAGTCTTTTAACTTTTGCAACCAATTTGTATATAAGGATAGAAGATGAGAGATCATGCCGCTAGAAAGTTATGTGCTGTTATTGGTCTTCTTCTGTGGCTAAAGCAGTGGGCTTTTATTTGTTTTTGTGTTAGTGCATCTATCTAAAAATCCCGAAAGCTGAAGCTCCCAAGATGGGTGAGGGCAGCTTCCGCAGGGCACCTTAACTGGAGCTTGAGCTTTGTTTCTTTAGCGAACACTGTACGTAAGTTGAACCATTCATTTTAGAAAAGAATAGTGTATTCTATGGATATACATCGGAAGACTCGAATGCACCTCTGTTTTAGCTTTGCTTTCTCTGGAGATACCAATTGAAAGATATAATTTAGATGGGTAGAACTACGAATCCATCGAGGACCATCTACACAAACAGTGAACTATATACCTGGTGGATATATGTTACTGGGAATTTTGTCGTGAAACTCCTGCTGAAAGTATTGCCCTATTTTAATTGCTGTTCGCACTAGTCATCGATTAGATAGGGTCTACGCTAGAAAGCAAGCTTCGAGATTCGCAATTTGTTTAGCTTGGGTGTGGGAGTCAAGCCTTTACTTCTCGATCAATCGGTACAATGTTCGCTAAAGTTCTTGTGCCATGTAATGGATTGAGTTCACTTTTAATCCGAAAAGGTGTTTTAGAAGTATCGTTTATGTCGGCCTCGTCCTGATTCATCACGCCTAACGTTTGTTCGAAAAAAATGAAATGGACTACAAGAAATCCACGGGCAAGCGGAAACAGTTTGCCTTCATAGCATCCTCGAGAATTTTGATATTGCCATACAATATGGAATATATTTTTTAGGTAATATACAATATGGAATCACTATAAACTAGTAAGTCATGCAAGGCATGCGGTAAGAGTTTACCGAAGTTTACTGACAGAAAAAGTAAATTTCATACTATTAACGGGAAACACATCAAGGCTTTAGTGGGGATTGAAGTCTTAGAAATATAATTTAAGGGAGAATAGCCGAGGTTCGTGGCATGGCAAGTTCTTGAAATTTTTTATGTTTTGCCGGATGTGGGGCCTAAATTCTTTTTGTGTCCAACCTATTATCCAAACTTGTGAAAATTGGTCTAATGTAGTCATTCCATCAGAAATGCTGGCATCCACTTGGACTTGACGTGCCATCTCTTCCTCGCCGCAGCTCACCATCGCCGTCCAGTAGTGGTCAAACCTGATTCTATTCTTCATAATAATAGGTTTGGAGAGGTGGCGACCGATATTGTTGGGGGGTCTTGGACACAGCCGCTACGGCCAAACTTGACCAACGGTGGCCTCTGCCTCGGCAGCAACATAAGACCCCCCAAAAGTATCGGTTGCCACCATCTCCAAACCTATTAGTATGAAGAATAGAATCAGCTTGACCACCACCATACGACTTGTAGTCTCAAACTCCCATCTCTTCGTATCGCGGATCAGTGGCATCCAAGGTTGAACAACCTCCAACGGTGGTTTGGTCTCCCTCATTGTTGGGGGAGAGAGAGAGGGGTTGTGGTAAAGGTCTCTAGTGGCGGCATGAAGAGTGACATGTTCAAAAAGGATTTAATTTATCACATAAATAGTAATTACTTACAACATTTATCAATGAAAAATCACTGGATGTTGTTACTCAGAATTTATGCAACATATTATCCGAGAATGTTCTTAGACATAAAAAAAAAAACACCGTCACATTATTGAATTTCCCTTTGTCCATGATGGACACTTCAACTTATCTCCTCAGTTGAATTCACTCGTCACATATAATTTGAATGGTCTTCCAGTTCTCTTTTTTTAAGACATTGTGAGACGATTTTCAACATGATCGGGCTTACAATCAAAGCAAAAGACCTCTAATTTATTGCCTCAACAACTCGAGCAAGTGAAGAGGATGGGAATGTACTTGAATGCTTGTCTTCCTTTGTGAGCTTCATCAGCAAGAATCTCATACAGCACATGTTCAACGAGCAAGGGCCGCCTAAATTACTTGTTCCTTTCGTCGTTTTCCTTGCTTCTACCCATTGCTATAACTATGCTATTACTCTAAATGACAGAAGCGAAACTGATACGATAAAGAAGCGCCCAAAAATAAATTATTAAAATGGGTTAACAATAGGAGAATTGCAACTCACATATTCCACACACGTGAAATTTACATCTTCAAAATTTTAGTCAAGCAACTGAATACATGACCATACTTCAAAATGAGGCACACAATGGAAACCAAAAAGAAGAATAAAGAGACATTATTGACTTCTTTTAGGGTGCCTAAATTTCACGGAATACTTAACATTCGGAGAACATTTTTCAAGAAATGATTAGTTCTATTGCTTCGAGAAATTAGTCAATGGAAGATATTTTCATTCATTTACTTATACCTAACTATTTCCGTTGATTGTGAAAATATTTTTCATTCATTTATTTTTGTGAGCGATATAACCAGCCATGTTTTGAAAAGGGTAAAGGCTACCAAAAACTCTAAACTATGCCCACTGTGACACAAACACTTCAATTTTTTTTAAGCACCAAAAACATCAAATTTGTACATATATACACATTTAAACAAAACTTGTATAATGTGACAAATTTGCCATAAATTTTTTTGTGACACCAAAAACCCTAGACTTATATACATATGATTTATTTACCCCAAAACCTTGATATCACTGAAAAAAGTGTAGGATTTTTGGTGTCACAAGAAAAAAGTTTATGGTAACTATGTCACATAAGTATAAGTTTGAAGTTTTTTGTGTTACAGAAAAAAGTTTGAGGTAAATGTATTATAGTTGGCAAAGTTTTGGGCTTTTTTTTTTCTTGTGGCTTTTTCCCTTTTGAAAAAGTTATCCAAATCTTGAGTTTTCCATGAAATAAATGCACAATCTTTTTATTTATTATCCATGCTGCATTTGCAATCATATCCTTTTTGAGTGCCCATTTCTTGTTTCCTTTCTATTCTTTATGTGTTAATTGGACTCTTGAACTTTTTTCCATTTATCTATTCAACTCTTCCATGATAGTCATTAGGTGCAACATGTTAAAACATGTGATCTAAATGATCAAAAAGGTTCGCTTCTTTAGAATGGCATGCTCTTCTTATTGTTGTTTTAAGGGATACATGGCAAAGAGTGAATAGTTCCTTCTCATTTCTGGGTGGACAATCACTGAACTCCTTTAAATGGTGTCAAACGCCACAATAAGGAGAAATGATCTCCCCATAGTCCATAAACATTATCGGTAGTATAATACTTTCCTACAAATATAAATAACTTCATCACAAACATACTATTCTCAATTTCACAACAGTTTTAATCACCATTTTCGTATCTCTAGGAACATATGATCCATTAGGCTTTGAAAGTGCATCATATAAAATACAAGAATCGAACGCATTGCCCTTCCAACCAACTAATGCATAAATGGATTTAAAGTCAAATGCAACAACTACTAAAACATAATGTGGCGTTCCCTCCTTTTGAACATGAATTCTTCCTTGAATTTCAACATGAGCCAATGCTCGCACAGGAGTTCCATCTATTGCTTGGACGAAATCCTAACAAAATCAATATATTAAAACCAATTACTATATTGAAAATTTTGAACAAAGAATGCATAGATTTTCGTCCACAATTTCATACCTTAAAATATGGATAAAATAGTTTACTTTTTACTTATTCCTAGGGAGTAGAATTACTTAGTTCTTTCGAAACTTATTTGTATGATTTCAAAATTGCTTGCAAAACCAATGTGAAATATCAATCCACAATCTTAGTCAACCTATGGAATCTTCCGCTGATGATGTTTAAAAACGTGGAAAAAACTAAGCATTTGTTCTCCAAGAGGGACATTAATTGTAGGACGAACTAAGGATTCATTCGGTGGGTTTGATAAAACTATTGGAGTCGATAGGAGTACATGTTCTCCAAGTTACTTACAGATTCCATGCGAAACCTCTCTGTCGAAAAGGAATAAAATATTCTTCATCTTTTGAGATCTAAAACATATCATTTCTCTTTCACAACTTCTAGTATCTAATAAGTTCATTTTTTGTTTCATTTTTAGTTAAGCAAAACAAAAGTGAACTTAATAATAAAAACAAAACTTTCTCATTTGTCAATCGAAATAAACCTCAAATAATGAACACATAAAATAAAATATATAATAAAAAGTTCAAAATACGTAACATAAAATCTCATGAATTCTTAGAGCATGTTTGGTAACCATCCCAACGGTGCTAGATTTTGATTTTTTGTTCACTTGAGTAGTTTTGGAATAAAATCGTATTTGGTAAAACTTTTGTTCCCATAAACAAATTTATATTTTTTTATTCTCGGAAGTAGATTTAGAACAAAATCAAGAAAAAAAAATGATTCTTGTTTTCGGGAACAAATCTAAAAATCGAGCTATTTTCTTCTTCTTTTTCCCTTTTCTCTTCTTCTTCTTCGTCTACCGCCACCACTATGGTTGCCATCCGCCGCCATTGCTGTCGGTCGCCGACAATCGATCCAGCGAGCTTGCTAGGCTAAGGCGAGGTCTGGTGAGGCTCGCCTAACCTTGTTGATGACCAGGCGGGCCTTGCCTAGCTTGATGGGGCTGGGGGAGCCTCGCCGAGGGCTGGCAACGCTCGGTGAGGTTGCCGGCCTTAGTTTGGGGTCCGGTGACCGGCCACTTGAAGAAGAAGAATAGGAGAGAGAAAAGAAAAAAAAAAATGAAACAAAAAAAAAAAGGAAAAATTAAAAAAAATTAAAAAATTAAAATAAAATGATTTGGAGTAGAAAATTTTAAATATGGTACTAAATGTAATTCTATTTTAAAATCAGAAATTTTGATAATTATCAAACAGTTTAAAATATTTAGAAATTATTTTCAAAAATAGAATAAAAAAGAATTTTTAAAAACAGAATTGTTACTAAATGCACCGTTAACATTTTATGCTTTAGTTACTCGTTTCGAGTATTTGTCTGTTTGCATGCAAAGTTTTTATCTTCTTGTACTCGAGAGTTCCTGCAGGCAGCGTCTGTACCGTTGTGCGAGTTCTCTTTACCTTAGGTGGTGTTACTAATTCAACGTTGTAAAACTCTTCCTGCCTAATAGAAAGATAAAAGAAAAACAGAGGAAGCCTGACATGATGTACCTCTGCATTGTCATTGACTCAGTACAACTGTACAAGGAGTACTAAAGCTTCTGACTGGCTGATGACCTGTCAGATGAATGGACCTTTCCTCCTGTCACAGGTCCGCTTTAATATGAGGTTCAAATAGTGGATGTGCAATTAATATTTGAGGACGCGGGCCATTTTATATTTTTCCCAATTTTTTGGAAAAATAATTTCCTCCAATTATGCTCCTAATTAGCATTAAAATTTATGGATCAAGCCTCACCATCTCCTTCTATTTTAGGGTTTTCTCAATTGTACCGATTCCATTCTCGGTTCCTAGTTCAATTCCTAAAAAAATGAAAGTAGACTACTTTTTTTCCATTCTACCTCAAAATCATGATCATTCATATTATGCAGTGTTTGAATTGGCGTAAAATTTGGATATAACCAAGTATAGTCTAGATAAAAAAAAATGAGGGAATAAATTTGGATAAATATGAAATTTGTAAAAAAAGAAAAATAGAAGATCAAATTTCAGAATTTGGGTAAAAGCTTCTGCTATCCCTACAGCTTTTGCCCGCTCTTCCCATCATCTCTTTACCTCTTCTTCGACTTGTTATGCTCTGTTCACATTCACGACTGACCCACCACCCCATGAAGACAACAAAGCTTTGAAAAATCCCTGAAAACTCTGCTTCACTCCGACTGGTGATTAAGGTTTTGATTTTGGTCTGAATTTTTCACGCCTACGAGTATAGATCTCAATTGCATATATACACAACCTTCTCGCTCTATTGCGTCAGCAACGATGGGTTGTGCCGAAACAGAGCATCACAAGGTCGAGGTTGTTCAAGACCAACTTGACGATACGCGGGACAACAAAAACAACGCGGCTTGGGTCGTTGGCGGAGGACACGAAGTTGAAGAGCAGACCAAAACAGGGAATCTTAGATCCATCCTTGCGGTGGCAGTTTCAGGCTATGCCAAGCCATGTTAGAAAATGAAGGTTTGAAATGAGTGTCTGAAGCTTCGGGAGCATTTGAATGAAGATTTGGCGGAAAAAGACAAGCACTTGTGGCTCATGAGCATAAAAAACGGGGAGACTTTCGATTAACGTTTTCCAAAGACTGCGTAGTGACTAACGGTGCTCATTTCAAGGTCGATGGTGGGGGCGACGTGACAGTAGAGGCCAAGGTCGTTGCAGACGACCATGTGTATTCATGGGCGAGCAAAGAGAAGAAGTTGGTGACGATCCACCATGCAAGGAAGAGCCTCGTTGTTGGTGTCTTTGATTCCTTTTTTCAAAATTTTATTTTCTCTCTCCTTCTTAGTTTCACTACACTTATCACGCTCTTGAAACTTTTGGTTGCAAAGTGACTAGCTAAAGTAGTAATTACCATCAATGAAAAGTCGGTAAGATGGATTTAGAGATGAATCGGCCTTCTCTCGTGGTCGCCCACATATGAGACGGTTTCGCTTGCCAAATGGGCTACGGGAGAGAAGAGGAAAAAGTATAAAAAAGAGTCACAAATTTATTATATTGATACCAATTTAATGCATATGACTAATTTATGTTGGAAATTACTGATGTAGACACCTCCAGCTTTATGTGACATGGCTAATGCTAATGCAAACAAAATTTATAATTTTTAATTTTTTCCAATTTTTTAAATATTTTCTCTTTTCTTTTCTTTTCTTTTTTTGTTATTTAGTACACTATTGACTAGTGAGGTTGTTGGCTAACCATTGTGGGCCATAGACCTCGCTTGGTTTGTGCAAGGGTCGTCGCATGCTCGCTAGCCACAAGTGCAGCATCATGGTCCTTGCTCGCCATGAGGGAGGGCCTTTGCACCCTTGCTTGTGCCCGATGAGGGTGTGCCCAATGAGCGTGCAAAGGCCCTTGCTTGTGATCGGTGATGGTTGTAACGCCCTTGCTTGGTTTGGGTGAGGGTGTAGCGGTCCTCGCCCATGGTCGAGAGCATGGAAGCCCTCACCCATACCAGCCTCTGGCCAAGGATTGTTAGTTGTTAACCTTGTCGACGAAAAAGGTAAAGAAAAAGAAAAAAAAGTGAAAACAAAGAAAATAATAATAAAAATTTCAACGTTAGAGTTGGCCGTGCCGTGTGATAGTGCTGGAGTCCATGTCGGCAATTTCTAACCTAAATTAGCTAGATGGGTTGAATTAATACCGATGTAAAAAGATTTATGAGTAAATTGATTTAATTGAAAAGTTTTAGGATTGAATTGATATTAATGCAATAAGTTTGCGATTAATTTTGTACTTATTCTAAAGAGAGGAGCTTCCTTTGGTCATTAGTGATATAAGAAAAGTGTGAAGAGTGGAGGAGGAATGAGGATGATCAAAGAGAGAAATATGGAGAATTTTCAAAAATTTTAAAAAATTTCAATCTAGGTTACACGAAACATATGATAGGACTTTTTATAATCTAGAGAATATTGAGAGGACTTCTAATTTTATTTTATTCTATTCCTTTTCAATCTAAATCCAAATGACTAAATGCAGTTTAGATATATACAAAACTCTAAAAGAATAATTCATTTCATTTTTATATTAGGAGTCATTTTACTTATTTTCTACTAGGATCCTTCAATAACTAAAATTATTTTCCTTGACCAACTTGTTTTCCCGATGAAGATGACACCAAACAAAATAAAGCCTAGTTTGCATAACATGAGGAAAAAGTCACTAGAAAGCTCAAATTATGCCATTGTGACATATTTATATTGGACTTTTTTTTTAATTATGTCCACTGCGACATATTTATCTTAAGCCTTTTCTTGTGACAAAAAAAAAAAATTAAACATATATCTATATGATTTACCATTCATTAAGGTTTCATTAAATTATTTCCCATCAAAATAACCTCGTTTTTACAGGCAAATTATTAATAGTGCTTATTGATAAAATCTTGATAAATGGTAAATGTGTTACACATGTATAAATTTGAGATTTTTAGTGTCATAGAAAATTTTTTAAGGTGAATATATTATTGTCAACATTGTTTGGGATTTTTGGCGGTCTTTTCTCTTGTTATAATGAAAGCATAAGATTTGATACAAAACTGAGGCATTTCGACTTCCATGTCCTTCGGAAACTATTTTCAAATCCTAACTTTAAGTCCAATCTTAGTTTTGCCCTAAAGTTTTTTTTGTCTTTAAAAAAAAAAAATCAAATTCTAGGTTTAGCGCTAAATTTGTCATGAATTTTTTTTTTCTAAAGAAAATTATTAACTTTAAGTTTAGTCTCTTATCTATCTCAATTTTTTTATTAAAGAAATCAATAAATTTTCTATCTAGTCTTAGATTTGCTCCCGTTATTCCTCTGTCTCAAAATCTCCATTAGTTGTTTGACATGGCATTTTCATGTTGATAACAAATCCACATCAGCAAAGTGGTGTGGAAAATTACCTCCATAAATAAATCATTTCTTGATATGAAAATTAGAGAGATTAGAGATGACTAAGAACGATTTTTAGACAAGGGTTACGGAGTGCAGATTTGGAACCATAATTAAAATTGATGATTTTTATAAATAAATAATATTTAGGGTAAATCTGGGACTGAATCTGAATCTAAAATTTTAATTTAAATAAAAAATTCGAGGTAAAATTAAGACTAAACTAAATTCGCGGTATTAAAGGAAATTAGGGCCTGGAAAAAAGCAACCTACTATTTCACCACCAGTGGGGCGAAAGACAGAGAAACTCCCACCTCCTCCTCATGCCGCCAACGGTTTTCGACGTTTACACGTGTCACGAAGCTGACACCCTCTTTGCCCGATGCCAAGCGAGCCGTTGAACCGAACCGAGCTGAACACCATCTCAACAGAAGTCAAAACACCACACCAATACTCTCTCTCTCTCTCTCTCTCTCTCTCCACTACTTTTCATCTTCCCCACCAAATCCAATCCCCACCATCACGGCGGTCCTCAATTGATCTCCTATTTAACCACCGCCACCATTTCCAAGTCCTCTATCCTGCCCCATGGCTCTCTTCTCCGCCTTGCTCGATCAGATCCTCTCGCGGCGGCCGCTCCTACTCTACGCTGCCGCGTGGACGGCTCTCCTCACCGCGACTGTTGCGGTGGCCTCATTCTCGCCTGAGGTAGCCTTCGTGTCAGCAATATCGTCGTCATCGGCCTTCACAAGGGAGTGCGGCGGCCCCAACCCGGAGGACATGGTGAGGGTGCCAGTGGACCTGCCGGGGGAGGTCGTGTGCTTGCCGGCGCACTTGTTCTCGAGGTCGAGGGTCGACCTGTTGGTGCCGCCGGTCTTTGCGGCTGTCGTCGTGGCCGGCTCGGCCTTTGTGGTTAGGGCTTTGGCTTTGGGCGAGGTGGACGACGAGGCCCGTTCGATCTGATGGTCGTCGCTCAGCCAAGTCTCGATTCGACTCCGATTACAATTGATTTGAATATTCTTTAGATCATCTCTTTAGCAATAACCGTCGTAGATAACCTTTTCTGGGGGCTTTTTCTATCTCTGTATCTTTTTATGGACAATAATTTCCTTTTTGAACCGATTTCTTTCCTCATAATTCTCTGTTTACGTACTTATTCATTGTGTAATAAAGAACAAAATGGATACAATAATAAAATGGGAGGTGAAACCATTTGAATTCATTGAGATGTACTGCAGATATAAATGCTCTAGTATGGTCGAAGCAACATCACCAGGCACAAGCAAAAAACAACACCAATCTTTGAAAAATGCGATCTATATTACTTCATGTATTTTTAGTTCAAGCTTTGTTTATAAAGGAGAATCTGGTTTTTATATCAGTCCTTGGAAGCCGAATCTACCAACTTGTTGCTGAAATCCCAGAGTCTCTTGGCAAGACGCTCGTCCCGTGCGAGGGCACTCGGCTCCATCTCGTTGCAATCAAGGAAGTATTTCCCCGTTACGCCTTTGAGGCTCGGATGGAGTGCGACGTAGCAAGACGTGGCTGCTCCCTGAGTCAGATGAACAAATGGTATAACAAAACTGAAGTGAAAATTTGCGAGCATTTCTCTTGCGTCTTTTTGTGACGATGATAATACATACTTCCATGAGGTCGGAAAGATCCGCTGATTTACCTGTGGGACATTCTTCCATAGCAGATAAGTGAGCATCTTCATGATTCCTGCATTACAGAACAATGCAAGAAATGTAAAGCAAAAGAAAAAGAAGCCTCTCTTTGCTAATAAGAGATCACTCCACGGTTCCATAACTTACTCATCGAGATGAAAGAATGTCTCATGAGATTTGTCATGATCAGCCCGGGATGCACCGAGTTGACTGTAATATTTGCTCCCTCTTGCTGCATTTGCGGAATACAAACGTTAGAACTCGGAATGTACGACTGGAAACGCGTAAAGATGGGAATCCGGTGTACAGCTGTTGGGAGAAGAATGAGAAAGAGGACCATGTCAAGTTTGACTTCTTGTGAAGATTTAGTTACCCTTTAACTGATGATCAAGGAAAAATCATCCAAGAAGCCTCAAAATGCAACAATCGAAAAAGTATCGACGAAGATTTAAAATTCTGACAAAAGGGGTGATTAACACCTGCAAGCGGCGAGAGAGCTCGCTGGCATGAAGTATGTTTGCTAATTTGGACTGACCATATGCCTTCTTGTCAGAATAACTGAACAGGAAAGAAGAAACGCTAAATGAGGGAAGAGTAGCAAGTCAAATTAGTGGCTATCAGTAGAAAAATCAAGAGATAGTTTGCATACCCGAGCTGATCATTGATGTCATCGAATCTAATTCCTTCCTTGTAAGTGTGCAGATGAGCTATGGAGGACAGATTCACAATGCGTCCCTCGATGCCGGAAACTCTTGCGGTGGCTTTCATTTTGTCCAGGAGGAGGTTTGTCAGCAGAAAATGTCCTGGCCAAATGAATGAGCAAAAAGGGCACTCAGAATTAACCAACAGAGAGAATTTCATGAGGTTGAACCGAGAAAATTTTTGTAGAGATATAGCAACCAAGATGATTAGTGGCGAATTGCACTTCGAACCCATCTTCCGAGAGCTGATAAGGGCAGAACATAATCCCAGCATTGTTGCTGAAACGGACAATTTAGCCTTGTCAATACGAGAGCGCAAAAAAATGATCTTTTTTTTCCCATGTAGTTTGACAAGAAAGTCTAAACAACTGAAGACAGAGTCGAGAGGGGCAGAGTGATTATTACATCAAGATGTTGAGGGGAAGATCAAGAGCAATGAAATCGTTGACAAATGCTCTGATGGACTTCATGGAGCAAAGGTCCAATTTAAGGACATCCACGCGAGCATCTCCATCATCGTTCAGAATCAGCCGTTTCGCTTCATTCGCGGCATCCATGTTTCTTGCAGCGATTATGACATGCGCTCTGCGCAAGGCGAGGACCCTCGCCGTTTCGAATCCGATGCCACTTCCTCCTCCTTGCAGATTATGCCAAAAGGACGATCAACTTCAAGGCAACGACTCAAGATCAACTATCTAAAGACCCACCCGAGTTCTCATCTCTCAAGATGATCTCACATTACATCATGAAACACAAACTGGATAACAAAATCACGACGGACGAGTTCCGTTAAATTGTAAGCCAGATCAGAACAGAAGGTGGAAAAAGAAAAAGAAAGAGAATCCACCCGTGACTATAGCGGTGACGTCGCTTGCATCAATGCCTTCAGTGACCTGCTCTGCAGTGGTGGCTGATCCAAACCCACTAGGGCCTGGCCTTCCTGTCACTATTGAGAAAATACCCATTTGCTGTGATCAACCCAAAACACGAAAAATCACTAAAGAAAAAGAGGGAACAATCCCAAGAACCAAGAGTTTCTTGAACAGTGCACGACAATATGAGAAATGTAGAGCTGCTCAGGGGAGAGAGGGAGAGAAAGGGAAGGAAAGGGGAGTACAGAGGACTTATCAGAGGGAAGAAGCAAAACTGCATTGCGAATTTATGGGTGCAAGGTAGTTTCGGTGTGGGTCTTAGGAAAAGGTGCGGTGTGGGTGCATTGAATAGTCACTTCACCTTTGTGGGAACTGGGATTAGGAACTGTACAACATTAACTTCAACAGCTCGTCAACCATCTTTGTTGGTAAACTGGCCAGGATTCATGAAATTCATGGAGACGCCGCAATGTTGGCTGGGTCAGCCTTTTTGTGGGTTCAGCTAAGATAAATGAAAGAAAAAAGAGAGTGAAAAAGTCAAAAGGAAAATAAATAAAGAGACACGAACACCATGGAACGCTTGACAAATAGGGATGCGTATGGTTCGATTTAAGCCGATTCAGTACCTACCTAAGGGATCGCATTGATCTCTAATTTTGAGACCATGGACAGATTTTATTTAGTTTGAGACCGAGGACTAGACCAATCTTATGAGTTTGGTCCTATTCTAAGGTCAACCTAGGACCAATCAATTATTTTTTGATTTCATTTTTGGCATTAATTGAAAGAGTAAATATATTATTTCAAATTAAATATCCATAAAAAATGCAATGTTGAGTAACTAAACTATGAGCATCAATACATATTAACCATAAGCATAAGATAAGATAACAATAGAATTCCACACTTAACTATAAAAAGAACACGTGAGGCAAGTGAGGAGAGGCCAAAGGCGAGTGAAAGAAGCGATGAAGCGGTGAACAAAGGCAAGCAACCAGGTAAGTGAGGTAAGCAAAGAGAGGTGAGTGGCGAGGTGAGAGAACAAAGGCAAATTGCAAGGTGAGGGAGGCTGAGGTGAGAAAAGAGGGTTTTTACTTGTTTTTTGATTGAATTACGGTTGGGTTTCTTTCTACTTTCTAATTTACATAGCAAACTGAGTTGCATAAGAAAGAAAGGAATAGAGGAGAATGCATTGGGGATTAAAGTAGAGAAAAACATATAATATATCTAATATATAAATTGAAGAACTAACCATAAACTCTCAGGATTGATGATCAACCTATACAGTGTATAGTCAAGAGATCAAGAGGTTCTAGGACCAAGGACCAATCCAACCTTTTTGGGAACCGAACTAGGATTGATTAAGAGTTGACCATAAACCGATGTTCACCCTATTGAGAAGTAAGAGATAGGGTTTGATTGAGAGAGCATGTAGAGGAGAAGAGGAAAATATAATAGCTGCTTTGGCAATGATTTAGTGACTAAACATTGTTGGAATTGACTCAAGTTTTCAGTATGCTCTTCATAAGAGACTTACAAGTTAATTAGTTTCATCCATTGAATATCTTTTCCAAATTGCCTTTGTTTTCTCCAATCATGGTTAGATTTTCTTGCTTCATTTGTGTCAATCCACATTTGTGTCATGAAATACCATTGTATTATTGACATTGAACCTATAGTGCATGACTAAAGAAAAGAAGAAACTTCGCATATTCTACTATTCTTAATAATTAATGAAAGTTTTTTAGCGGCTCGTGATTTTTCCTTCATTGGGTTTTTCACATATAAATCTTGGTGTTGTTGTCATGTCTCTTTAACATTTCAACATTATATTCACCTATTTTGAAGTTGTACTACTAGAATATACTACTAATTGTTGCTGGGGTTAAGTTAATTTGATCGGTTTAGTTTTGAAGAAAAAATTGATCTCGGATTGAGTTAGTCCTTGATAAATTACTACCCGATTCTCTCCAACACGTGAAAAATAATAAATTTACGCGGTTGGATCACCTCACTTTTCACAGGTATTCATATACAAGTGGGCTTCGACCAAAAACAAAATAAAAACAAATACAAGTGGGCGGCTTTCTTTACTCATCCACCCGGTAAGAAGGCTGACATATTAGATCTCATTTAGTTTCTTTCCACAATAATACCGTGCAGAAAGAGTGGCTGACATATTAGAGTGCACATGATAAAATTTCTACTTCTCTATTTTTCTGTTTCATAGAATAGGTTTGGAGTAAATCCGTTTTGGTAACGCAATTTGATTTTTCTATTTCTGAAATAGATTTCTATTTCAGAAATAGATTTGAAGAAGAAATTAGAAGCTAAAATTTTTAATTTCTCAATTTATGAAAAAGAAATTGAGAAATCAATTTCTAAAAATCAATTTCTATTTCAAAAATTTTGTCACGTGTACCCTAAAATGCGGGCCCTTGAGTGAATGTGCGATTGTTTTTGCATGGTTCGCTTAAGTCAACTTACATGTTAAGAATAGAGTAAATTGTAATTAAGTAATATCACCTGACATCACTATCAAAAAATATATTATATAGAAAAATCAAACTTGCATACCAAAGGAAAATTAGATAAAATAACTCATTTGAATTTGCTTATAGAGTATCGATGGAATTTTGCCCGATGTCCAATGTTAAAATTACTGAATAGTTGGAAACACAAAAATTAAAAAATAAAATAATAATCATTGAGATACGATCAAAATTCAATTGGAGACTGACTTCTTCTCATGGCTATTTTGGAAATATGGGAGACCTCTTCTCAACGAATCAACTCTATTTTGCTTCAAGGAAATTTCACAGATTTTATTAGTTCTTTAAATAATTTTAACGTGAACAAAAAAGAAAATGCAATTGAAGAACTGACATCATTTAAGCAGAGATATATCACACTTTCTCTAGTCTATAGTTCATTCAAGACTTCTTTCAGTACACTCCCGTCGTATATTGAGGTGTTAATTTTATGAATGAGAGATCATTATTTGAAGTGGATTTAAGGGCAAAATCAAGAAAATCCGCCAAATGCGGTGAAGTTAGTAGGACCCGAATATCAAATGGACTGACTAGCAACTAATTTGGATTTAGTGACAAGATTATAAGGAACTTGAGCGTTAAAGGAAAATATTAGGTCTATTAAGGTCAATTTTGTATGATGGATTAAACTGTGGGACAAGATAGCAAAATATAAATAGGCCTTGACTCGCTGTAATTATCAAATAGCAATATTCTAGGTCAATTAAGAAGCAAGGTATGATTTACAATAAATTTAAATACCAAACGAAGGATGATGTGATGGCACAATAGATAGATTGATTGAGTTTTACGGTTTTAATTGGTGAGTTATCGACGCTAAGTATTTTATGCCATCGCCTATTTGCTGGAGAGTGAATTACCCTGCTTGAGGCTACTGGTGTGTGATATTGTGGACTTGAGGTCCAAATTTGAGGGAAAAAAAGAAAAGAAAAGAATAAGTACGAATCTTGAAAAGAAAAAGTATGTGATAACTATCACCATGCTTATGTACAGTGTGTATCCATCCTCGCTAATATAAAGGAGCCTTGTGGATAATCGGCTAAGGCATGACACAGATGGAGTTATGATTTAGTCCACATACATGTGGGAAGATGGTGATAATTAATGAAAATGGGGCCCAACCAGTAACGGGTAAGGCTAGATACTCATTTATCATAAGCTATAACGCGGTATCTACATATCATGAGATCCGCATGCATTTGGGTGTTACGTTGATTTTTATGTCATGTAATTTATTTTTATCTGTTGCACACATGATTATAACCATTCTGAAGCCACATATGCATAATTTACGTCTTCTTAATTGAGTTGAGACAATATGTTGGGTTCCTTATCTGATATTGTTATGTGATATTACTCTGTTATTATGTCGTCGTGTCGCCATAATCTCGAGTTGAGGAGTGAGCACATTTCCTTCTGTGAACCTATAACATCATTTAATAAGTTTAGCCCACTTTCAAAATATTTTTCAGATAGCTGAGTTTGAGTTTCAGGGTATTACTGATTAGCTCTTCTCCAGACTTCAAATGTATGGAATTTGAGTGTGCAGGTAAAGATTTATGATTTCTTGTATGGAGAGTTTGATCTTGTGTAAGGAGGAAAAACAATTGTATACTTTGAGTTCTAATATTGTTTTACTTTAAACCCAAATTATTAGGAAAATTCAGTTCTTGACATTTTTTGTCTTACGTGATATACTTTGCATTTTCTTGTTTTTATTTTTCTAAAACATTTGCATTTTTTTAAGGCTAAGCTCATTAGAAAAAGTCATGTTAAATGGGGTCGCCTGATTCGGGCTGCTTATGGCTCGAGCGTATCTTGACTCCATTTAAGATGATTCCTTTTATGGGATGGTCCCATATGACCCATTGGGTTAAGGTAATCCAAAATGGATCATTTTTCGATTGTCATGATATGTTATAATCAAGTCAAGTCAAGTTAATCTCGATTTATTGCTTTAACGATTTGACTTAAATAGCTTAGAGATACTTTTCTTTGGCACAATTGAGCTGGCTATTTTAAGCTTAAATTCAAGTAGTTCAAGCATCGTAAGCTTGACCCGACTAAAATTCGCTTTAGACAATATAACAAGAATTAAATTTAAACTTAAATTAAACTCAAACTTGAGCTCAAACTTGAAGTTTTTGGTAGTGTATAGAATCTATTTGTCAAAGTTCAAAAAGGTATATACACTTTGACATCTATCTAAGAGAATCCGATTAGTATGTGAAGGGCGGACCTACTGGTCTTTGACTCTCCAATTAGATCGTGGTGACGGGCTTACCCCGTGAGCAATGGTTAGCAAGCAAATTCTGCCGCCTTAAATTGAACATTCTCTGCCATTGTCTATATAATTTGCCGGCATTGGACATTCCTTTGACGTGCAAAAAAGCATTTACACCCGTTTTAAAGATATAAAAGTGCAAATGGCTGACTAGATCCGCGAACTCGAACACAGTATTTTCTAGCTCAACTCCATATAATTTACCAACAGCACCTAGCTCAACCTGGATGAGAAGAAAATCAACTTACCCACCACTTAGCCATTACATCGCAACGTCGCAGAGTTCTCCAAAGGCGCAAAATTCAGAGAGCGTTTCGCTAATATGGCTTTTATTTCACATGCATCTCCCCGTTCCTCTGCAATTCATTCAATCTTCTCACTTTTTACTTTTTACCCCACCCATTATTCACAACCAGATTGCTGATTTGAAAGGTTAATCAACCTACCGGCTGAAACCTACCCGTTTATAATTATCACCAGCTCAGTAGTGTAACATTGCTGCTCGTCAATTTTGATCTCCCATCACCCCCACCTCCTTCTGCTACCTACATTCTACACATGGCCTCGACCAAGAAGAGAGAAATGACCAAAGTTAGAATTAGAGTCTTGCTAATTTTGCAACTTTGGTCCCTCCTATGAATACTATGATGGTCCAACGTACATATCATGTTACATTACAACAAATGCTTTTTGACCATACCAATAGCAAAGTATGGTGCATATCGTGGGGTATCTGGTTTTGAGAAGATGGTGATGCGGTGATTTTCCATTACTTCTAAAGTTGTCAAGATCATTAGTGTTATAATATTAATGCGGAAACTAACAATTACTTACAATATAAGTCATCACGAAATTATTAGATAAATAAAAAATGAACAATAAGGACATTAAAAGTTTCTATGATTCAATTAGAGTATCGTTTATGTGGAAAATCAGTATCAAATAATCTATTATGATTGAAGAATCAGATTTATAATTGCTCATATACTCAAGTGTTAATACACTAAAATTCAAAGTATTTATATATAAATAACTCAGTTAAATGTAAATTTGCAGCATATAATTACCGTGTGTTCAAGCCCCCAACAAAAGCTTTCCGTACGGCTTTCCAAGAAGCGTCTCTGTACGCTTCTTTTCCTTTTCCCTTCGTGTGGCTACGGCAGGCCGAGAGGAATAAATGCAAAACCCTTGCTTTTTGTTTCTTTCTCTGACAAAGACTTCTCTACCCATAAAATATTATATAATAGAATATGCGAGACCTTAATTGTGTCTTGTAGAGCCAGAGGGATTTTCCTTTTTCTTTTAGCGGTAACTGAAGCTCCCTTTCTCGAATTTCTTTGGGCGGTCAAACTTGGATATTTATCCAACCCAATCAAAACAAATCTCGACATTCATACTTACATGCCCTTCAAGAGATTCATTGGTCTTCTTTCCTATGGCTTAACAAACAGATCTACATCATCCAATTAGGTCAAGTTTCGTATACAAGTTTAAACTTAAAACATAATTTAACAAATTTTCACCTTGACTCTACATTTGAAGTTAAGTTGTAGTGTTAATCATTCATGCCAATTCTACCAACGTCGAATGAGCATTCACTCTCCACAAACGCTAATTGTGCTCAAGCAAAGATTAAGTTTTGCTAAAGGAATGGATTTAGTCATCATATTTGTAGGGTTCTTCATAGTACCGATCTTTTTACAACAACCTTACCTTTTGCTAAGACATATCGATATAATAATACCTAATGTCAATATGCTACATTTGCTCGTGATAAATTGGATTGTATGCTAGATAGATTGCACCTTAGTTATCACAATGTATATCAACACATATTTGTTCCAACCCAAAGTCTAAGAGCAACCGTTGAAACCATATTATCGTTTCTTTCGCTATAAAGGTTAGTGCATTGTAATTTTTCTCAATAAAAAATAAGGCAATGTGGTCTGAGAAAGACGCCTTCTAACTCACTACACTACATACTAGTGTAAATATGTACTTTGCTAAAGATATGTGCTCGTCGAAGTCACCTGCATGTTTAAATTCACATGCCCTGCGATCTCACTGCCATTCATCCCTCTGGTACACTATACGAATGTTTGTTGTCCTCTTCTAGTATCTGATAATCCACTTCACAGTTTTCCAATAAACTTTACCAAGATGATTCATGTAATGGCTAACTATATTTACAGCTTGTGATAAAGCAAGCCTATGGCATATCATCTCATACATTATACTACTCATTACATCAATATGGGGAACACATGACATATGCTTCTCCTGCTCCCTAGTCTATAGTGATAACTTATTAGAAAGTTTAAAGTGCTTCATTAAAGGCATACTCATAGATTTTTCTGATTGCATATTAAAACATGCAATAATCTTCTCAATACATATTTTTAGACTGACATAAGATTTCTGCAATCTTATTACATAAAATCTATAGCTAATAGTTTATTTGTATCACCTAAATCTTTAATCACCTAAATCTTTAATCTCAAACTCATCTCTTAATCACCTCTTTTGGACATTAATATCAAATAGATTCTTAGCAACTATCAACATATAATAATATATATGTCAAAGACTCATTCTCTAATGTCCTATATTAAACACAACTATCCATCTGACTTTTTCGAATAGTCCTAACTAGCTATGAAAGCACCAAAACTCTTGTGCCACTGCTTAGAGATTGTTTTAGCTCATACAAAGATTTCTTTAATAAGCAACTATGGTTCTCCTTACCCATAATAACAAATCCCTCTAGCTGTCTCATGTAAATCTGTTCCTCCAACTCATTGTGAAGAAATAACATTTGCACATCTTGTTGCTTCAACTCAAGATTCTGTGGAGCAACTAAAGTGAGTAATACACAAGTAGATGTATGTCTTACCATAGAAGAAAACATTTCATTGTACTCAATGCCTTCTCATTTGATATACCCCTTCACAACAAATCTCGGCTTATATGTCACCACCTCGACATCGGGAATACCTCATTCCGTTTATATACTTGTTTTCTTCTTGATCTTTTGGCTCTTTGGTACTTTGACTAGCTCTTATGATTGATTTTGATGAAGTGATTGTATCTTGTTGCTCATAGCCCTTAGCCACTACGACAGCTTTGTACTAATCATTACTTCAAAGTAAGATGAAAGCTCATCTGTCTCCACCTTATCATCTATGGTTAATGTATAAGCAATATCTATATAATCATAATGTATCGACGATTTGATTTGCCTTCTCAGTTTGCTTATGGCTATAGTGTGTTGTAACTTTGCTAGTTGTTTTGTATTACCGACTTCAGGAATTGTAGTCTCATTTACAATATCAACCTCCGTTACCTCTAAGGTATCCAAAGTTTTCACCTGAAACTTCACCTCACTACTAATATCTATCGCAACCTAACCTCAGCACCCAATCGACGAGCGATGATGTAAAAGTAGAGTTTAGAGGTGGTAACCATGAGAGTGTCCTTACGGCAAATAACTCCAAGGATGCTATCACCTCATCCTTTGGGATCGGTGCCATGAGGTTTCTTGATCATGATCGTGAGCTCTCCCAAGCTCACAACAGTCTTTGTTGTGACTCACCTTAGCGCCATTTTTTTGGCAAAAAGGCATAAAGGCAAAGTTTAGAGATGTTTGACTATGAAAGTTCACTCAAGGTACTTCCCTCCAACAAGATGTCGTCACTTCATCTTTTTGTTGGGGTCACAACTACTTGAGTTTATTCAATCATAGCCATGAGCTTTTCCAAAGCTCATACCTCACATGATGGGTGAATTCATTTTAAAGTTGTCTTAGACAATCTAAATGGTATTTAGGAGTCGCCACTAGTCTCATTTTTAGGGGTCAACTAGAGTGCCCAATCGAGGGTAGGGAATAGTTTCTTGATACCTACGCACCCTGAGATCTAGAGTTTGGAGATTTGGGTTACGCTAATGTTTCTCTTAGTGCCTTTTTGGTACTTAACGATTAATGTGTTATCTGATGTGATCATACATCTCTTTTTACTTTTTCATGCAAGATTATGAGGTAAAGGTGATCATGCATGGTTGATTCGTTTATGCCATTCTACTCTATTCTAACGGAAACAAGAACGAAACAGACAATTAATTAAAAAGACAATGCTTAAAAGTAAACAATCAAAGCAATTTATGGAAAGCAAATAAAGTCTACTCATATAATTCTAAGTGCAAGAAAATAAACCCATAACTCATCGGATGTTTATACAACACATGCAAAACCCAAGACATATGTCAGCAAATAAATGTACAAACGGTAAAGTTGGATTGGACATTGAACAATCATCGTCTTCGAGTCTTTGGGAATGCCATCTTCATGGACCTATCCTAATTCTAGTCTATAGCTACAGCTAAGCATATTAACAATGCAAATAAAGAGGATGTACATGTACCAAACGGACAAAAACAATCGCAATCAAAGAACCAAATCAAAGTATTAGCTAATCAAACGTGGCCTTGGGGTCGGCCTTTGAAGTTAATGCAACAACCCACCTAGGAAGCATACCTAATTCATTTTAACATAACTTATAACTCTTAGCCATCATTTGTGTTTTTGCATATGACTAAAGCTAAAAGTCCCTAATGCAAGTTCTAAGTGTCATCCCATAGTAACCCCACGTGATCATGCATCGCACCTATATCATACATCTAAAAATCATACGTGAAGCATATAAGAAAGCATGCATGCAAGCTATCTGACCTTATTTTTCAATCAATCGACCAATTAAGCAAGCCAATAATGGATCACTTATTCAATCATCATGCACCAAACATATTTACATATATTTCATGCAGCGAAGATGATCGGTATATGACTGATGTGAGTGTGGATGAGTGATTCTAGGTAAAAGTAAGTGTTTAGGAAATGATGTGTATCAAGATGGTTATTGATGAATAAAATACAGAATTAGAAGATAGAATATGATTCCACCAAGGTCTAAAGGACGCACCACCTACCTAAGATGAAGATCGGGATAAACGAAGTTCACCACCAAAGCTAAAAGGACAAACCACCCGTCAATGATGAAGGATTTCAAGAAGGAGAAGCTCACCACTAGGGACTAAAGAAAAATCCACTAATCGAGGATAAAGGGCCTCTTGGCTCACCACCGAGGAGTAATCCACTCTCCAAGGATATTTGCTCACATAGAGGAAATCTCAAGTATTTTCATTCATCTCATCTAGTTTGATTAGAATTTAGAGGCTTCCTGTATTTATAGGAGGAATACAACTAAGGAAATGGAAAAGTAATAAATATAGGAACTAGCCTAATATTAAAGTTCTAGGATTTCAGAACTTTGATTCTTGAAACTTCCATGACAATAAAGACTCTTAGGAAAATAAAGATACATTTGACTGGGGAACTTGCATTCTTAATTCTTTAGCCTTGCAAAATTCGTACTCCCACCTTGACCAAAAGATAAATACCCCAAGGCTTCATCAAATAACCAAAGAAATAGTTCAAAATGGCCTCCCATTGATACGTTGTTGACAAATTTCATGATTAGCAGCCAATAAAGCATACTGAGAAATCAATGACTAATATATCATACCGAGAATTCGGTAATTCATTAATCGTCGGTATCGATAACCTTGGTAAGAATGGTTCAGTACCGCTTTAGTTGGAAATTTCATTCTTGACCCATTAAAGCACGTTATGCCTAAGTCCTCTCTTGGCTTGATTGAGTAATGTTGGTGCTGAACGGGCTGATGGAACTAGGGTAATTGCTCTCACATCACTAACTCATGTGATGCCCAAAAAATATTTTATGGAAAATTGGTGAGAAAAGGCATCGTTTTAAAAGGCTTTGATAAAAAAGGAACATAATTTCATCATGTTATGGAGTACTTTTAGCCATCAAAGTTGGCTTTGGTGCATCAAGGGCACAATTGATCAAGCGTCATAGACACTCTAAATATGATCCAAACTTTGACAAATTTTATGTCAAATCAAGATTTTTAAAGAAGTTGTTGAAAAGGGACATGATTATATCGAATCAAGAATAATGTCCATTCGTTAAGTTGAGCTCAAGTGCATCGAGGGCACAATTGATCAAACATCACAAACGTCCTAAATACAAATTAAGAATTCAATAAAGTCATGTCAAATTGTAATGCAAAGAAGGCTAAAACAATTTTCTTATAGGCATCACGAACTATCAAAATTTGGAATGACTTTGAAATCATATTGGAAGTCAGAATTTCAAGACATTTGCAACTTTTGGATGAATGGAAACAATTTCCAAACACCTCTTTATTTTGTGAAAATTTATGGTGACAAAGTATGGCACATCACAAACAAATCTCGTAAAGATCTCGAAACCTAATTCATTACATATGATTTTCTAAAAATTCAAGAACAATAACATGTCAATCAAAAATGAAACAGGGATGCAGCAAAGTACAAGTTCAATAGCCAATGTACCATATCAAATGACATGCAAGAATTCTCAAATTTTGACATGTTATAGGCCTAAGTGTTATGTAGAAACTTCATCAAAGACTCTTCCTCAAAATCACATAAAGTCATCAAACAAATTGGATTATCGAAACATGATTCTACTTTAGTTAAACCTAAATGCTATGTTTGGACTCGATTTAGCGAAAATAGCAAACACGGCAAATGACAAGCTATTGATGCATGCTATATGTCATTTCAAAGCTTGAAATGTCTCTTACAAATGTTTAGAATGCAACGAATGCAATCAAGCATGTTAACAAGAATGTTTAAAATCATTTCTATCAAGAGGTCTAATATTCAATAATCATATTAGCAACGTCTTGAATAGGAGAAAAATACATAATTTTTTGTGCTATTAGGCCTAGATGCGGGGTTTAAGTTTCATGAAGACATCTACATCTATGTCGGCTCACAAAAAATTGTGTGAAATTTGGAAAATAGGTTAGATCATCTTAGTGCACAAAATTGCAGAATTAAAAATCTATATCGATCATGAAATTGACTAAGCTAACGATGACTGTTTGGCGTGATCTATACCTCATTGAAAAGCTTATGAGATGCACTACAACCTTCATGAAGGACTTGAGTCCAAATTGAGTATGTTTACTTGCCCATTTTAGGGCAAACATCTATCAAGTACAAACATAGCAGATCAGCTTAGGAATGATTTAATGAGGATTTTCCTATACAAATCTATTTAAAAAATCTGGAATATAATGTTGTATTCAAGATTGTTACGAAAAATTTTCATGAAGATACTAACTACCGAATCTAAGCACAAAATTTAGCACAAAATAAACAAATAGATTACGCGCTCAAAAAGTCAAAATCGTCATCAAATCTACATTAGTTACAAAACAGATCAACAAATTTTTGAGGTGGATTTTTGGGATCAAACAACGTTCATTTAGGGCTCATAACATATCAAAACGAAGCTTATTGAATGTAGATCAAAAGTCTAGAATACCTCAAATCAAGATTTTGAGGTTTAAAATCTCGAGTCTAGCATAATAGAAACTATGTTAAGAGAGTCTAGCATAATAGAAACTATGTTAAGAAATTTCCAAAAAATGCTCAAGAACACAATTGACATCAAAATCTTTCATAAATCATTGCAGCACCTGTAGTCTATGATTTCAAGCATGTAAAGATTCCTAATGATTGAATCCTTGGCCCCTGTCAACTAGCTCAACGTTGCCTCATCAAATTCAAGTTTTGAATCGTTACCGTTGCATTTAAGTCGAATCACGACCGATTGAGCTTGAACAAACTCCGATCAACGATCACCAGAGCTCAAGGACACTTTGCGGATCACCATCGGAAGATGTTGGAGCCGAGGGATGGATGTCGGACCGTGCATCAACAATTGGCATCGCTGGCAAGGATCACTGTGTGACATCCTCGTCATTGTTTAATAGAATTGTGAGCCTTGAGTAGTAGTCGTCACCACACCATTAAGCTCGTCATTGAATCATGCCATCCACACCCTACCGCATCACCACCATCACACCATTTTGCCGTGTGACCATTTTGCTACCATGACACACCACGCCATCGCCACCTTGTCGCCCATCACCGCCACATCGCAATCTTGCCCCTCGACGACAAGTCCTCACCATTGTCATCGCCCGATTGTGCCACTCAACCCTCCAAGCAACACCACCTCCTCCCTTAGCTGGCGTGATTTGCTACGGACAAGTCAGCGCAATGATTGCACAAAGAGAGGTGTGATTGGAATCATAAAAATGGAACCGACAGCCTTTCTTCTTCAGCCTCTCTCCATTTTCACTATTTCAGACCACAAATCATAGCCTCTCTCTATTCCGTCCTTTTCGCATGCTGCACCACAACTTGTTGACCAGGCAATCTCGCTGGTGAATGCACCCTCATCAAGCCAGCTACTCATGTCGCCCCCGTCGTCCTTCATCATCGCCTCAACTCGTTTTGGACCGCCAGAGAACTAGGCACAAACTTAGGATTTTCTGACCCCATCAAGCCACGACAACACATATCGGACTTGAGGCAAGTAAATTGTCCCTTATTCTATGCTATGTAGGTCAATTGTTGCTCGGCGAGGGTATTTTTTTGGATTTCTCTGGCTTCTGTTGATTTCGTATACATTCATGTTGATCGGCAATTTAGGAAGACGTAGATTGTTAGCATTGTTGAGTTCATCGTTTATTAGGTTCGTGAATGTGTTGTTGAGGTTTATGCGTGTTTGAGGTTGAATGACACGAATAGTTGACGAAATCCAGGAATGTGCTACTTGTGGATTCAAGTCACTATAGACCCACATGACTTTTGCTAATTTTATACCGATTTACACAGTGCAAACTTCTTGGGGCTTTCTTCACAAAAGTCACCCTTTATACCTTGTTCTATATAACATATTTTAATTTTGGATTTTTCTAACTTCACAGGACTAAATTATATTTGAAAAACCTATGGATTCTTAAGTCAGTTTTTCAAAATCAATACTATCCCTTACATGGTTTTGATTTTCCATAGAATTTTTAACAAACATATAATTTTTCCATGGTTTTTAGAACCCATTAAACCTGCAAAAAAAGTCCCTTTTGCATCTATTCTAGGTCTGCAATTCCGCACTCTATTTTGGCCTAGTTTGTTCGAAATGGTGAAGGTCACACAAGCCAAATTGGGTTTCAAGTTCTTCACAAGAAATTTTCCTTTGGGTCTCACATAGTGTTAAAGTTTCATAATTTTTTAAGTTGATTTAATTAAGTAACTTTAGCGATTCCCAAAGGAGTGCAAATTGGCTTTGTGGGAAACTTTTGGGATTTTAGATAAATTTCCCTTTGTAACTTGTCTTTTCAAACTAGTATTATTGACTAACTAGTCTTACACTATGTCTATGATTTATAAGTGGATAAAGGTTCATTAATTATGAACTTGAGTTGTTGAATTGCTACACCATAGTATGAGTGTGGTGAATGCCGTTAGTCCCCACGATGACGATGCACCAAGTTGTAGTAGGAATGCCTAGAGGGGCAACTGGGTTCCTCCAAATGCTTGGGAGGTAACAAAGGTCCCATGATGTTCTTGTGATGTTGGAATAGGTGCAAGATGCCTGAAGGGATAACTGGATTCCTCTGAATGCATCAGGATATAACACAGTTTCCCTATATATCCTCACGATGCCATGTAGGTGCAAGATACCTAAGGGGGCAACAAGGTTCCCTCGAAAGATGGTGCTAGTCGAGTTTTTTTTTTTTTTTTTTTTTTAATAAATCAAATATGATTATTGGTATTTTTGAGTTCCATTTGAGTTACTGGTTTACTAGTTTCGGAAAAATTATTGTCGGACCTGCTATTTTAATTTTGAGAAAGGTTCTCAAGCAAGTTGATTTTAAAAAGATTTCATAGGTTGATATTTGGATTTTCCCCACATGGCTAGTGATAAATTTATATTGTATAGACTGGTTGACATTATGCTTGCTAAATTTATACTCATTGGTTGTTGATTATTCTCTTTTAGATTAGTAGCCATGCCGATCCTACCTGCCTCCCCCTCGACTAGTTACGGTATCCCCATTGACTTCTCATGGCACACGACCGAATTCATGGATCTCGATTTTCTTAGAATTTACCTTTGTTAAGAGCATATCGATTCTAACCATTAACATAGGATCCCTAAAGGGCCTAGTGCTCCCGAGTTTTGTAGTAGTGTATGCCCCTATTGGAGGGTGATTGGTGGGCCCCTCTTACTTCCAGGATATGATAGAGCTGATGATTGCAGCAGCAGGGTAGAGTAAGGCAGGGATTGGGAGGTGGTGAAGTGGCAATTTTTGGGAAAATGAGGCCATGATTTTGGGATATAGTGTGGGCAAATGTTAGGTGACAGTATACATATGTGTAGAACCAGGTCGGGATAGTACAACTGATGGATTTTTTGGGTGTATCCAGAGTAGTGGTACCTTTTGTCGTTTCCTCCAGTGTATCCCGACCTAAGTCACCTAAGTACATAAATAAAAATGAGATTGCCTAGTTTACATTTTTGCATGTGTTCCCTAAATTATACTTATCCTGGGTTGTTCTTTGGCCATACATGCTCTCGCATGCATAAAAAGTGAAAGAATATATTAATTGTGTTAGCCATGGCATGATGGGGGCGTCATACACTGGTGCACAAACTTTTGCTTGAACGAGAGGGAAAGTCCATTGATTGAAGGCCTTCGGCAAGAGGCAACGGTGGCTAACCTTATGATAAGAGAGAGAGGGTGCTGAGTAGGTGGTGGCTATGTTGGTGGATTGTCGGAAAGGCACTGGCAAACAATGGTGATGGATGGAGGCCGAGAGGCGCGGGAGAGAAAAGGGGGAGGAAAAATCTGAAAAATAAACATTCCCTTTTAATTTTTGGAGGAAAAATTAGTTATATAGTCTAGGGTGAGATGCAATCCTAGCCCTTGGATCAATCCAAGAGCTAAGATTGATCTCTTTAGCCTAACAAACTTGATCAACCCCCTAAGCAAGCACATGTTAATTTGAATGGACCCGATGCATTCTCAATGAATGGCAATGATCAATTCCCAAGCCAATTTTGAAAATATAATCTAATTAAGGGTAATTTTGTAATTTTGCAAATTCATGGCAATTATGTTAATTTGAAAATTAAAGGTATTGGCACATTACCCATGAGGTGAATCACTTCGTGGTGGCCGTTAGCCATGAAGGGCCAGTTGGAGAATGGTCAAAGTGGCCTTTCATTGGTGGCTGGGCAGATCGATCAAGCTAGCTAGGTCGGTCCAAACTAATTTGACTAGTTCGATTAGTTCTTGAATCCTTACCTTTTTTTTTTAATGCAATTTAGTCCTTTAGTCCTTTAAGGACTAATTTGAAAAGGATTTTAACTCAATTGAGCACCAAAACGAGCAAAGTTGCACAATCACTTACCCTGAAAACCAGATTAGATAAAATTGAACTCGTTTGGTATAGTGAAGCATCTATTAGTTCAATTACCCATGTCTACAATGGCCTATTAAATCCAAACTATTAAATCCAAATTGACATTATAATGAAAGTGCGACCTTTGCGTCAAAAATAAATTGAAGGTCAATATTAAAATTGAACCTCAACTCATCAAATTAAACCCTATTCTAGAATGGGTCAACTTAAATTGCAATAATCGGAACTTATTAGCTTGGAGTTCTCAAATTCAAGCAAGCTAAGCCCATTAAATTGGTGAGTTATTGAGTGAATTTGTCAAACCTCGATTTGTGTTCAACTCGAGAAAATGAGTAGAACAAAAGTGTCGATACGTGAATCATGAAGATAGATTTAGATCCTGATTAAGCTAAAAATGGCAATATGCATTCTTACATGTCAAATCTCAAAATTAGCCATACGATCTAATGGGTAATGATGCATAGATAAAATGTTGTAAAAGGAAATAAACTAAAATATGAATAGAACAAAAATAATTTTATTTTTGGTTGATTTTGAACCTATAAGTGAAAATTTTGGAAAATGAGTTTCTTAATGGATTTTCGTAAATTTTTTTATGCTAAAGTCAACTTGAATCTAAAACAAAGTGATATGTGGATTTTTATATATTTCAATTTTTTTAATCAAAGATTTGATAAAAAAAAAATCAACAATTTAGTTGACTTTGTTGAAATGTTGATTTTATCATCAAATCTTTGAAAATTTTGAAAACTAATGTGGCTAAAGCGATATTAAATCTAAAAGGGATATTTTTATGCAAAAAATCAATTTTTGACCTATGGTTGACCTTTGATTAAATGGTTAATCAGAAAGTCAACTCAAAAGTCAACAGTTTGACTTTTTGAGTTTTGGGTGAGAATAAGTAGAAAATTATTTAAAAATAATAAGCCAAATAAATAAATGAAAAACCATACTTTTTGTTTGATAAATGGGTTCCATCGCGAACGAAAACCTTGAAATTATGATGCACCAACTAAAAATTAGTTGTCAACATCACCATAATTTATCTACTTTATTGGTCATATCTTAGGACTCTGTTGTTGAGGGATAGTAATCATGTCCAAGATCACACCTTTGCTAATAGAAAATAGAGTGACTGAGATTGGTGTACCACAATTAGTAACCTTTCACCTCATGTGCATAACTAAAAAATAGACGCTTTTTTGCTCTTAGCTCAAGCTTATCATCATTCACATAAGCAAACGTAAGACATATAAATGCTCTTAATCCTAAGTAATTAATAGGTTTCCCCGATCATACTTCCTCAAAAGTCTTTCACTTGATAGCAAATGATTGAGATCGATTGACTTGGTAAGTCATGTTTATTGCTTTGGCCCAAAATTGCTTGCCCACTCTTACATGTGAAAGCATACACTGAGCTCACTCTAGTAAAGTTATGTGCTTTTGTTCTATTATGCCATTTTGCCATGGTGTCTTGAGTACTATGTGGTATCTCATAATCCCTTCTCTCTATCAAAACATAGTGAAATTTCTAATTTTCTTCCATATAAATCCACATCATTACTAGTTTTTAGGCACTTGATTTTTTTTTTTTATTTGATTGCTTCTTAACTAATGCTTTAAATTTCTTGAACAAATCAACACATTAGATTTGTGCGTAAGAAAGTATACTCCTATCTTTCTTAAATATTCATCAATAAATATTAGCATATATCAAGCACCTCATATTAAAGGAATTGGAGATAAGCCCTAGACATCTGAATGAATGTACCAAACCTATTACATATTTGAATGAATATTTATGGTAAATATATTATGGCGTTGCTTCCTAAATATGCAACGCTTACACAAGTCCAACTTCCATATCTTCTAACCCTTTGTCACGACTAAATTTTTGGGTGTGAACCACCTAGGGTTTGGCTAATGGATTGTTAAACCTAGACTTAACTCGGGCTCTCCCAACCCTATATCAATTCGCGACTTATGTTCAAGTTCTTAACATGCAATTAATTTTTAATCAGGAGTCGCCACTAATCTATTTTTTGGTGGGTCGATTAGAAATCAAAGTAAAGTAATGAGAGTTTCACTTTACTCCTACGAACTAGAGACTATGGATACGGGGACTTGATTACACTAGATTTCTCTAATACCCTTTCGGTACCACTTTTTTTTAATTTTCAAAAATGTTTTTTTGAAAGCAGTTTGGATTAATTTTAAATCTATTTCCTAACATGTGAGGTGATCATGTGGGTGCATAAATCACCAATTTAACATCCAATAAAGCAATGAAATAATTAAAAAAATGAGAAGACTTACCTTGTAGTAACGAAAGCATATGCATGGTTAAATTAAAAATTCACATCATCAACCCTAGATATTATTTCTAATTAACACGCAATTTATGTTATTTGCTTTTACTTAATTAATGAAAATCATGCAATATGTAATGCAATATTAACTAAATGACCTAATTCTAATGACATGTAATTTCTAATTAAATGAACCTAGCAATGATCACTAAATGGCATGCATTTCATGAATCTAATTTTAAATGACATGCAATGACATTTTTTTTTATTTTTTAAAAAAATGCAATCTATCCTAGGGATTAAAACTAAATTATCCTAAGTCATTTTTGTATTTTTTTTGAAATTTCGAAATTAGAAAATTATGAAAATTATCTAACTAGATTAAGATTCCATATAATTGGCATTAGAAATTAGGTTAAGCCAAATCCTAATTTAAACTAAAATATTATCTTAACCCAAATAATCCTAAGATGCAATCTATCTAATATCTAAACTTATAATAAATTAAGAAAAATATTATCTAGAATTAAACTAAGTGCAATTTTACCCTAATATGCAATGATGTACAAAAAGATGCCATAACTTTACATGACATATGCATGATGATTTTTTTTTTTTTTTTTTAATGAAAATTCATAATTAAAATCAATAAAAATCTAACTAAAGTGAAATGTTATCTATTCTAAATGCCTTATCAACATGCAAAAATAACTACCCTATCATGCAATCAATCCTAATCTACATGGAATGCAAAATGCATTTTTTTTTTTTTTGCATTTTCGAGATAAATAGAACAATTAAGGGGTTTACATCACAAATGTTATCCACCATTCGAATTGAAATTCAAACTTAATTATTTCGCTAATAAAATCGATAAATTGATCTTAAGTCTTAAAGATTAAGATATCAATTTTATTCCCGCGTGAATAATTATTCCATCTAAAGCCTTATAGATAGAATAAAAATTCGTGCGGTTGTGAATTGGATTCTACACCAGGAATTTCAACCATGCATTGGAAAACATTTCAAACAAAGAGATAAAATATCAAAAACTAAAATAAGATAAATTAAATCTACCTAAAAATAAAATAAATCTCTACCTAAATTGATTTTTTTTTTTTTAATTCGAACGGATTCAGGGCGGCACGGCTGAGGACGGTGCAAGGGCAGCGGATGGGGTGTCGCTGGTCACCACCGGTCGGAGGTCCCGGTGGTCGGAGCTCCGGCGAAGTCCGGCAAAAGCAGGCTCGTGCAGCAGCAGGTCGCGCAAAACCAGCAGAGTGTTGCTGTGGGCGTCGCTCAACACGGGGGACTCGGGATCAAGCGCCGTGCTGGGCTGAGAGACAGATGCGGATGAGGCGAGCAGCAGCGGCGTGGGCGCCGGGCTGGTTGTCGGGCACCGGGCGGAGGCGAACGGCGGCAGTGTGGGCTTCGGTGGCGTTGGGTCGCGGCAGGGACAGCGGTGCGGCGTCGCGGGCGGCACAGCGAGATCGGCGGGCGGCGTCGTGGGCGGAGCAGGGAGCGACGGCTCGACACGGCCTCGCGGGTGGAGGCTCGAAGCGGTAGTCTGGTGTCGCGGGTGTGGCGAAGATGGAGGCGAGCAGACCAGCGAGGTGGCGAGGCGCGGTGGTATCCGTTGTCGCGATGCTGGCGCAACGGCCGGTGTGGGCAGGGAAGCGGCAGCGCGGACGGGCGGAGACACAACAGGCGAAACATCAGCGGAGGATGAGCGGCAGCAGCGGGGGAGTAGAGAGGGCTTGTGGGTCGGTGGCGGAGCAGCGGTGTCAGCGGCTCGGTTGCCGGCATGGGTGGTGCTGGTGTAGTGCTCACGAACGGAGGCCGGCAGTGGGGCGAAGGATGCCCGTGCGAGGAAGAAGACCCGCTTGCCGCGTTCCTTTTTTTTTTTCTTTTGCTCTTTCCCACGTTGCTGTGGACTTTTCCTTTTGCTGCACTCTTCTTTCTTTTCCTTCTGCAGCTTGTCAGAAGAAAAGAAAGATGGCTTTCTGTTGACTTGAAAATGAACGGAGGAGGTTTGTCTCTTTTTCTCCTCACGTTTTTTCGAATTCCCTCCCTCATGCTTTTCTCTGCACTTTTTTTGCACGAATTCTTTTCACGGATTTTTTCAATTCTCCTCTGAAATTTTTTTGAAAATCCCTCTTGCTATCATGAAAAATGAGCCTCTCTTTTATAGTGATTCGCCGGTCTCTTTATATGGCATTTCCAAAGTTAACATTTCTTGTCACATTAAATCAAATTTATATGATTTAACAATCAGTTCAATTCTTGCCCATTTTTCACTTGATTTCAAAATTATTGTTGTATTTAACAAAATTCAAACATCCATAAGAATTCCATATTTTCTTGCATAATTCAATCAAATCAATTTCTCCCATTTTCATTTTTTTCTTTTTATTTTTCAAAATGCAATTTTATTTTTCCAAAATTAGGTGTCAACACCCTTTAACAACCTTCTCTCACTTACTATCATCATACATGCCTCATTCATGTGTTTTAACGACAATACCATAACTAAGCCAAATCAGAATCTGTCTTATTTGATGAAACTATAGCACCACCTGTCACGATCTCTCCTACCAAATGATAAAGAGTATTCACTTTCTTTTCCATTATCATTATCATGGCACCTCGAGAGATCTTTACTACTCCACATTCAGCAATGTACTTACACTCGATGCCATTGAGTGTCCCTTGAGAAATAGGGTTATTTTCGAGTTTCAGCACATACTTTACATCTTAGTGTGTGCATCAGCCCATCGTGCATCTAAATTTGAACTATCCCTACAACATTACAGGCTGCGTTGCTTCCCATTAGGACTTATCCACCATCTGTAGTCTAGTAAGTATTAAACTAGTTCTTAGGAAGCATCATATGATAAGACACCCTAGATCTAGCACCTATTCATATCTTGACAAACTAGTAGCCACACACGAGACAACTTTGGCAACCTTTACAACATTCACCACATTGCTTGTGGTATTTTGCTTGCCAATGCTGATCTCAACCTACTTTTTTACCTTTGCTGCTACTAGACTCCCAATGTTGATATCTACCTCAAATCACTAGTCCTTGCCTACATCCCATGTCAGATTGTCATCTTGCAACTTTTTCTACCAATTCTTAGAGAACATCGATTGTAACGATCTGAATCCAGGTTGCAGGGTTATCGTTGCAACATCCCAAGCACGTTGCCATCCCGTTTTCTTTTAATCTTTTCTTACGAACATGCAAAAGCGTAAATACATCAACACCCATACAAAAAACAAACATGGGAAAACAAGGGATACACACATCACAATGCTATATTATACAATATTATACTTTGTACAAGCCTCTGTTACGTGCATTCTACTCTTTCTATTATACATTTGATTTATTTTTCTTTGTAGGGCTGGGGTAACCTTAACTCCTCTAAAGATGACATCCTACAAACTTAATTTCCCCTACGATAGGCTAGCTCCCTACTCATCGTCCACGGTCCATACCTACAAGTCTGAAAAATAACAAGAATGAGTCATAGACCCAGTAAGTAAAACCATTAAATCGTGGTTAGAATGGCACCTCGTCACCAGACCAACGCATGCCAGTCTCAACTTCAAATAAGTGTTAGTGACAAATTAAGAATATAACACGTGCTTTACCCCTGCTAAAGCAAGCGAGAATCCTCGACTACTTGTAAAACAGGCATGGCCAAGTTCATATAATGGCATATAAAATATGCACGTGACTTTCAAGACTTCAATAATAGCATATAAAGTATGCACGTGACTTTCAAGACCCAAATAAGAGCTTATCAAATATGCACATGGCTTTCAAGGTCGAGGCAAGGGAAATTAACATATGCACATGAATCCATCGGTTCTTCCGGAATCCACCGAGCTTCGTCTCGAAATCCATTGATGATGGCATTGCCTAAAATCCATTGGTGGCGACATCACCTTGAAATCCATCGGTGGCAGCATCGTCTTGAAATCTATTGGTGATGACAACGTCTCGAAATCCATCTATGATAGCTAGTTTCTTCGTGTGACCACACAAGCAAGCATTTACACAAGCTCAAATCTTACCTTTGATTATTAGTCATTGCAACCAAAATCCGAAGGCGTGCTCATGTAAGTGTGTGTCATGACCTAGCAAAAATAACATAAACGATGAACTGAGTGCATACGTTACCCATGGCTTGAGCCAACCTGTCTTAGCACCGGCCTAGAACCACACAAGGCTCGAAGTCAGCACATCTTAATACTAACCTGAGACCAAGCAAGGCCCATATCGTCATGTTTCGATGTTGGTCTCACAACTAAGGGCAAACGCACTGTGACTTAGGGCGTGTTCACACGTGGACAATTAAAACATGAGTAAATCATACAAAAGACACTCAATGACATCATACACACAGTAGAACACGATTGAGCTCATGCTCAATCCAATAATGTAACATGTCACTCTAGCCAAGAGTTAAGGGTTTTACTTACCACTTGAGATGATAACGGTTTAGCCTAAGACAATTGAGAAGGAGGGTGTGCAAACAAGGACCCCTAAGAGGCGAGAGGAGCGTACAAGGGGAGAAGGAAAGGAGAGGAAAAATGGTGTGTGAGGGATGAGGGGTTGGTGCCTCTATTTATAGGCAAACCTCCCATCATTACTCTTCCAATTGAACCAATAAGAATTCTTGAAGTGGCACCCTAGATTGAGGTGGCATGCCTAGGTTTTAGGAAGACACTTGCCCTCTTATATCGGAACACCTAAGCCTTTTGACTCACCCTTCTCATTCAATGCCTAGATTTGGTGCAATCATTGGCTTTGGATTTGTTCTTATCCATTGCTTACTCTCCAAGACAAGCCTCTCCTAGAATTTTCTACTAAGTTCTTCCATTGAGTTTTTATTATTAATGTCATTTGTTAATTGCTTGAGACACCTAAGGAAAACTTATCTTCCAAAGCTAACTCTAGGGTCATGATATCCTAGGTTTTTAAGGACACATAAGACCATGATTCATCCCTTTTATCTAATGAGCATTGGACAACTGAGGTCATGAGTCAACTTCTTGCATTTATGGCCAAGACAACAAGGCACATGACTCACCCCCTTCATTAATAGACAAGGGATAACAAAGCATAGTGAGTCATCTTCTTGCATTAATGATCAAGGGACAACAAGGCTTATGACTCACCCCTTCATTAAATTACAAACTTCCAAAAGTCATTATGGCAATCCTAAGAATTAAGCTAATATGGATGCTTCTACTATTAGGTGAGAATTTTTCATGTTCATCTAGGATCAACTATCCTATTCAAGCCGAGGTTCGTGACTAATTCATGGCTGGGCTCAAAATTGGTTCAGAGGTCATTTTCCTTGACCGATTGAGGGCTAGAATTATGGATGTCAGATGGATGATTTCACATCTTTCGAGGTAATTGTAGTATGTCCCTATAACAATGAATTAGTAAAGTACTCCCATGACTTTAGTAAATAAGTTAACAACATCATGTCATATTCTTCATGACCTAGGATCTTACCATTGTTCATTAACTTCAATGTGAGTTTTTTAAACTCATTTATGTAGGATTTGAAAGATGCACCTTCAATATATCGAAATTGAAACATCTTTTTTAACATTTACAACAAAAAAATGTTCAAACCCTTCTTACATAAAGGGCTTGAAGTTTTGCCCACAACGTTGTGGCATCTTTCTCCTCAACCGCCTTTATTAACATCTCATCCAATAGATTTAATAAGATTATACCTTTTTCCTTTCTTCATTAGCTCTACTTCGTCAACTTCCTTCATTGAAATCGACAACTCATCTTTGCCATGCAATGCCTTCGCTAAATCTTGAGTTATCAATAGCACATGCATCTTAATGCTCAACAACCTAGAGTTATTTCTATTGGAGAAACATCTCCAAGAATTTTGATGATCCTAAAACTATCTTTAGTATAATAAGTACTATGATATTTATAGATGTTGGTGATAGTATATAAAAGACAAAAGCGATATTCAGGAAGGAAAAATATCATGAATATGTTCTATTGGTAAACAACACCAATGGACTAAAAGATCAGCTAATGGCAATGTTTATGTTGATGCGGTAGATATCATGTCTTGGAACAACAACCATGTCAAATGATTGTTGCATAATCCAATATAGTCATTGTTGTTTGGAGATGCGCACCAAAAGAACCAGAAAATGTTAAAGTACTAGAAAAAGGCTTATGACAGACTTGTTAGAGCCATTAGCAACGGGACAATAGTAGAAACTTTTTTGGGCTAGCTTCACATGTTTGAAAAGGACTGTATGAGCAGTTCTATCTCTGAATAGTAGCACCAATGGATCTCAACGGTTCTTTACTTTTTTTAGACATCTCCAATGGGAAGAGTGAAGATGACTATATAAGAGAAGATCCTTGAAGCCAAATTGTTGAAAGTTGTATTCTTCACAAAAAGTGTTTTATTTTCTTAATATCTTCACTATAGCATTTTTGCTGGCTTATAATCGTGTAAAAGATTAAGTGTACAAAGTGATAGCAACACCCAATTCCTGATAGTGTATTTATCATATGGTAGGATTGGTGTTTGCTAATTGTAACCTGTCCAGCAGATTACTAGTACAATCCAACTTGACTTGCGATTATTATTGTGGATAGTAGATGTAAACTTGGGGATAAAACTAAATCACTATATATCATTGTGGGCTCTTGTTTCTCTCACACTTATTTGCCATCACTCAACTTGTTCATGTTATTTGAAATATTTGCCTCACTTGATCTTTGCATAGTAGTTACTAATTTCTGCAAAACTATCAAAGTCTTTTGAAAACAATCTATTAAATATAATTGCAATAACAAAATTTCTAGATAATAGTAGACAAGTAAAAGCCCCAAATCACAATTGCAAAAATTCTATAGTCAAGTTCTTGTACCAATTGTTGTAATATTAATAAGGAAACTAATAGGATCTTCCAATTTATAAAACGTGAATCACTAGAGAAATAAACGATAAATAATACGGACAACAAAGGTTCATGTGGTTCGATCCAAGTGTTGGTGCTTATTTCATAGGGAGAGCTATCGGCAAATAAATTACTATTATGAATAATTAGAGTTATAGTGACTCATATGCTCAAGTATTTCTCATACTTAAATTCCACCCAAGCCTTAGTGAAAGAAGAGCAGCATGAGTGCCATAACTTTTATACGATACTCACTTAAGTATCATAACTTTTTTTCACTTGCTTAAGTGCTACATCAAAGTAAAATTGATTATTCGAGTACCAATTTTAGCAAATCATCCTAAATGGATTTTTGAATTTTGAATTTTTTTGTTTTTGTTTTTCTTTTGCTCTTTTCCCTTTTTTAGGGTCGGCGACCCTTGCTGGCCAAGAAACCATCACCGAATCTAGGCAAGGGCCACCTCCCCCTTGGTTGCAAAGGCCCTCACCAAATCTTAAAAATTGTCCACGTTAATGTTGGTGAAGCCATGTAGAATGATTGTCATCCATGTCGGATTTTCTAGTAAGGCAAATCATCGATGGTACTCAAATGATTGACTTTTCAAATTTGAGGCACTTAAGTGAGTGAACAAAAATTATGGCACTAAAGTAAGCACCGTACAAAAAGTTATGGCACCCTTGTTGTTCTGTGACACCCCGAACCCTTCGCAGGTCGTCACTAGCGCCAATGTTACTCCTTATTACCTTTTTCTATCTTTCTAAGATGCATCGTAATTTATAGACACATTTTTTTATTAAAAAAAACAAAACGGTCCCAGCATAACTCATTAGCGGAAGCAAATTAAATATCACGTCTCTCCCCCTACCAACCATGATAAAAATACACACCACTAAACATCAGGATTTTATAAACAAGCGATGACACTTTATTTACATATATTTTCAATGATGGGACTACTCTTGGGTCGGTACATAACAAGGAAAAGCTAGGACTCTGCCATGTCCAGCCTAAAATCTCAAAAAGAACCCTCGACCCTCAACATCTCACGTGTACAATCCCCTCTATCATAAGTGTCGGCTAACTAACTCCCAAAAAGGATTCAGCTCCTACTCGTCACGTACAGGTCTCATACCCAACTCGGTGCATCAGGCAGTGGCGGTGGCAACATCCCTCGCATCGCTCCATCCCGGCGAACATGTACGAATATAAATTCCTGAATAACAGGGCCCCCAGCCAGGCCCACATCGTACATCACTAGACAACGTACTCGAATAAAAGTCAGTCCGGGAACAGAGGGACAGTCTATCTTAGCACACTCGACCTCTACATCGGATGGTATCCCGTAAAATGTACCTCTCATGACTGCAGGAAGTGGCATACTTGCTAATTTGAAATGTTATCCCCAAAAGGGGTGAGTACAACCACTCAGCAGATAGGGAAATCTAATAACAACTCAATGCATCAGGTAGATCATATATGCATTACAGGCGTAACTTACCTTGAAGCCATGCGCATACTATCATGCATCGTCATATCAATTTATAACACATACATGTGTATCATCATCGTATCATACATATCACCATTATCATGACATCATCACATTACACATGTCGCATCATATATCATTATCATTATCATCACCATGCATATCATCATGCATATCATCATCATCATCACCATCATGCATATCATATCATCATCATCATCATCTTACATATCATCATACATATCATATCATGGGTGATCATCATTATTTCACATCACATATCATTATCATCATCATGCATATCATCATGCATATCATATCATCATCATCATCTTACATATCATCATACATATCATATCATGGGTGATCATCATTATTTCACATCACATATCATTATCATCATCATGCATATCATCATGCATATCATATCATGGATGATCATCATTATTTCGCATCACATATCATTATCATCATCATGCATATCATCATGCATATCATATCATGATTTAATTTCCACTTTTTTTTTTTTTTTACTTTTCAATTGATCACCACATCACCCATGCATATCATAACATGGTTTAATTTCCACTTTTTTTTTTTTTTTACTTTTCAATTGATCACCACATCACCCATTTCTCAAATCATCAATTTCATCATCCCCTCGGGCAAAGACCTCCGAGGTTCCCCGGCATTCAGCCTCCCAGGCCACCACGCATCCGGCCCCCCACATTCCGAGCATCTCGCATCTCAACTAGCATTACGAGGCATTCCCTTCGGGCAGAAACCTCCGACAGGGCTTCCGGCCTTTACCCTTCTAGCCAAGCATCTCGCACCCCAATCCTGGCATCGCGAGGCATTCCTTTCGAGCAGAAACCTCCGACAGGGCTTCCGGCCCCCCACATTCCGGGCATCCTAAATCTCCCAGGGAATTCCGGCAATGCAACTCTGTACATTCCGGCCTCATCCTCCACCACAACCACTTACTCACTTATCCTTATCCATATTTATCATTCTTTTAATCTCATTATTACATGGCATATGATTCACACATACATCACAATTCATGATCATGCATACACCAATGTCTTATTATACATGTAACAATGCATAATTATTTATTAATAAATTCAATGAAATTTAAGGCAAATAAAATAATCCCTTTTTATTTTTTTATTATTATTATTTAATTTTATTATTATATTTATTTATTTTCATAAATAAATATTAAATTCAATATCTATGATTTTCCCACAATCATTAAACAAACCAATAAGGTGACAAATTTCATGCAAAATTCATGGCCAGATTGAATTTCACAATTTCCACAAAATAGCACATGATATTCGGATAATAACCAGAATGCACAGTTTCCAAATAAATTCGATTAAAATATTCCTATGACCTCCAAAAATTACGAAACTTTACAGGGTGATAGCCAAGACATTTTCGTGCATTTTTTTATGAAGAACTCCAAGCCAAATTCTTTTTTGATTATTTTATACAACCTCACAAAACTTCTGGAACCATTACCGCATCGTCCAGAATACACATCTCCGAAATATTAAGATTTCACCCATTTATTCTCTTTCGTTTCCTCTGAAATTTGGATATGTTATGTATCAAGGTGTCCTTTACAAGTTTCATGAAGAGATCTAGGTCAAATAACCAGAGTATAGTCCTCATTTTAGTCCTTTAAATCTCGGGTGTCTCAGAATACATCACCAGAATCATCGTCTTCAAGATCTAGTCGATTTACCAAGCTATACTTGTTCTTTTCGCTTCAAATTTGAGTATGTTGTAGTTTAAGGTGTTACCTACAACTTTCATGAAGACATCGAAGTCAAATATTCAACAAAAATCAACATGAAATCAAGAATCCAACAAGAAGTCAGTAAAAACTTCACAGATCTGGGGTCTCTGTAAAATAGAGCTTTAACCCCTCATATCTCCATCATTTTCCACGAAATTTCATTATGTTATAGTACAAGAAGTTAGCTACAACTTCCATGAAGACATCGAAGCCAAAATCTGACTCCAAACACACATGCAAGCTCAAACAAGTTACTGACTCCCACAACCCGAGCAAGAACAATCACACGGCTTGAGAACAAGCCACCCTTACCTCGGTTTTTCTCACTAATAATACCCAAAATCGAACATGCCAACCATATACAAATGTGCAAGAGAAGTTAGAGGACTCTACTTGCCTCTAGGATGGACAGTCAACGGCGTACGGAGGACGGACACGGCGAACGGACGGCGGCACACGGCGGTTCCTCCTCGGCTCTACCTCCTCTCCCTCTCGGTCTCTCCCTCTCTCTCGCGATTTCTCTCTCTCTCTCACCCTCTCTCTCGGCCGAATGAAGCAAAACCAGTCACTCTCCTTTCTCTCTCTCTTTTTATATCCCCAAATGTCCATCATTGCTAATGATTACATGCCACTCAAATGGACCAATGCATGGCATCCTAGTCTAGGCCAATGCATGCCCTTCTTTGTGCCACTTGTCTTGATCCATGCATGGGCCGGCCACCTCTTCCTTTGGGCCTTAATGGGCCGGTCGAATTCCCCTCTTGGGCCGACTAGCTTGGCCCATCAAGCTTAGGCCAATGGGTCTAAGGCCCATTCGAAAATTAACCCCCTTTTCCGCCCCCCTTTTTTTTTTTTTGAAATTCCTTCTATAAATATTTCGAAATTTCAATTTTCAATCTTGGCCAAAGTCTTGGGACATCTTGTCTATTGAAATTTAATTTATAAATCTTATGGCCAAGCATAGATTATTAATCTGTCAATATTTAAATTTTTCACAATCATATGCACAATTCATCTCAATAAAAAGACTAATGACTAAGGCACAAGCCAAGGGAAATTTTTATCACCTAATTAAAGACTTTAACACACCTTATGGCTTGGCTCTGAATTTTTGGGATGCCACATGTTCATACCCCCTCCTTGAGTGTTTACAAATAAACAACTTAATTGGATGTAAAACTCATAGCACAAAATCACTATGTGTTCAAATCCAAAGCAAAAGCTTTATGTACAATTGTCCAAGAAGTGTCTTTGTATGTTCCTTATCCCTTCATGCATGTGATGCCCCAGAATGTCATGTGCAATACACATTATTCGTCTTTTATAATTTATATTTATTATTAGCTTGCGAAAGTACAATAATATTTTCAAAATATCCCTTACAAGAAATCCCACAAGTTTATTAATAGTAGATACTATTTTACACAACATTTAAACAAGATACAAAATATGTAAGTATTAGCAAAGGTTAGGGTAGCCCATCGCCAATGCTATGCCCAAAAACTTGCATACAAAGGTCAAGTTATCCACTATGGACCGACAACCTTGCCCATCAACAAGCCATCCCTATTGAAACTAGGGGACCATCGAAATCCTAAGGGTGCAAATGATAACTAATATGTTCTAGAAATCAATTCTTGTTCTAGAAATGGATTTTTCTATTTCTATTCCCTAGACAAATTTATGAGTTAAAATGCGCGTTTGATAATGATATAAAATTTATCCCTATCGAGCAGCAATGGCAGCTAATGGATGGTGATTGGCAAGAGGTTGGTGGGTGGTCGGCTAGTGGTAAAAGTAAGCAATGAGAGGAGTTTTTTTAATTTCTTTTTTTTATTAAAAGCATAAAAAAAATAAGTGGAAAATTTTTACTTCTTATTTATGTTCCAAACCTATTTCTACATTAAAAATTTGTTCCAAAAATAGAACAATTATAGTGGTAAAAGAACCACACTACCATAAGAATTCCAAACCACAATGAGAGATCCATCTTATATATCTGAAAATTAAGTGGTGAGTTAAAACCCAGTAAATGAAATATTTTAGTCAACCTAGTATTAACAAACAGAGTGAGTTCAAGATAGGTACAAAATAACTATAAAAGGCAATTGAATGAATAAATGCACTATTCTTTCCTATCATGACATGCCGATGAAAACCATCAACAACATTGCCTAAGATTACTCACTAAATACAAGCAATTGACATAATATATTATGATGCACAATTGTCACCAATTGGTTCATTAATAGACATGTATCATGTTCATTATTGCATATCATTTCATCCTAACTCATGAGGCATCCTGATACACAAGATACCTTGCCTCTGGAGGCATTCCAATTACTTTCGGGGCATCCCAACACAAGAGGGGTATCTCTACTCCGAGGTATTCGAACTCACAAAGCATCACGAACACTCTAGGAGCATCTCAACTCCATTGCATTGCTCCATTAATATATGAGCGACGAAATTATATCATAATACTCTCCATAAATAATCACATAATAATAGTGCATAGGACAACACTCAAATGTTGTGATCTTCCTTACATCAACAATTAATTCAACACATTTCTTATTTCTTGCATAGCCATTCTCACAATCAACATGTGGTACACGACATCGTCTTATGCAAGTCAATACTAAAATACAATCGCCATATCTTTTTTCCACGCATCATCACTTATATAAGTAATAATAATGCACTTACACTTTTTCATTTCTCATGAAAGTAATGATAACAACCTTAGAGAATCAGTAACATGAATATCAAATACTAAAATGATTGGCAACTGGAACATTGACAATCAAAATGGTTGACAACTTGATTAATTGGCAACACTTAACTTAATTGGTAACTTAGTTGAATTATAAAAATATCACTTTCTAGTTTAATTTTTTCAATTCAACTTTTTATAATACTGAATCTCAAGAAGTCAATTAATAACAACCTTGGCATGTAAAAACTTGTCAAATTAAGTCAAACGAACACAATAATTTAATTCTCAATCATTATAACCTCATCACACCTAATGTCAAAATTCAAACTAAAATTAGCAACCATCAAATAACCAAGTCAAACATACCAAGTAGATCATTTTAGCTTAGTCCCTAGAGTTTTCACTTACCTTGAGCAAAGACTTAATCAACTCAAAGCCTTGATCACTTTTAAAGCAAGATTAACAAGATTAAAGATCGACGATTCTCAATCTTTTTAATGAACAAAAGTAATTTGATGAAAAGAAGAGGAAACCTAATAATTCACCATGCATGCAAACACTTGAAAAGGTGAAATTAGAAGCCTCAACAACACGAGTGGAATCTTTGCTTTTACTTGGAAGATTGGAAAGCAAAAATAGAAGAAGAAAGTATTGAGAGATCTATCTTCTTTGTAAGAACAAGTTGAAACTTTCTCTCAAAGCTTGAGTGCATATAATAGAGGTATGCATATGGTAAACTATACAAAAGTTACAAAAGGATAAGATTTATAAGTTAAGGTTAAAAAGCAATGATAACTTGAAGTACTTAGGAACGAAAGCACATGATCAAGGGGTACATGCTTGAAGACTACTCAAGAGTTCAAGGACAAGAAGAAATAACAAATGATAAAAGTAATGAAGACTTGGGTTAAAATACTTGGTAGTGGATGAGAAAGAGGTGTACAAAACAAAGGGTAACACTTGGCTTAACTTTGTGGTTCAAAAGTAGATATTTTAATAATTTGCTAAGATATCTTGTACTTTGGTAAATAGACACGAAAATTAGTGTCCATTCTAAACATTGATAATTTTGGAAAATTTTGAACCCATTACAGCATTCTATGAAAACTACTAGAGACCAGGAGAATTTACATCTTTGTAAATTTAAAACTTGAAAACAATCAAATATGTAATTTGGAGCATATCAGTCCCTTTCTACAACTAATACAACAGTAAATTAATTACCATCACTCTACACCATCAATGTACATGTCATCATCTATAAATTTAATCTTTAACACAATAAACTTTAAACAATTATAGTTTCAAAAAACCAACACTCATACTTACCATATGTCATAGAATTAATTATCTACATGAGATTCCATACGTGCTATCCAATATACCCAGCTAATTAATACTTAGTTTTACATGCCAAATATTGTTATCGAACCTAGAAAATTTCGAATGTCATAATGAGGCGGTGGCAGGCTAAGAAGAATAAAAGCAAAACCCATGTTTTTTGTTTCTTTCTCGGACAAGGATTTCTCTACCCATAAAACAAACAAAATAGAATATGTGTTCCCCTAATTTTGTCTTGTAGTGCCAGAGAGATTTTCCTTTTTGTTCCGCAACAAAAGTTCCCTTTCTTAAATTTCCTTTTTCAGTCAAACTTGGATATTTATCCAACCCAGTTAAAATAAATCTCAACATATATATTTATATACCTTTCAAGAGGTTCATTGGAATTTTTCCCACCGTTTAATGAACGGATTTATATCATCCAAATGGATCGGATTTCATGTACAAATTCAAACTCAAGACATTACTTAATGAGTCCGGGACACCTGAAGTGCAAAAACTTGGCACGAAGAGATATTTAAATGTCAAAAGTTAGGAAAGTGACACTTAAGTGTTAAAATCAAAGCAAAATGAATCAATTAAGTACCAACGGCGAGAAAATCCGGCCAAACACTAACATAATGATTTTCCGCTAGCAAAGTGCAAAACAACATTATTTTTGCACACCGATGTGGCTAGACAAATGCCAAAATGAACTTCGTTTTTCTTTGCGACGTGAGTAAATAATTAATATAAAAATTAATTAAATTTAATTTAAACCAAATTAAAAAAAAAGGAGGAGGTTTAGCCGGCGGCGTGAGGGCTCAGTCCTCGGCCTTTGGCTGAACCTCTTCTCTCTCTTTTTTTAAAAAAAAAAATTGATTTAATTAATTTTTATATTAAAATTGGAATAGTGCCAAAACAACATTGTTTTTGTGTTTCTTTACTGAGTCAGCTTTTCAATGAGCCACGTAAGCAAGCAATATTAATGAAAAAATTGCTATGTAGGATTCAGCAGGATTCGCCGGATGTGGCACTCAAGTATCTTATTTTTTTGAAAAACAAAAGTGACCTTAAGTGTCACTTTTCTAACTTTTGATACTAAGGATGTTCTTTGGCCTTATTTATCAATTTAAGTAAATTTGATCAAGGAGAGATCTCACTGTATAATAAGGAGATTACAGAATTTAATCTGACATGACATTTGTGCAAAAAAGGGAGACGATATTCTTCAGGTTACGATAATGATTTAAGAGCTAAACTTGCTAAGACAAAAAACCAATTTATGCTTATTGTTAACGAAGTGGAAGGAGTTAAAATTTTGGGGAAATTATATAAACATAACTTCACGTTTTTGGCTTGTTAGAATAATTTAAATATCAAATCACGTCTTTTTACAAAATAATCTAACGGCTTAAGTTTTTAAAATAATAAGTAGTGGTCCATAATACCTCATATGGCCGTTTATGTATTGATTATTTAAGTTTATATTTTGGTTGTTGAAAACTCCAGTTTATAAGTCACAATTAGGTCCCCACTTACCGAAGGTGGAATTCAAGCATCGGCTCCTGCGTGGAATATTTAGCAATTTGCCACGTGTCATTTCTCGTGTCCTAAATTTCACTTATAAGACAGCGCATGTTAAACAAGTTAAAGTTCACATCAGCAGGCTCCAACATCCCCTAACATTTTCTTCCCCATCTTTAGCACAAGATATCTTCTAGCAACTACACACCGAAGACCAAGCAGACCCATTTAAACTCGTGTAAACAGATTCTGTTGAATCACGATTCCTTGAATTGTATATATAAAGAGAAGCTCACTTTGTAAAATATATAGAAAACTATCAAATACTCAAAGGACTTTTCACTTTCACTTTTCTCTTCCTTTTTTCTGCATCCATTTATTTATTTTGTTTTTCTCTCTAATTCAATCCTCTGTCAAGACTGAGCATTCAAAACCTGATTGAGGTTTTTTTTCAAACCCTTAAATCCTCAATTTATCAAAATAAATTTTAACTTTTTAATTGAACAACGGTTAAAATGTTAAGTTCTGTTTATGCGTTTATCCCTTAAAATTTTGAACCGAATTTACTGAAAACTCTGTGCTTCGTGCAGTCCTTTTCTTGTTGCCAAACCAAGGCCGACCAATCCCCTCTAGCGAGTCGCACGTGATTTTTGTTTATGGGCGAACAAGTTGCACGCAATTTGGCTAATTGCCAATCAATTTGTAGGTGGAGTTCGACCAAGCATCAATGCGTTTATTCCTCCACCGATTGCCTTTTGACTTCGTCTTGATTTAGCCAGAAAAACCCAAAGTTGGGAGTCTACAAACCAATTTTGAAGGATCAACGATGGTTGCTCAACAAAAAATTACGAACAAGAAAGATTACACTTTAATAACCTATATATTAAGGTTTCTAGTACAAATAGGAAAAACACGTACGTATATTGAAATGTTGCAATTTAAATCTTAAAATTAGACTTGATCATGATTCATTGCTATGGTAACTAGATGAGCCCCCTCAGGTCTGAACAAGGACAATTTCGAGGGGAAAAATTGTCCAAAATTTTTAAACCTATTATACGGCGGTCAATTAAGTTCCACACCTTTTATTGTACCAATTCAATTATAAGTCTTTTGACAAGTAATTTTGGCCAATTTTGATTAGCAATCCATGATGTGGACAATTTTCAAAATTTTTATAGACCTTTCTCTTAACTAGGGGGCCGACCAACAAGGAGTGGTCGTCGGGCAAGGGCCGACTGGCCACTCAAGGCCCGACTATCCCCACCAACCATTGGATGAGGGCTTGCGAGCCCTCATTAGCCACTAGTGAGAGTTGCAGTCCTCACCAACCCTCAACAGGAAAAAAAAAGGAAAAGAAAAATAAATAAAATTTTTGAAAATTTAAAATGTTTATGATTAAATTGACATAATTGAAATGCTTATAACCGAATTGGTCACTGTATAATAGATTTAGGACTTAGACAATTATGCCATTTCATCGAGCGCATACTAACGGTTTTTTTCATCTATCCAAGCACATGCCCATTTAGGCTTGCTTAGGCTCTATAGCTTTGGAAAGAAAAGTTAATATTTTTTAAGATAATGGAAAAGGACTTTTAGGTCCAACTCCTAACCATCCCTTCCTAACCCACTCATTAATTAGATATACTCAAGACTCGCTATTGACACTTTCTCTTTAGTCCAATAGTCAAGATTGTCCATAAGGTGACTGTAATTTCCTTATTTTGTACAAGAATTTGTTTATAGTGTATTAGAGGCACTTGTTAAGTGACTCATTAAGTAAATATTACAGTTTTCAATGCAAAAACTATTCTGGTGAAGTGTGTTTAGTGTATTGAAAATTGAAACTTGTCTTATACGGTTTGCTTGACTTGTTTGTCAAGACTTAGATTAAATAAAAAGTACTTTTACATTTATCAGTCAAAATTTATAATATCATATAATATTAAAAAACTATGATAAAAGTATATGTTGATATATATGTCAACATTCATATTTTTGAAAGTTATAAGGGCACTCGTTGGATAAAGTAGTAGACGAGTTCCAATTCATGCTTTTAGGGCACACGTTGTCCCCATTTATTGTTAGTCCACAGCAAGCAACAGCCTCCTTTCCATTTCGACCATATTAAATCGAATCATATTCATCACAGCTTGGCATAACCCAAGCATAACATGAGTGACTGAACACGGGCCTCTTGTTTTTATTTTTATTTTTTATATGATTTAGTGACCAGGTAGTGTGCAGGTCAACTTTCGCACTCCGCACCTCAACTGGTTCTCTCCGGTTTATCTTAAGGGCACACACACTCCCCAAAATCGTCTGGATACATTTAGGATTTTCTTCTTGTGATACCCTCAACAAGACTTGAACCTTATGATCATAAGGAGAAAAATATACTTTTTTACCATTTAAGCCAACACCTTGTTAATCTAGGGCTTTTCCTTTGTTTAAATGACCAAAAGAGTTATGAAAGAATATGATATCGAGCGGTATTAGGTCCCCTTCCCTTTTCTTGGGCCATAAGATAAGGTCACTTTCGTTAGAGGTGGGGTACGTTAATAGTATTACGAGGGTGAAAAACATGCGGCTCATAATGCATTGACCATGAAGTTTTGCCGTCTTGGATCCACCTACATTCTTAAATATGTTTTTCATGCGGCTGAACATGAGAATATCGAAGGCGTCATTATTTGTGATCCATCCCATGCAAATCGCATGAAATTAAAGACAAAAAATTCCAAAAAATAAAATAAAATTGAAACTCAAGAAGTGTGACCCAGAGCCACCTTTGAAAGTTCTTACATCACTTGGTTACGCGATTTTTCATACCTCATGTATATATGAAGTTACTTGTTAGTTGTGACCCGACGGCTAGGTTTTTGAATCTGACCGATAAGTATTGGAGCCAAGCGTAAGTTCTTCGTACTATAATTTGACTTTTCTATTTTTCATCGTTCATTATGTCGTTCTTCAGTTACACATTTTTTACATATATATTTCATTTCGATTTGCATGTTGAAGGTAAGCGTCGTCCCATTTTGCTTTTTTACGAATTCTTATCATGGCTGTATCGTCCTCTCCCAAACCTAATATCTTGAATTAGCTTTTTAATTGAAAATTTTTGCAAGGTAAAAGATCAAAGCAATGAAACCACAGAAGATTTAATTTTTCTTGATATTATTTTCCATCCGAATTTTCATTCCTACCATATTGCTTACATTCGTAAACATATCATAAGTCTACTTTTTTAGAGCTTCTACAATCACTTAAATTAGTCTATTTAGAGCAGTTTTTTTATTTTCACCCATTGCGATTCATAAATTTTGTGCTTTGCACAATTCGACCTTTCTCTAGTCAAATACATCTAACGGCTGTTTCGATATACAAATATCGATAATTAGTGTCATACGTAGTTTTTTCCAGACTTTTTTAGATTTAATATTTTTTTCATTGTCAAATTTTTGATTGAAAGTCAAAAGTAATTTACAACGGTAGGACAAAATTTTTTGGGCACGTCCGTTTTAGCTTTCTAGTAAAAATCCGTTCACTAAAGTTTTCTTCAAAATACTCCAAACGAATCTTGGACATGCCACCTTTAAGTGTTATTGACTTTTGTGATTGGAAAAGACTATGTGTAATTTGTCGATGTAGTCAAGTTTACCATTTTGTCAGATAGTACAAACAAACTGAAGAAGAGAGACTATAGAGAGTAATATGTGCAATTTAGAAAAAGGGTAAAAATACTAGAAGTGTGCAAAATGGACCACCCAAATATGGACCACCCGAATAAGGATCCGTCCAGACTAGATCAATCCGAACTAGCCTGTTGGGTCCGATTCTCGAGAGTGTCAATCCGATTCGTGATTTCTAAAAATGGAACTGGTGTTTAGGTGATCTGATTCTCAATTCCAAGGAGGAATCGGACTAGATAAACAACATCACTTTTTTTCTTCAAAAAGATTAGTGAAATATAAATTAAATATTATTTCAATCCCGTTCCAAGTAATAGGAAAAAAAATAACCATATTGAGAATATGATTTGTGCAATTCATTTGATTGAAGATACTCAAATCAATTTATGATTTAGATTGACATCAATTAGTGATTCAAAAGGAATCCGTATTTTATATTTCTCTTTTATTGTTTGCACTTTGTAATATAAATACATGCAAAGAATACTTATCAAATTAGAGTGAATACAAAGGAATTCTTCAAGTTTCTTTTCTCTTTCACTTCATGTTAGACCAATTCCATTGGACTTGACCAAAATCGAACCAAACCCGTGGTTGGTTCCCAATTCTATATTGGAATCATATCGGATCAAGAACTTATCCTCCCTATAAAATACAACCCCATCGGCAGGTCTCTGTACTTTTTAAATTGTTCAATCAGGTGTCTCAATAGTCTTTTTTTTTTAGTACAATTGGGTCTTTAAAGTACATATTTTTCGTATGAGTCGATCCTTCCATTAAAATAAAGCTACAGATGTTGACGTGAAATCAACGTCATATCGCCATAGCAGAAAAGATAAAATCCACGAGAGTTGTTCTCAATTTCCGTAATATTTAAGCTAATTATGCCAAGACCATCAACTCCAAGTCCTTCCCAGCTTGTGACCCATAACTTTTACAATTAGATTTTAATTCATCATGCCCCGTCATTTGAAGCTAAAACTATTAGGAAATTTGGAGAAGAAACCAAAAAAAAAAAAAAAAAAACATTGCGTGGCAGCGCCTCCTTTTTGGGATGTAGGGACATGCATGGGCGAGTGATTCTAGAACGTAGGAATTTTTGTAATTAAGTATATAGGAATGGTTGTTGAAGGATGAATGCAAACGCAATGATAGAAAGTGATTGTCAGCAACGTATAAAGGATGTGCCACCAACCAAGGATGATGATAAGGATAAACGAAGTTCACCACCAAAGCTTAATAGACAAATCACATTCCAAGGATAAAGGATTTCGAGATAGGAGAAACTCACCATCAAAGCTTAAAGGAAAAATCTACAGGCCGAGAATAAAGGGTTTTTTGGCTCACCGCCAAGGAGTAATCCACTTTCCATGGGTAATTGAAATAGGAGTTATCTACTCTCTAAAGATATATGCTCACACAGAGGAAATCTCAAGTATTTTTATTTATCAAATCTAGTATGGTTACGATTGAGAGGCTTCCACTATTTATAAAAGAAATATAACTTAGGAAATAGAAAAGTAATAAATAGACATTGAAACTAGCCTATCATTAAAGACATAGGAACTTAGAATTTTGACTCTTGAAACTTACATAACATCGAAAACTCATAGGAAAATAGAGATGCATTTAAGACTTGGGAATTTGTACTCTTGATTCTTCAGCCTTACAAAATTTGTGCTCCCGCCTTCATGAGAAGATAAATACCCCAAGACTTCATCAAATAATCAAGAAAGTTGTTTAGAATGGCCTCCCATTGAGATGTTGTTGATAAACTTTTAGATTAGTAACTAATAAAATGTACCGAGAAATCAGTGACTAATATATCTTACCAAGAATTCGATAACTCATTAACCATCAATATTGATAACTTCAGCAAGAATAGTTCAGTACTGCTTTAGTTGGAAATTTCAATCTCGACCCATTGAACATGTTACGCCGAAATTCTATTTTGGCTAGCAATGATGGTGCTAAGTGTGTTGATGGAGCTAAGTTGAATGCTCCTGCATCATGGTCGCCCAGATGCTGGTGAGGGTTGGTTCGATTTGAGCTAGATATAGCCTAAGATAATGTGACCTTGATGGCGCCCCACCTCCCTCCTGTCTCGTCTTTTTTCAAATTTCCTTTTTTCTTAATATTTAGTATAAATTTTGCTATTCAATATCCTTCCTTTGTGATTTCCTTTTTAATTTTTCAAATGCTACGTTAGAATTAACAACGGATTAACAATCTTGTCAAGATTTCGCTCATTAATTTTGACGAATAGATCAACTTCGAACAAAAACCGTAGACTTTAGCGATCCAATAGTTAAAAAATTTCAAATATCTCATTAAATAAGTCGAAGAACTTTAGATTTTTCTAATGCCTTTGTCGTATAAAAAAATTGCCATGAAAAATAACACTATATCTCTTTTGCTAGAGAATAATAAAAAGGAATTTGATTAGTGCAGATAAACACAAGAATTGAGTCCATGTCGAATCATTTTACATGACACCTTTTCTTATCCTCATCAAAACTCTCTTGACAGGAAAACGACCTACTTTGTTAGCGGAAATTAGGTCGTCGCTCGTGGAAGGAAATAAAGGGCAAAAGGATGATGGGTTCAAACTGGTATGAGCTTTTTACCCAAATGATACTAAATTCATCAATTACGATGCCACAAAATTAGAAAAGGCATTTCTATTACAAAATTAGGTTAATATCATGAAAATTTTTGAATTGGCACCTTTATAACAAATTTATCCTAAATTAATTTTTTTGATTACAAAAAACTCAAATTTGTACATATATGATAAATTTACTAATTGTTAATTTCCATTAAATTTTACAGTTTAATTATTGAGTTGGATGACGCGTGACAATTGTTTGGTGTGGTTTAAGATTTTACCTTTGGAAAGTAAACTTGTAACATATGTACCGGTTTATGAGTTTTTATGGTCAAAAAATTTGTTTGGAGTAATTTTGTTACAATCGTACTAATTTAATTTTGATTATTAAAAAAATTAATATACAGTAAATTTGTTAGAGATGTATCAATTTGGAATTTTTTTTGTAGCATTATAACTTCAACAATTTAGATAAGACATGATGGAATTCGGCTAATTTATCTCAATGTAGCCCAACAAAGTCAAAGTACTCACGTGCCATTTCACCCTTTGACCTTTTGTTTTCTTGCGCAGATAATAATTCTTTATTTTGTCTCCTGAGAAATGCAGTGTACTTCATAAAATTGTAAAATGGCATGACTAGGGGCAAATTTCCACCTAAAAAAATTATGATGGATCGCAAATGTGGTGGCTCAATGGGCCGCCCTTACGTTTCTAGACCTATCGACTGAGCTGGCTAAGCCTTGGGCTCCTTTAATGGGCTCGATCTTGCCTGACCAATCTCGTTGAAAGATTTTTACCCTTTTTGGGTCATGGACATTCTTACAAAGAATGATTTGTTCGTTCATGCATTTTTACATCTAGCTAATTGGGAAGAATGTTCAAATGTAACAGCCACTGTAATCAATAACAGCAAATTAAAAGAGCATTATTTCACCACATTAGAAAATGCTGCAACGAAGTTTAATGACAAAAAGAAAAGATTGAACGGAATAAATGTTCAGGGATTGAATTGAATGTCGGACAATACTACATGGATAAAATTGAACAGAATAATAACTCGAGATTGAAGTAATTAAAATGTCCCTTCAATGCCGAGGCTAGAGGAATTAGTTATTCTTTTTCGTTCTTTTCTTTGCCCATAGGGGATTTATTAAGAATTTGCATGGATTTAGTCTAATGGGCTCGAATATATATCTTATGGCTTTACTAGTACACCAGTCTTTGGATTCCTCTAAGAATAAAAATATATAGTGAGTCACAAATTATTGAAGAAGTAAACCCTATAATAAATTTTAATTGTTTGTCATGTGTTTTTTTAATTAAAACAGATTGTCATTCTCACATGAATTAAAAACTACATAAGCATTTCTCTATATATTATGGGCTTCTATGTTTCGCTCATAGGGATCCATCTAATTCAAGGTATGGGCATCACAGTGGCAAAGAATGAAACCAAACATCTAATAAAAAGAATTGGACCAGGATTAGAAATGGCTGATCCTGAAACACAATGTTAGGGCTGACAATTTTCAACTACATGACACGATAAGTAGTTAAATAGATTTCATAAACAGGTTAACATGTTTAAGACATGAGAAAAAAATCGTGTTTTATGCGAATTAACTCACATAACCCTTTAAAATAAGAATCACAGTGTTTAAGTTAAGATGTTTTTTTATTTATTTATTTATCAAAATTAGTGCTTTCATTCATTCTTGAAAAAGAGAATTACATGGAAAGGATAAGTTGAAATCAGAGCATAAAATAGGGATTGCGGGGGTTCGCGCTTTGATGTTTAGGGAAGGGTTTTAAGGCAGAAAGCTTTTGCTACCCAATCTGTGGCATGATTCGCATCTCTCGAACAATGGACGACACTTGCGTTGGTCATTTGGGCCAAAATCTGTTTACACTCCTGTATTAAATCCTTCACAGCCCATGGCTCCTCAGCCTAGCCCAGAACAGCTTCCACTAACTCGCGACAGTCACTTTCACAAACTTAACGCTCCTTCGATTCGTGTACTTTCCCCACGTGAGCATTAAGTGCAATGGTCGACTCTTCCTTCTGTTTCAGCAACCGCAAACCATGGAGCATGGCAAGGGTTTCCGCTTGCAAAGGTGAAGATGCTTGGATTTCTTTGACGAAGACATCAACGATTACATCGCTGGAATCTCGCAAAATACCGGCAATCAAACTGGGCGATGCTCCTTCCACCCATGAACAGTCGACATTCAGCTTCAGACTTCGGCCTTCCGACGCTGTCCATCTCGCAGGTAGGTTCGGCATTGCCAATTTTTCTTTTCTCGTGCTCTGATTCCAACGCTTAAAGCTCTGATTTTGTGTTAGGGCGGACACAATTATGGCCTCTGGCTGTGGCTTCTTGTCACGGAAGATCTGGTTGTTTCTTGTTTTCTAGATCTGCCATAGCACCTCCGCCACAAGCCCTGTGTCCGGTGTTTGCAGCTTTGCTTCGAAAAATTCCGCCAGCCATTTATCCATTCTAGTGGCCGTTTGTGTGCTATTGTTGAGGTTTAAGCTTGGATCTAACCATATGCTCTTGATTTTTTTACAGAAGAAGAACAAATGCTCGACTATCTCAGGGGATTTGGAACAGAGAGGGCATAGCAAGTCAGGTAAGATGCTTCTGTGGTAGAGTTTCTCTTTTGTTGGGATAGCATCCTGACATAGGCTCCATAGAAAAACTTTCAATTTGGGGGGTGCTAGTAGGTGTCATATTCGTGTCCATAGGAGTTGGGGAGGCTGATATGAGGTTGATGCCCTGTTGCTGTCGTGTTGTATGGATTTGGCGTGCATGCTGTTATAATCGCTTTTGACTATGTAATTCACATTCTTGTTTCTTGTCCAAATCAACTGATCTGGCTTTGGCTGCACGGTGATAGGTATAGACAGTATTTCATTTACATTTCTCCTTTCAAAAAGATGGTGCAACGCCGATTCTTTCCACTCCTTTATTTCCTCATCGATTAATTCGGTGCTTTTCTTTGACATGAGAGAATTGAATACGTCTTAACATGTTTATTGTAATATTTAAAGACATTTTTATCCTGAATAATTTATAAAATAGCACTTTGATTTATAAAATGGACTCACGGCTTTCTCTTCATTTCTGTTATTGTTTTGCTATTCAAGTTTAACCTCCTCTCCCTTCGTCCCCGTACGTTTATTATAATATTTAAAGACATTTTTATCCTAAAGAATTTATAATTTATAAAATAACACTTTGATTTATAAAATGGACTCACGGCTTTCCTTCCATGTTTTGTTAATGTTTCGCTATTCGAGTTCAACCCTTCTCCCTCCGTCCCATAAGGGTAATATGTAATTTCGTTTAATTTTCAATTCGACACGTTTACTAAACACATTTAAATAAACCATATTCATATCATATCCCTATTTCAACAGGACACATGCCAAAGGCTAAACGTAAAAAACAGATCATATTGTAATGTTAGTACTCATCTGAGAATCCAATATGTTAAAAACAGGTGAAGAGAAAACAATTTAAAGCCTCGAATTATTAATGCCTAAATGTCAGTTAAATATTAGAAAATTATGGACCAATATGGCCCTTTCAAAAAAAATATTTTCACATCATCTAGGTATTAATATTATTTGCATCTACTAATTTTTACTTTGTATTTTATTTTCCCCTATTTTCGGATAAATAAAATTTTAACAAAAATAAAGGTGGCTCGGGGGCTGGGTTTTCGTCCCAGCCCCTCTTTTGTCTTCTTCCCCGGGCACGGGCCCAGGCCGGTCTCGCCTAACTCAGGACCCCGCGGCCCAGCCCTCTTCCTTCCCCTCCTTCTTCCTTGCGCTGCGCCTCACGCGCACGGAGAACAGCGACGCGCAGAAGACGGCGACACACGTGGAGCAACGCAGTGGCCGGCTAGTCGTAGGCCCGGCCAGTGGCAAAACCGCCTGCTCCCACGTGCCGGCGGTGGCCATCCGCGCCTATAAAAGGAGAGGGAAAGGAGAGGGAGGCCGATCGGTAGAGAGGGCGGTGGATGATAGAGATCTCGGGGGACGAGAGAGAGATCTAGGCGGTGGATGAGAGAAAAATTGGGGGAGCTCTTTGCGAGATTTGGGAGAGAGATCGTGGACGGGATGAGATCTGAGGAAAAAGAGGGCGAGATCAAAGAGAGACCCGAGATCGAGCCCCGCCGCCGCGGGCACCGCTGTTCAGCCACCGACGACGCCGCCCGCTCGCGCCGCCACCGGGCCGAGTCGCTGCTGTTTGTGACCGATCGCCCGATCGAAAGACGACGGAGGTCGCCGCTCCATCCGTCTCCACGACCCAGCCGCTCGCTGATCTCAGCCGAACCTCGCGCCGTCGTCCCTGCTGTTGCCCGCAGCCTCGTCGTCGCGTCTGCCGATCCCACGACGGTCGGCGCTGCTCGCCGTGGTTTGGCCGTGACCCGCTCGGCTGCCCCAATCGGCGCCGCAGAGTCGGGGAAGGGGAGAGGCGCGGGTCGGGTCAGATCCGGGTTGGATGCAAGGATCCGATCGGGCCTTTAGCGTTTGGTTTTTTGGGCTGAGATGAATTACGCCTGTTGGCCTCATTCTGCTCTCTTGGGCCAGACTTGGCTTTTGTTTAGCATCTGGCTTTGACTAATTCTTCTTTTTCTTTTCAGGTGCTCCCCTCGCGCCAGGTGAACCAGGGCTATTGGCCGGCTCAGCCCAATCGAGGAGTCCAAGGCCCTTGGGGTCCGGGCCTCGCCTTGGGCTGGTCCCGACCCGGTTTAAATAGGGACCGGGCTTGATCTGGATATCCGACTCGGGTCTACTTTCAGTTTAAAATAGTAAAAAAAATTTCATAAAAAATTGAAAATCCAAAAAATAATTATATTTTCCAAAAAATCATAAACAGTCTAAAAATTAGTTTTTGATTAGTTTTCTCACAAATGGATGGAAAATCCTTGAAAAAAAAATCATCAAACCTCAAAATTTAAACAAGATTAGATATTGAAAGGATATTATCTAAAAGGATATTAATTGATTAACTGATGTAATCAATTGTTTAATTCTAATTTCTCTTGTTGCATGAGATTAAAATATTTTTTCTAATATTTTATTTGGATTTCTAATTAACTCACGTTAAATCAATTAATAACTACTCCTAAATGAAATTCACTTATAGATTAAAAACTCAAATTATAAGTCTTGTAAACTATTAATAACTACTCCTGAATGAAATTCACTTATAAATTAAAAACTCAAATTATAAGTCTTGTAAACTTAAGGTGCGTTTGGTAACGATCTTGTTTCGAGAGCTGATTTTGACTAAAAATGATTATTTTTTATTCTTTTCCTAGGAACTAATTCTGAGTAAAAAAATGCATTTGGTAACTATCCAAAATTTTTTTATTCTAGAATAGAATTACGTTTGATACCATGCTAATTGATTCTATTCCAAATTAATTTTTTTTATTTTTAAATATTTTTTAAATACTTTTTTACTTTTCTTTTTTTCCTAGTCTTCTTCTTCTTCTTCTTCTTCATGCGGTTGGTCGTCGGACCGGCGACCAGCCGGATAAGGGTCGGCGACGCTCACCGGAGGGTCGCCGGACCTCGGTGAGGTTGGCCTTCGTCGGCCGAGCCTCGCCCAGCTGTCGATGAGGCTTGCTTGGCCACCGGCGAGGTTGGGCCTCGTCAATGGCTAGGCTTATCTTTGGCAAGCTCGCCGAATCGGCAACCGGTGACGGACGACGGTAGCAGGCAGCAGCGAGCGGTGGCGGGCGATGGCGAACAACAATCGCGGGATGACAGAAGGGAAGAATAAGAGTTTCACTATTTTGATTCTTTTTTTTTTATTTTCGGAGGAAGAATCATTTTTTTTTTATTCTCAATTCTCTTCCCAATTTGTTCTCGAAACAAAAATTTTACCAAACGCGATTCTCGTCACAAACTGATTCTGGAAACAAAAAATCAGAATCAGGCACTGTTTGGCATGTTGCCAAACAGGCCCTTAGATTATAAATCCCCAATTCTAATTTCTCTAATTACAACTCTTAAATGAAATTGTAAATTGTTAATAGTGAATTAATGGACTTAAGAGAGCTTGGGCTAAGCCTAAACTTAGTAAACAATTAACCTCTGCACCAAGGGCTCTCAAAAGGGAAGTCGCTACCTAAGTTGCATGGACATTCTCTGGGGCCTTCGTATCGTGTTCGACACTTCGACATGTGTTCGACATGCTTCCACATGTTCTGACACGCGGTCAACGCGTGTCGAAAAATCCGACACGTGAGTCGAAAATTCCAATATGTGACTCCGACACGCATGGGGTTATTTTTACAAAGTTTCAATATTTTTGGATTCTAAATATAAATATATGAAAAACAATAAAAAGAATAAAAAAAAATGAATGATATTAACAATACAAATTTCCAATACACGCACGGGTTATTTTTTCTTATGGATAAAATTTTAAATTTAATAGTGGAATGTAGATTACTTATTTTTTCCTTTAAATCTTATGAATTATTACAATAAAATGTAGTTGAATTTATCAAATTAAAATAGTGAATGATATTAACAAAATGTAGGATTAATGTTTTTAATATAGATTAATTCTAAGCTATTATTATTATTATTATTATTATTATTATTATTATTTATGCATTTATATATTGAAATATTTATTTAATATATAACGTGTTGTATTTATATATTAAATTATTTACTTTTTGAAAAATGACGTGTTAGCGTATCGTATCGTGTCGCGTATTCATGTTAGTGCAACATAAGTGGCTACAGCCAAAGCAATCACAATATTCACAATATTCCCCGACTTCCACCTAGTCAAAATTATACATTGATTGGTTCCCCGAGGGCCAATTGCCAAATTCACAAGACCAAACTAGACTTAACCCGAAGCTGTCCCTATTCCCGAGGGAAGGGCAAACAATCGATGTCATCTGCAAATACAAGGACAAATCCAAAACATCCCAAACCCAATTGATCTTACTATGTATGTGTGCAAAGATCCATTTTGGATGAATCAAGAAACGAAAGGGAGACTTTAGCTTGACGGCTACTGGCCAATTCAAGTGCCGAATACAGCTCTTTGCCAGGTCTAACGAAGCATTTCCGGATCACCCAACAAGCAGAAGAGCCAAGCAAAGGAAACAAAAAAGACGCCACTGAAATTGCAACAATCGATCTATATGCTTATCAACCCCAATCTCATGTTTAAAGCTCGCTTCAACCTGCAACTATTTTGATGTTTATAAATCACCGAAATGCTAAGGCTAACAGATTCGAGTTCAATTGCAATTGAAACACAACTTCACCTATTAACGTACAGAGCTACATGACTTGTAAAACACAAGGACACGAGATTGCCCGCCAATAACACCAAAGAGAAGCACAGAGCTAGCAAGAGACTCCAGCAACTACGAACTTACAGAAATGTGAAAAAAGATAAGCCAGCTCAATTTTGCCACTATTAACAATTTTAGCAGAGATGGGTAAACAATCATGAATGATGACCAGCAGAGTACGAACGATTTAAAATGGAAAGGATAATTGCCAAACGAATTCGACGCAGAAATAGACCACCGCGAACACTAACTTCTCATTAAATCAATTCAAGTATTCACATTACACGTGACTTCGATTCAAAACCAAATCAAAAGCCCTAACCCTAAAGCGCCATAACCATCCACAATGATACCCAATTCAACAACAGGCGCATCGAAGCGAAACACACCCCAAACGCAATTAACCGCCGAAGCCATAGAGAGTCCTGCCCTGCCTCTTGAGGGCGTAGACGACGTCCATGGCGGTGACGGTCTTGCGGCGGGCGTGCTCGGTGTATGTGACGGCGTCGCGGATGACGTTCTCGAGGAAGATCTTGAGGACGCCTCGCGTCTCCTCGTAGATGAGGCCGCTTATGCGCTTGACGCCGCCGCGGCGGGCCAGGCGGCGGATGGCCGGCTTGGTAATGCCCTGGATGTTGTCGCGGAGGACCTTCCTGTGCCGCTTCGCCCCTCCCTTGCCCAACCCCTTGCCTCCCTTCCCACGGCCAGACATGGTGGCGATCGGAGGTCGAAAGAGAGATGGTTTTTTCTTGGGGAATGGAGAGAGAGAGAGTTTGTGGAGAGGGAGCTTTACGGGGAGGGAGGCACTCTGCGATGGCGGTGTGAAGACTACGGTGCTTCGAGGAAGGGAGACGTGAGCTTTTGGATCTGTTTGTCATCAGACGGCTAGAGGTTGTCGATCCGTGGCACTGCTCGGAATGGAGTTGATTGGGTTGGGTCCGCTCAGCATCTCAAGGATGCAGGATGGGTGACACGGCCACGCCGGGAAAATTTATGCGTTTTTGCTATCATTCGAAATAATTTAAGTATACAAACCAGAAAAAAATATATTCGATTTTGAAATTTAAAAAAAAAATATTCCACGAGAAAAATGGTCAAATCAGATTATATGTTTTTACAAATTAGTTACTTCACAAATGGCATTTGTAACGAAAGCTTGTTTCATTTAACTTTGGAATAGAAAATCAAAAGTTTAGGCTCTATTTATTTAGCAAATTAATGATTTGAAAATATTATTTTAAAAACGATTCATCATATTGCTTATAAAAATGAATGAATAAAAGATATTTTTATGGTCAACAAGCTTATGAAGAACTTCTGTTTGCTGCCATTTGGGTTAATTGCTTGATCATATGGGTAAACAAGCTTGCAAATCATCTAATTTACTTATAATTGTCTTCGTTTAGAAGCTATTAGTACTTGGGAAATATTAGAGTGGAGGATAAGAGACACAAAATCATTCTACGGAAGAACTTCCCAAAGTAGGTGTCACACTGGAACTCTCGAACGCGCGACAACCTTCCTTCTCTTTGGTTATTTAATTGCGTGTCCCATGAGGCGTTGCTAACTCATTCATTTTATCTTTTAATTATACTCAAATGAAAATAGAATTAACACCGTCCAATCATTCATATCAACAGGGATAGCATACAACACACCAAGAACCACTTTTATATATGTGACATCCTCAATCTAACCACTACCTACGGAACAAAATTACAATGGTAATTGACAAACAACGGGAAAGTAAAGGATGGCTACCTTAGGATGAAAAATCAATTTTTTATTAGTAGATCGTAAATTTTCGGAAAAGTGGAAACGAGTTGCGAACAATTAGCCACGAGGGCCCAAGCTATGGGTGTAATGTCCTAGGCCATCACCTTAGACCCTCGACTATAATCTTTCATTATTGTTATGCAAGCGGAAGGGTATATATTTTTAATATAAGGAAATTTTACTCAAGAACAATTTTCATAATGACATACTTCCATTTCATTTATCATAAGCAGGGATTACAAGAGGAAAACAAACATCTTAACAGTTACAAACAAATCAAAATACACATCAAGATGACCAAAACAAAACAATTGGGAGAGCCCAAAAAAGTACCTTACTCCTCTACCTGGTAGTTTTCCTCATCCACTACATCTCTCCATACTACAACGCGTGCCTCTAAACTCCACACCTAACACATCACAACTGGATGGGGCTAAACAACCTCCCATTCACGTAGATATACGGATACAAAGCACATAGGAAAAAGGATTAGCGTGTCCATCATTTATCCAAACGGTACAAACATAACGAGTCAAAACAAGGCCAAAATCTTGATCCTCAAAGTTCCAATATACGTCACCTCCTTGCATTGGCGTGCCATAAGTCGTCAATGGTGGCACATCCATAGCTAATGATTTGAGAGAAAAAATAATGGGTGAGCAACAATACCAATAAAGGATAAAGCATGACATTAAACCACAATATCTTAGTTTTGCTCGTTAGTGAACATAGCTCAAATATAGTAAATGCTCATAAACATGGACTATATCAAATAAGGCAGCATATTGTACTAGGAACAAGAATAGCTAGAGGCAGAGCCAAACCCCTACTCAAAACGAAATCGGTAACAAATTTTTCCATTATACTAACTCTTAGATTCACCTTCTCTGAAAGAAGACCGCCAACTTATATCCCGAAGATGCAAGACAAGCAAAGCAGCTGGTCTTCCCCAAGTTTAGTGTAGTGGGGTGTGGTGTGGTGAGGTTTTGCCTCACCAGGAAGTGGGAAATTTGGGCAAAACTGAAACGGAACTAATGGAGATTGAGGTATGCTTCGTGCTACGAGAGGGATTCGGCCAGTAGAATACTGAGTTTTGAGGCCATGAAGACGGACATCGCTTATAGCCTGCCTATAGGGTTCGATTCAATCTTGTACTTTGGTATACTGAAGACTAAGCCAATCTCGACAAAGTAAAAAGTGGAATCGATTCGATCATTCAAGTTGGAAAGCATTTATCGACACTAGAATCCGACCTATGTTAAAAGCTTTCCTTTCTTATGAACTTTCATTTTAATAGCAAACAATGGTTATTTCAAACATCGTCTACTGTCCCACCAACAAAGACCAAGGGCTTCTTCTCTATGCTTGGGATGAGAAAGGCTGTTATTTTAAAGGCAAGTAACCCCTAAGTGAGCTAGACTTAGCATCAGGAGAAAAGTTAGACGAGGTCCTTTTTATCTTTTCACTTTTAAAAAACCTTCACTGCATCAACCATTTTTTGGGGAAAGAGATCTTTGAAGGCTAGCTTTGCTATGCTATGTCATAGGCGAGCTGAGGTGAGCCAAATAGTCACTACCATTTTTAAAGGTATTGAATCGAGGTAGGGAACGAGGGAAGGACAAAAGTATATGGAACGAGAAGTGAAGGCGGGGGTAGCACCTATTGAAAACCTTGATCCAGAACCACAATGGAGTTATCCTAATCACCACCTCCCTTCTTTTTTGCAGGGGGATGTGCTACATCTTGGATGTAGGAGTGACGACCCATGGTCCAATCTAGTAAAGAGATTGGGTGCCTGATGCGGGAGCATCCAACGTAGCTCCATCCACCAACTCGAAACCATTGATGTTTATCCAAGCCAAGAGAGAAATTGGGCATTATGTGCTTCGATGGATCATTTTCAATGAATAATGTCAATTTCTTATCGGTAGTTTATGGTATATCGATAACTATCAATGGGAGGCCATTCTAAATGTCTTAAATGACCAGTTGATGAAGTTTCAGAAGGATTATTTTCTGGTCAAGGGAGGAGTTCGAATTTGAAGGTTCAAGAATGCGGAAGGCCGAAGATTAAAGGCATTTAATTCCCGTGTTAATAAAGGCTTTTATTAAGTTATTATGTGTCTTTATTGTTATGCAGTCCAAGAGTCGAAGGTTTCAATTTCTAGGCTATTAAGGTATGTTTTTAATATGTATTAAGGTTTCGGTTTCTAGGCTATTAAGGTCTGTTTTTAATATGTATTAAGGTTTCAGTTTCTAGGCTATTAAGGTCCGTTTTTAATATGTATTAATGCTAAAATCCTCCTATAAAGAGGGAAAACTATCCAATGTAAGACATATGAATTTTATGAATGAGAATGGTGAGATTTCCTCAACTTGAGTGAACTCCTTTGGAGAGCGGATAACTCCTTTCGGTTTCTTTATCCTTGGAGCGTAGATCACTCCTTGGTGGTGAACCAAGAAGCCCTTTATCCTTGGCTGGTGGAATCTTTAGGCCTCGGTGGTGAGCTTCTCCTATCCCAAAGTCCTTTATCCTTGGCTGGTGGAAGCTTTAGGCCGTGGTGGTGAACTTCGTAGATCTTGATCCTCATCCTTGGTTGGTGGCGCTGCCTTTATACCTTGGAAGGAGATTGTTTTTATCTGTTCTTATTCCTTTCCATTTTCTTCCCCGTATACACTACTCCATACACTTAACCACAAAAATCCATTCTGAAAAAATCTCTGTTCTCGAATCACTCAACCCATCACTGGCAAAAACCAAGTCCACATGCAAGTGTCACGGTCCGTGAATTCTCCCATACTCATGACACTTGTGAGTGGCACTTGAGATTATTTGGTGAAGAGTGTGAGGCAAACCGTGGGAGTGGTGTCAGGACGGTTGGTCCTAGGAGTTCTAGGATATAAGAATTATATCACTTAAGAGCTCTGAAGACGGGGTAGGCCTCCCATGCACAAACCGGTCAAGAGCTAATGCTGCTCTCTTGACGAGGCCATGGCAGGCCTAAACCAATTGTTGTGCCTAAAGAGAATTGCTGCCTTACTCGATGGACTAGACGCCCGAGCGAAGCTGGGTGGGGTAGTTACTTGTACGAAGAATCATTCACTGTATTGTTCGTGGAATAGCTAAAGAAGGAAGTCTGGCCTGGCGAATTTTGCTTGCTAGGCGCCCGCGGGTCGTTCCGAGGCCAAGGAAACTCTCGGCCCGTGACACAAGGCTCTATGATTAAAATAAGAAACTCAACCAAATAATTCCATAAAATTCTCAAATTTTAGTATGTTGTAGAAAACATTTAAAACAACATTTTTCATGGAGAAAGCTTAACCCAATTCTTTCTAGAATAAGAGCAGAAAATCGCAAAATACAGTTACCAAAACCGTTCTCGTATCAAGAAATCACGTTTTCAAAACTAGCTTGGTTTAAAACTCAAAATTTAGTCATTTGTTCTACAATTTGGATAGGTTATACCTCAAGATGTAGTGAACAACTTTTTTGAAGAAACCATTTAATTTTTTTTTCTTTTGGTAACGGTAAGAATACCATTTTAAAAATTGAACCACAAAAATTGAACCACTTGATAAAAATTTGTTGAACACCAAAAGGTCTCCAATTCCAGTACAAAGCAGGTTACCCATTTGCATGCAACGAGGTATAAAACTTTATTCTTTAAATCCAAAAAGTTCTGTATAAAATATACATTGTAAAAAAAGATGCCTAGAATATTTTCCAAGAAGAAACTTTCCCCAAATTAACAACACATTTCAGTCCACAAGATAAAAAATTGCCATAGGTCCAACAGAACAAATCTCAAGAAGAATCAACCTAAGCTTCCAAAATCACGCCTCATGCAAGCTTAGCATCTGATACCTTCGAGAAAACTTACATGCAAGACTTCTCACATATTATAGAACACATGCAAGCTAAAATTATCCAAAGATCTAGCTCTTATAGTCGAAAATCCACTAAATCAAACTAATCCACTTTTAAGCGTCGAGAGGATGTCGAAGCTTAATACCTAGCTTCTTCCTTTACCTAGTTTAGGACACAAAAACAGCTTCCACGAGCTGGCTTGAAGATGCCCACTCCTCTACTTGCTGGTTCTACGGTGAGGAAACGGGAAGAAGAATGAGAGAGGGTGTTGGACGAGGGAGGGGAAGAGGTTAGAAGAAGAAGAGCCAAAGGGAAGGGAAAGAAGGGGAGAAATGAAGGCATTCCTTGAGAATTTTCCCTTGTTGTAGCCATGCAAAGGAGAAGATTGGCTAGGGGGATTTAGGGCCATCATGAGGGCTAATTCGGCTAAATGGTAATGGGAAGGGGAAAACCGAAACTTGCAAGGGGGTTTCAAGGTAGGTTTGTCTCGTTTACATGCAAATCCTAGGTTTGTCCTTTTCTATTTGGCTTACATGGCTTAAATAAATCTTAACTTAAACAAGAGAAAAACTATTCCCTCTCCTAACCCAAGGAATTCGGCCATCAGAAACATTCGGCACCTGATTAAGCCACTTTATTCCAAGATCCTCTGCAAATAACATGAACCAAAGCCTAATGAATTTGCTCATATCCTTAAGTCACCACTTCTTATGTCCAAGGATCTTATGTCTACCATTAATTTCATACTTCACAACATCACCAATTTGATTTTGTACGAGACACTGGCTGATAAAAAATCATTTGATTTTGTACAAGACACTAGCTGATCAAAATCTTGGCATTTTTCCACCTTGACCGAGCCTTCCACACACATCTAGCCCATTGGGCCTTATTCATGGCCCACCTTCCTCTCGCCAATCCATGTTTAGCCCAAAACTAGGTGATGCGGGAGCATCCAACGTAGCTCCATTGACCAACTCAAAACCATTGATGCTTATCCAAGCCAAGAAAGAAATTGTGCAATATGTGTTTTGATGGATCATTTTGAATGAATAATGTCAATTACTTATCGATATTTATGGTATATCGATAACTATCAATGAAGGCCATTTTAGACGTCTTGCACGATCAATTAATGAAGTTTTAGAAGGATTATTTTCTAGTCAAGGGAGGAGCACGAATTTTGGAAGGCTATAAAGGTTCAAGAATGCGGTTCAAGAATACGGAAGGCTAAAGGTTAAAAAATGATGTTCAAGAATACAGAAGGCTAAATATTCAAGAATGGAAGTTCTTGTACTAATAAATGCATTTCTTAAGTACCTAGGTCATTAAAGTATGTTTTTTTTTTTAAAATATTTCCTAAGTCTAAAATCCTCATATAAACAAGGGAAGACTATTCAATGTATGGGGGATACGGATTTGATGAATGAAAATTGTGAGAATTCCTTTGCTTGAGTGAACTCCTTCGGAGAGTGGATAACTCCTTTCGGTCTCTTTATCCTTGGAGTGTAGATCACTCCTTGGTGGTGAGCCAAGAAGCACTTTATCCTTGGCTAGTGGTGTGGCATCCCAAAATTCATGACGATCTCTAGTTACATTAAAGTCTATGAATAGATGATGGAAGTACCATCAACTTATTTTATAGCCATTTAATCCATAATTTGCAATAAGATTTATGGCCAAGCTTTTAATGGATAAATATGTGATAGGAAAGAAAATTCTATCATTGGCCATATGTATTATAAATTGGAATTTATGGATTTGTGACTACAAGTTTTATGGCCTCATTATTTTTGCAAGTTAGATATTTATTTAAGTGGAAAATGTTAATAGATTATTAAAAGGTTAGTAGGCCGAAATTCTTAGGCCAAGCTAGCCCAAAAACCCAACCCAAGACCACCACCACTTCGGCCCAAAGTTAGGCCGATGAAGCCAATTGGGCCGTCGACCAAGTTGGCCCCAAGCCCAGTCAGATGGAGCCACTCTTGCATGGCAAATTGCCAAGTGTTCTTCCCTAGTTGCCAAGTGTGGCTGCCCTGATGCGTGATGATATGAGTGATTCTAGAACAGATTTTTAGAGGGGATTTTTTTTGTTTAAGTGTATGGAGTAGTGTATACGAGGAAGAAATGAAAATGAATAAGAAAAGATAAAACGATCTCCTCCCAAGGTATAAAGGCCTCGCCACCAACCAAGGATGAGGATTGAGATCTACGAAGCTCACCACCAAGGTCTAAAGCTTCCAGCAGCAATGGATAAAGGACTTCGGGATAGGAGAAGCTCACCAAAAAGGCCTAAAGATTCCACCAGCCAAGGACAAAAAGCTTCTTGGCTCACCACCAAGGAGTAATCTACGCTCAAAGGATAAAGAAACTGAAAGGAGTTATCCACTCTCCAAAGGAGTTTACTTAAGTTGAGGAAATCTCAACATTCTCATTCATAAAATTCATTTATCCCCTACATTGGATAGTTTCCCCTATTTATAGGAGGATTTTAGCCTTATGAAATATTAAAAACTAGCTTTAATGACCTAGGAACTTAAACATTCGACTCTTGAGTTACATAAAAAAAAAAAAATAGGAACTTAATAAAAAAGCATTTACTAACATGGAAACTAAATGCCTTTAATCTTCGGCCTTCCGTATTCTCGAACCGTTAGCTTTCCGTGTTCTTGAACCTTTGACTTTCTGATGCGTGATGGGTTGAGTGATTCAAGAACAGAGATTTTTTTGAGGGGATTTTAGTGGTTAAGTGTATGGAGAAGTGTATACGGGGAAGAAATGAAAAGGAATAAGAACAGATAAAAACAATCTCCTTCCAAGGTATAAAGGCAGCGCCACCAACCAAGGATGAGGATCGAGATCTACGAAGTTCACCACCAAGGCCTAAAGCTTCCACCAGCCAAGGATAAAGGACTTCGGGATAGGAGAAGTTTACCGCCGAGGCCTAAAGATTCCACCAGCCAAGGATAAAGGGCTTCTTGGTTCACTACCGAGGAGTGATCTACGCTTCAAGGATAAAGACACCAAAAGGAGTTATCCACTCTCAAAAGGAATTCACTCAAGCAGAGGAAATCTCACAATTCTCATTCATAAAATTCGTATCCTTACATTGGATAGTTTTCCCCTCTTTATAGGAGGGTTTCAGAGTTAATACATATTAAAAACGGACCTTAATAGCCTAGAAACTGAAACCTTAATACATATTAAAAACAGAACTTAATAGCCTAGAAACCGAAACCTTTGACTCTTGGACTGCATAACAATAAAGACACATAATGACATAATAAAAGCCTTATTAACACGGGAATTAAATGCCTTTAATCTTCGGCCTTCTGCATTCTTGAACCTTCAAATTCGAGCTCCTCCCTTGACCAGAAAATAATCCTTCTGAAACAACTTCATAAACTGGTCATTCAAGACATTTAGAATGGCCCTCCATTGGTAGTTATCGATATACCATGAAGTACCGATAAATAATTGACATTATTCATTGAAAATGATCCATCGAAGTACATAATGTCCAATTTCTCTCTTGGCTTGGATAAACATTGATGGTTCCGAGTTGGTGGATGGAGCTACGTTGGATGCTCCTGCATCATCCTCCCTGGGTTGTTTGAGATTTGTCCTCAAATCTAGAAGGTTTTCATCCTCCAAGTAAGGTGAAAGGTCTCCCACGTTGAATGTTGCTGAAACTCCAAACTCTCCCGGAAGGTCAATCTTGTAAGCATTGTCACCAATTCGCTCCAAAACTTTAAAGGGACCATAAGCTCTGGGCATGAGCTTGTTCTTTCGACGAAATGGAAATCTCTCCTTTCTCAAGTGAAGCCATAGAAGGTCGCCCGGTTGAAATTGAGCCTTCTTGCGATGTTGGTTAGCTTTCTTCTCGTAAGATTCGTTGGCCTTTTCAATGTTGGATCGAATCTGCTCATGGAGCTTCTTCATTGACTCAGCTCTTTTCTTGCCATCAAAGCTCACTTGAGAGTTAGACGGAATTGGAATGAAATCAATGGGTGTGAGAGGATTAATTCCATACGCAACTTCAAATGGCGATCGTCCAGTAGTATAACTTGGCGATCGATTGTAAGCAAATTCAGCATGCGCAAGCTTTAAATCCCAATCTTTCAATGATTTACTCACCATACCACGAAGAAGAGTGGTTAGAGTACGATTTGTTACCTCTGTTTGGCCATCAGTTTGGGGATGACAAGCCCTGCTAAATAAGAGTCTTGTACCAAGCATTCTCCATAGAGTCCTCCAAAAGTGGCTTAAGAACTTGGAATCACGATCAGACACAATGGTCTTTGGTACTCCATGAATGCGGATAATCTCTTTGAAATATAATTCAGCAATATGAGATGCATCATTGGTCTTGTGACATGGCACGAAATGAGCCATTTTAGAGAACCGATCAACGACCACCATGATAGCATCTTTTCCTCTCTGAGTTCTTGGTAGAGCCACGATGAAATCCATGCTAACATCTTCCCAAGGCTGCAATGGTACCGAAAGTGGAGTATACAAACCTTGATGGAAATGACTTTTTGATCTATGACAAGTTGCACACCTTGAGATGATAGCATGCACATCTCCACTCATCTTTGGCCAATAGAAATGCTCTTGAAGAACCTCAAGAGTTTTGTTAATACCAAAATGACCAGCCAATCCTCCACCACGGGCTTCTCGAATCAGCAATTCGCGAAAAGAACTCTTCGGCACACATAATTGATTTTCTTTAAAAAGAAACCCATCTTGCAAAGAATATATACCTTGAAGTCCTCGCTTGCAATTGTTGATGATGGATGAGAACTCCGCATCTTCAAAATAAAGTGCTTTCATCGATTGAAATCCGAGAATCCTAGAGTCCGAAACTGCAAGCATAGAATATCTTCTTGATAAAGCATTTGCTACAACATTAGTGTGCCCGGGTTTATATTTCGAGACAAAAGAAAAGGATTGAAGAAATTCTACCCATTTTGCATGTCTCGAATTAAGCTTGCGTTGGCCACTAATAAGCTTAAGCGCCTCATGATCAGAATGAAGGACAAATTGCTTTGGCCTCAAATAATGACTCAAATTATCAAGAGCTTGGACAATGGCATAGAACTCTTTGTCATAAGTCCAATAATTCCTCCTGGAATCAGATAACTTCTCGCCGAAATATGCCAATGGTTTTTGTGCTTGCACCAGGACAGCACCAATACCAACTCCGCTTGCATCACACTCAACTTCAAATACTTTATCAAAATCAGGAAGTGCAAGAATAGCAGACTCACAAAGTTTCTGCTTGATTACCTCAAAGGCGTTTTGAGCGGTCTTTGTCCATTCAAAAGCACCATTCTTCATGCATTCAGTTATAGGAGCCATGACAGTACTAAAATTTTTGACAAACCATCGATAAAAAGAAACAAGTCCATGAAAACTTCTTACATCAGAAATAGACTTCGGAACGGGCCAAGTCTTCATAGCTTCTACCTTAGCTTGATCAACAGAGATTCCATCTTTGGAAACCACATAACCAAGAAACACAATGCTTGGAGAGAAGAACTCACATTTCTCCATTTTAGCATATAGTTTTCGTTCTCTCAAGACATTAAAGACCTGTGTTAGATGAGAGATATGCTCCTCCTCATTCCTACTATAAACAAGAATATCGTTGAAATAAACAACGGCAAATTGACCAATAAAGGAACGAAGAACCTCATTCATAAGTCTCCTGAAGGTGCTCGGAGCATTAGATAATCCGAATGGCATAACCAACCACTCATAAAGGCCTCCCTTGGTCTTGAAAGCGGTCTTCCATTCATCACCTTCTCGCATTCTGATTTGATGATAACCACTCCGCAAATCTATCTTTGAAAACACAGAAGAACCATATAATTCATCTAGCATATCATCAAGTCTAGGTATGGGGTACCTATACTTAATGGTGATATTGTTGATGGCCCGGCTATCAACACACATCCGATATGTACCATCCTTCTTAGGCACAAGTAGAGCCGGAACAGAGCAGGGACTCATGCTTTCTCAAACGTATCCTTTGAGAATAAGTTCATTGACTTGTCTTTGCAACTCCTTTGTATCCTCCGGATTGCATCGATAAGCTGGCTTGTTTGGTAGTGGAGCACCGGGGATCAAATCAATTTGATGCTCAATACCTCTTATGGGAGGTAATCCAAGTGGCAAATCCTCCGGAAACACATCTGCAAATTCTTTCAACAAGTAATGCATTTTTGGATGTGTGGGTCGCTCCATCTCACTCTTTTTCTCGACCACAAGCAAAGCAAAAACATTCTTTTGTTTGCTAATGGCTCTCTCAACCTGTGTCTCACTCAAGAACAGATTTTCCTTACAAGTGTTTCCCTCCCAAGGTTGATTATTATGTATCGAATAAGGGCTCAATGGTAAAAGAGTAATGCATTTTTGTTCCTTCTGAAAAGAGTATGTGTTTTTCCGACCGTCATGCATAGCATTTATATCAAATTGCCACGGCCTACCCAATAACAATTGGCATGCCTCCATTGGAATCACATCACATACAACCTCATCTCGATAGTTCTTCCCAATCGAAAATGATATAAGAACACGTTCGGTTACCTTGAGTTCATTCCCTTGATTGAGCCATTGGAGCTTGTATGGTTGAGGATGTTTCGTTGTTGGAAGCTTCAATTTGTCGACAAGAGTTGTCGAAGCAACATTGGTGCAGCTCCCACCATCAATGATCACCGGACACACCTTTCCATTAATAGTGCAACGCGTGTGAAATATCTTCTCCCTTTGCTCATTATTAGGAGAAACTTCAACATGCAATGCTCTTCGGATGATCAACAGCTCACCATCATCAGCTTTCCCCACAACTTCTTCTTCCCGATCAGATTCGGAAATATCTTGGTCTTCATTGTCATCAGCCCCTTGAAGCGCCGAATTGATCTCCTCAATTTCTTGAAGAGTCATAACTCTCCGATTTGGACAATTTGCTTGTAAATGCCCAAAGCGATGGCACTTAAAGCATTTCCTTGCATCACTTCAAACTTCTTTTGGACTTCTTTGGAAGGCTCCGCATTCTTTCCCTTGCCTCTGTCTTTTGTTGACGAACTCTCGCCCTTGCTTGAGGAAGCACCCTTAAAATAGGATGTCGCCTTTGTTGAGGTTCTGGAGGAAAACCTCTTGCTCTTCAATTGTTTTTCCACTTTTATGGCTAACTTGCATACGTCTTCAAAGGACCAATACGGTTGAAGTTCAACCATATCAGCAATTTCTCGATTCATGCCGCCAAGAAAACGAGCGATGGTTTGCTCGGGACCTTCTGGAACTTCACTCCTCATTTTGAGTTGTTCAAACTCATGAATGTATTCTTCAACGCTCATCCCATGTTGTCTTAGGGAGTTCAGTTTGAGGAAGAGATCTTGCTTATAGTTGTCGGGCAAGAACCTCTTCTTCATCAACCTCTTGAGTTTTTCCCAAGACTTGATTCAGCCTTTTCCTTCCCTTGCTCGTTGATGCTTTAGATTCTCCCACCATAGAGAAGCATATTTGGTCAACCTTAGGATAGCAACCTTACATTTCTTCTCATCCGAATAGGATTTGAATTCAAAAATTCGTTCGGGGACCTCCACTTTAATGACTCTTTCATCCTCCTTATGCCTCCCTCTCCGTCTTCTTCTTCTTCGAATTGGAGATTCAGAATCACTAGAGTGCAGAATCGTTTTGTTGTCTCCAGTGGACTCGGAATCGACATCAGAATTTTGACGAGATTCAGAATCGCCAGGCCGATGCCGTTCATTGGGACGCTTTGCTGGTTGTCCTTGTCTCGCCGGATTCTCTAGAAGATTGAGGACTCGCTCCATTTGTTGTTGAAGATTTTGGATTGCACGATCTCGCCTTTCGTTGTGCGCTTGCTCCAAGGTCAAGCCTCTAGGAACTTGTTCATCCATAAGGAATTTGTAACAAAAGAAAGAAAGGAATCACTCAAATGAGTTGACCCTTGAGCTCTGACACCAATGTTTTGATGCGTGATGGGTTCAGTGATTCAAGAACAGAGATTTTTTTTGAGGGGATTTTAGTGGCTAAGTGTACGGAGAAGTGTATCCGGGAAGAAATGGAAAGGAATAAGAACAGATAAAAACAATCTCCTTCCAAGGTATAAAGGCAGCGCCACCAACCAAGGATGAGGATCGAGATCTACAAAGTTCACCACCAAGGCCTAAAGCTTCCACCAGCCAAGGATAAAGGACTTTGGGATAGGAGAGGCTCACCGCCGAGGCCTAAAGATTCCACCAGCCAAGGATAAAGGGCTTCTTGGTTCACCATCGAGGAGTGATCTACGCTCCAAGGATAAAGACACCAAAAGGAGTTATCCACTCTCAAAAGGAATTCACTCAAGCAGAAGAAATCTCACAATTCTCATTCATAAAATTCGTATCCTTACATTGGATAGTTTTCCCCTCTTTATAGGAGGGTTTTAGAGTTAATACATATTAAAAACGGACCTTAATAGCCTAGAAACCGAAACCTTAATACATATTAAAAACAGACCTTGATAGCCTAGAAACTGAAACCTTAATACATATTAAAAACAGAACTTAATAGCCTAGAAACCGAAACCTTCGACTCTTGGACTGCATAACAATAAAGACACATAATAACATAATAAAAGCCTTATTAACAGGGGAATTAAAGGCCTTTAATCTTCGGCCTTCTGCATTCTTGAACCTTCAAATTCGAGCTCCTCCCTTGACCGGAAAATAATCCTTCTGAAACAACTTCATAAACTGGTCATTCAAGACATTTAGAATGGCCCCCCATTGGTAGTTATCGATATACCATGAAGTACCGATAAATAATTGACATTATTCACTGAAAATGATCCATCGAAGCACATAATGTCCAATTTCTCTCTTGGCTTGGATAAACATTGATGGTTCTGAGTTGGTGGATGGAGCTACGTTGGATGCTCCCGCATCACTTTCCATATTCCTGAACCACTTTCGTGAACCTCTAGCCTTCCCAAAATTCGAGCTACTCCCTTGACTAGAAAATAATCCTCCTGAAACTTCATTAATTGGTCATATAAGACATCTAAAATGGCATTCCATTGATAGTTATCGATATACCACAAAGTATCGATAAGTAATTAACAGTATTCATTCAAAATGATCCATCGAAGCACATAATGCCCAACTTCTTTATTTGCTTGGATAAGCATTGATGGTTCTAAGTTGGTTGCTTGAGCTATGTGGGATTCTCTCACATCATGCCCCCATTGGCCATTGTGGGCGGCCACACGCATCTTTCAATCATTTGGAAATTAAGAGAGGGAGAGTGGCTGGTTTTGGTCAGGGAGAGAGAGAGTGAGAGCTGTCGAGGGAGAGAGAGAGGGAAACTGAGAGAGGAGGAGGAGGCCGTACGAAGAAGAAGGAAGAGATTTCATCCGCCGTTCGTTGCTTCTTTGCCTCTATTTGCTGTTATTTTGTGCTTGAATCTAAGGCAAGTGAAGTCCTAAAACCTACCCTTTGCATTGCTGGGTGTATGTGTTGTAGATGGTAAGTCTTGGTTGTAGTAGATGGGATGAAAATTCGGAGCTTTGAAGAGAAATTCGTTGGCCATGCATGCTGTTTCTGGAAAGACCAGTCCGACTGTCCATGAGATTGTGTGTTTCATGTGACTTTTTAGTTGGAATCTTGGTTCAATTTCTTCATGAGAGTTGTACAGAACACCTTGAAGAACAACATACTAAAATCTGAGGCAAAAAAAACAAGAAATGATCAGTGAAATGATTTTCTTTGGAGAGACTAGATCTGGAATTCATTGTGCTGACTTTTAGTGGTTTCGTGGTTTGTAAAGTAATTTTCTTTAGAAATTCTCACTTTGATCTCTTAACGAAAGTTGTACTATACTTCTTGAGGTAGAACATATAAAAAAAATTAGAGGAAATGAACACAAAATAGGTCGGTGAAATCGTTGTCTTTTGAAGAAACTGGATTTGGGGAGAAACGCTGTTTTGACTTAGTATGGTTTCGGGATTTTTATAAAATCATACAGTTAAAATTTTATCATGTGTCCTTAATGAAAGTTGTAGGTAATATTCTGAGGAACGACATACTAAAATATCAGAGAAAATGGACCAGTAATGACCAAGGAAACGATTTTTCTTCAACACGGGTAGATCTGGAAAACGATACCGAGAATAGGAAAAGTAAATTGATTTTATCTTTTAATCCATAACGAATTGGACTACGATTTCTTCATGAAACTTGTACCTCTAGGTCATAAATTGTTTTCAAAATAGTGCATGATGCTTGGACCTGTACGTTTTTTGGGAAGCCTTGTTTGATATGGCGTTCTTCATGAAATGTGTTTTCTTAGATCTTATCTTCAATGTGTTAATTTTTCAGAATTAATTTCCATTGTTTACTAATTTTTGAGAAGTTTTGATAAACAGCACGCGTTCTGTTTAAGCTGAAAAATTGTTCTATTTACAAGTTATTGATTTGGTATATAAATCGTGATATCTTGGATTATCATTCGAGCAATGATGTGGTGACATTCATGCATATCATATGACATCAACAGATTTAAGGATTTTCGCGAGTTCAATGAAGTTTATCAAAACCATTGCATCAAATAATATTTTTCACAATGCATATGATATGATTTTGAAAAGGCTGATTCCAATCATTGGCATTATTGCATCAAATGTCATGTTGAAATTGAGATACATGTGTGAATATAAAATTGAGAAAATGACGATACTGTTGGAGGTGTGAGCTGACAATGCCCTGGGAGTGTTAGGATGCCCGGTGGCCTAGTGGTGTAATTCCGGAGGGTCCTCGGAAGTTTCAAGATCCCCGGTGGTATACGGTACGTAATTCCAGGGGGAATTCCTGGTGGTATGTTAGTACGTAATCCTGGAAGCCCTGGAGGTATGTGTTTGGGGGGAGTCCACGTGATGCTAGTTGGGATACGAGATGCCCGGAATGTGGGGGTGCCCCGGTTGTATTTTGAATACATGCCCGGAGGTTCCTCGCGATGTTTGGTTGGGTGCGAGCGATAAATTGTGGGATACAAACATTGGTTCCTAGGAAGAAAAATTGATGAGATCCTTGTGAAAGATAAGACTTGAAAGTGAATCATGTGCATAGGTGTATGCATATGGCATGATGCATGATCTGCTTATGAAAGTAAATTGATTCTATTTGATGTTAAAAATGGGATCACGAATGCATGAATGGAGCTCATGGTGATGTATGCTTGATAGCATGGCGAGATATGCATGATTGTATGGTGATATATGCATGAATGCTTGATGATAAGTGTATGGTGGAATATGCACATATAGTATGGTGATATATGCACGAATGCTTGATGATAAGTGCATGGTGGATGATGCGGGAGCATCCAACGTAGCTCCATCCACCAACTCGGAACAATCAATGTTTATTCAAGCCAAGAGAGAAATGGGACATTATGTGCTTCGTTGGATTATTTTCAATGAATAATGTCAATTTTTTATCGGTACTTCATGGTATATCGATAACTTTCAATGGGAGGCCATTCTAAATGTCTTGAATGACTAGTTGATGAAGTTTAAGAAGGATTATTTTCTGGTCAAGGGAGGAGGTCGAATTTGAAGGTTCAAGAATGCAGAAGGTCGAAGATTAAAGGCATTTAATTCCTGTGTTAATAAAGGCTTTTATTAAGTTATTATGTGTCTTTACTGTCATGCAGTCCAAGAGTTGACGGTTTCGGTTTCTAGGCTATTAAGTTCTGTTTTTAATATGTATTAAGGTGTCAGTTTCTAGGCTATTAAGGTCTGTTTTAATATGTATTAAGGTGTTAGTTTCTAGGCTATTAAGGTCCGTTTTTAATGTGTATTAACACTAAAACCCTCCTATAAAGAGGGAAAACTATCCAATGTAAGGGATACGAATTTTATGAATGAGAATTGTGAGATTTCCTCTGCTTGAGTGAATTCCTTTTGAGAGTGGATAACTCCTTTCGGTTTCTTTATCCTTGGCGCGTAGATCACTCCTCGGTGGTGAACCAAGAAGCCCTTTATCCTTGGCTGGTGGAATCTTTAAGCCTCGGTGGTGAGCTTCTCCTATCCCGAAGTCCTTTATCCCTGGCTGGTGGAAGCTTTAGGCTTTGGTGGTGAACTTCGTAGATCTCGATCCTCATCCTTGGTTGGTGGCGCTGCCTTTATACCTTGGAAGGAGATTGTTTTATCTGTTTTTATTCCTTTCCATTTCATCCCCGTATACACTACTCCATACACTTAACCACAACAATCCCCTCTGAAAAATCTCTGTTCTTGAATCACTCAACCCATCACGCATCAGTGGATGAGTGGTTGTACTCACCCCGTTCGGGGAATAACATTTTTGACTAGATAAGATACCCCTGCCGTTACTGCCAGAGGAAGGAATTCTTGGATGCCGAGACTGATGGATGGACCTTAAGTATACGATTGTTGGAGGAGATGTCAGTCATCCTATGAAGTATAGCCGAGTATAGGAGACTATGGCATTTTGATGTACCGATGAATGATGTCCATCTGGTTTAAGTAAATAAAAGTGTTCAGCTTTTACCTATAAATGCTTACTGGGTGTGCATGGTTTTCTAAATATAGGGAAGGGAGTTGTTGGATGTGCTTTCGTATATGAACTGCGCAAGGGACTGATTTAAAAGACGTAAACCCCCATGGTTGTATGGACCCGCTACAATTGAAATGGTATCAGAGTGACATGTGATTAGGGAAAGTGAAAGGTAAGCGAACTATGGTGACACTAATGGATCAGGGGCCATTTGAGGGGGTGCCACAAGTGGAATCTTTAGGCCTTGTTGGTGAGCTTCTCCTATCCCGAAGTCCTTTATCCTTCGCTGATGGAAGCTTTAGGCCATGGTGGTGAATTTCGTAGATTTCAATCCTCATCCATGGTTGGTGGCGTGGCCTTTATACCTTGGAAGGAGATCGTTCTATATTTTCTTATTCATTTTCATTTCTTTCCCGTATACACTACTCCATACACTTAACCAGAAAAATCTCCTTTAAAAAAATTTCCATTCTAGAATCACTCACCCCATCACGTATCAAGATATTGGTATCAGAGCAAAGGGTTCAACTTGTTTGAGTGATTCCTTTCTTCTTCTATAACAAATTTCTTATGGCTGATCAAGTTCTAAGAGGCTTGACACGGGAGCAAGCGTGCAACGAAAGGTGAGATCATGAAATCCAAAATCTTCAGCGACAAACGGAGCGAGTCTTCAATCTTCTAGAGGATTCGGCGAGGCAAGGACAGCCAATAAGGCGTCCCAATGAATGGCATCGGCATGATGATTCTTAATGTCGTCAAGATTTTTATGGCGATTTCGATTCCACTGGAGACAACTCTAGTGATTTTGAATATCAAATTCGAAGACGAAGAGGGAGGCATAAGGAGAATGAAAGAGACATTAAAGTAGAGGTCCTTTAGTTTGACAATAATCTCAATCCTGACAACTATGTGGATTGGCTACACACAACTGAATGAAGTTTTGACTTCAAGTCCTATTCGGATGAACAGAAATGTAAGGTTGCTCTCCTAAAGTTGACAAAATATGCTTCTCTATGGTGGGAGAATCTAAAGCATCAACGAGCAAGGGAAGGAAAAGGCCAAATCAAGTCTTGGGAAAAACTCAAGAAGTTCATGAAGAAGAGGTTCTTGCCCGACAACTATAAGCAAAATCTATTCCTCAAACTGAATTCCCTAAGACAACATGGGATGAGTGTTGAAGAATACATTCATGAGTTTGAACAACTCAAAATGAGGTGTGAAGTTCCAGAAGTTTCTGAGCAAACCATCACTCGTTTCCTTGGCGGCATGAATTGAGAAATTGCTAATATGGTTGAACTTCAATCTTATTGGTCCTTTGAAGACGTATGCAAGTTAGCCATAAAAGTCGAAAAACAATTAAAGAGTAAGAGATTTTCCTCCATAATCTCAACAAAGGGGACATCCTATTTTAAGGGGGCTTCCTCAAGCAAGGGCGAAAGTAGGTCGACAAAAAACAAAGGCAAGGGAAAAATTGCAAAGCCTTCCAAAGAAGTCCAAAAGAAGTTTGAAAGCGATGTGTTTTCTTAGATCTTATCTTCAACCATCCTATTTTAAAGAGGAAATGCTTTAAGTGCCATGCTTGTGGGCATTTACAAGCAAATTCTCTAAATTTGAGAGTTATGACTCTTCAAGAAATTAAGGAGTTCAATTTGGCGCTACAAGAGGCTGAGGGCAATTAAGACCAAAATATTTCTAAATCTGATGGGGAAGAAGAAGTTGTGGAGAAAGCTGATGATGGCGAGCTGTTGATCATCCAAAGAGCAATACACGTTGAAGTTTCTCTTGATTAAGAGCAAATGGAGAATATATATCTCACACCTGTTGGACTGTTAATGGAAAGGTGTGTTCGGTGATCATTGATGGTGGGAGCTGCGCAAGTGTTGCTTCGACAACTCTTGTTGACAAGCTGAAGCTTCCAACAATGAAACATCCTTAATCATACGAGCTCCAATGGCTCAATCATGGGAATGAACTCAAGGTAACCAAACACGTTCTTATATCATTTTCAAATGGAAAGAACTATTGAGATTAGGTTGTATGTGATGTGATTCCTATGGAGGCATGCCACTTGTTATTGGGTAGACCATGGCAGTTTGATATAAATGCTATGCATGATAGTCGGAAAAACACATACTTTTTTCAAAGGAACAAAAATATATTACTCTTTTACCCTTGAATCCTTCTTTGGAACATAATAATCAACTCAAAGAGGGAAACACTTGTAAGGAAAATCTGTTCTTGAGTGAGACATGGGTTGCGAGAACCACTAGCAAACAAAAGAGTGTATTTGCTTTGCTTGTGGTCAAGAAAAAGAGTGAGATAGAGCGACCCATACATCCAAAAATGCATTGCTTGTTGAAAGAATTTGCAGATGTGTTCCCGGAGGATTTGCCACCTGGACTACCACCCAAAAGAGGTATTGAGCATCAAATTGATTTGATCCATGGTGCTCCACTACCAAACAAGCCAGCTTATTGATGCAATCCAGAGGAAGCAAAGGAGTTGCAAAGACATGTCAATGAACTTATCGTCAAAGGGTTCAAGAAAGCATGAGTCCATGTTCTGTTCCGGCTCTACTTGTACCTCAGATGGATGGTACATACCCAATGTGTTTTGATAGCCGGGCCATCAACAACATCACCATTAAGTATAGGTACCTACCCTATACATAGACTTGATGATATGCTTGATGAATTATATGGTTCTTCTGTGTTTTCAAAGATAGATTTGCGGAGTATCAAATTAGAATGCGAGAAGGTGATGAATGGAAAATGGCTTTCAAGGCCAAGAGAGGCTTTTATGAGTGGTTGGTTATGCCATTTGGATTATCTAATGTTCCGAGTACCTTCACGAGACTTATGAACTAGGTTATTTGTTCATTTATTGCTCGATTTGTCATTGTTTATCTCAACAATATTCTTGTTTATAGCAGGAATGAGGAGGAGGATATCTCTCATTTAAAACAGGTCTTTAATATCTTGAGAGAACAAAAACTATTTGCTAAAATGGAGAAATGTAAGTTCTTCTCTCCAAGCATTGTGTTTCTTGGTATGCGGTTTCCAAAGATGGAATCTCTGTTGAGGAAGCTATGAAGACTTGGCCAGTTTCGAAGTCTATTTCTGATGTAAGGAGTTTTCATGGCATCGTTTCTTTCTATTGACGTTTTACCAAAAATTTCTGTACCGTCATGACTCTTATAACTGAATGCATGAAGAATGGTACTTTTGAATGGACAAAGGCTGCTCAAAACGCCTTTAAGGTAATCAAGCAGAAACTTTGTAAGTCCCCAATTCTTGAACTTCCTGATTTTTATAAAGTATTTGAAGTTGAGTGTGATACAAGCGGAGTTGGTATTGGCGCTATTCTAGTGCAACCACAAAAGCCATTGGCATATTCCAAGAGGAATTATTCAACTTATGACAAAGAGTTCTACGCCATTGTCCGAGGTCTTGATCATTGGAGTCATTATTTGAGGCCAAAACAATTTTTCATTCTTTCTAATCATGAGGCACTCAAGTTTATTAGCGGCCAACGCAAGCTTAATTCTAGACATGTAAATGGTTAGAATTTCTTCAATCATTTTCTGTTGTCTCAAATATAAACCCGGGCACACTAATGTTGTAGCAAATGCTTTATCGATAAGATATTCTATGCTTGTTGTTTTGGACTCTAGGATTCTCGGATTTCAATCAATGAAAGAACTTTATTATGAAGATGTGGAGTTCTCATCCATCATCAACAATTGCAAGCGGGGAGTTCAAGGTACATATTCCTTGCAAGATGGGTTTCTTTTTAAATGAAATCGATTATGTGTGTCAAAGAGCTCTTTTCACGAATTGTTGATTCGAGAGGCGTATTGTGGAGGATTGGCTGGTCATTTTGGTATTAGAAAAAATCTTGAGGTTCTTCAAGAGCATTTCCATTGGCCAAAGATGAGTGGAGATGTGCATGCTATCATCTCAAGGTGTGCAACTTGTCAAATATTTAAAAAGCCATTTCCATCAAGGTTTGTATACTCCACTTCCAGTGCCATTGCAGCCCTGGGAGGATGCTAGCATGGATTTCACTGTGGCTCTACAAAGAACTCAAAGTGGAAAAGATACTATCATGGTGGTCGTCAATCGGTTCTCTAAAGTGGCTCATTTCATGCCATGTCACAAGACCAATGATGCCTCTCATATTGTTGAATTATATTTCAAAGAGATTATTCGAATTCATGGAGTACCAAAGACCATTGTGTCGGATCATGATTCCAAGTTCTGAAGCTACTTCTGGAAGACAATATGGAGAATGCTTGGTGCAAGACTCTTATTAAGCATAGCTTGTCATCCACAAACCGATGGCCAAACGGAGGTAATAAATCATAACTCCAATCACTCTTCTTCGTGGTATGGTGAGTAAATCTTTAAAAGATTGGGATTTAAAGCTTTGTGGTATGGTGAGTAAATCTTTAAAAGATTGGAATTTGCTCACAATCGATCACCAAGTTAAGTTGTGTACGGAAATAATCCTCTCACACCCATTGATTTGATTCCAATTCCATCTAACTTTCAAGTAAGCTTTGATGGCAAGAAAAAAGCTGAATCAATGAAGAAGCTGCATGAGCAAATTCGATCCAAGATTGAAAAGGCCAACAAATCTTACAAGGAGAAAGCTAATTAACATTGCAAGAAGACTCAATTTCACCTGAGGAAGGAGAGATTTCCATTTTGACAAAAGTACAAACTCATGCCTAGAGTTGATGGTCCCTTTAAAGTTATTGAGCGAATTGGCGACCATGCTTACAAGATTGACCTTCCTAGAGAATTTGGAGTTTCGGCAACATTCAATGTGGGAGACTGCTGTGTGATGGGGTGAGTGATTCTGGAACGGATTTTTGAGAGGGGATTTTTGTGGTTAAGTATATGGAGTAGTGTATACGAGGAAGAAACGAAAATGAATAATAAAAGATAAAACAATCTCCTCCCCAGGTATAAAGGCCTCACCACCAATCGAGGATGAGGATCGAGATCTACAAAGCTCACGACTAAGGCCTAAAGCTTCAACCAGCCAAGGATAAAGGACTTCGGGATAGGAGAAGCTCACCACCAAGGAGTGATCTACGCTCCAAGGATAAAGAAACCGAAAGGAGTTATCCACTCTCCAAAGGAGTTCACTCAAGTTAAGGAAATCTCACCATTCTCATTCATGAAATTCGTATCTCCTATATTGGATAGTTTTCCCCTATTTATAGGAGGATTTTAGCCTTAGAATATATTAAAAATGAACTTTAATGACCTAGGAACTTAAACGGTCAACTCTTAAAGTACATAAAAATAAAAACACCTAGAAAATTAATAAAAAGCCTTTATTAACATGGGAACTAAATACCTTTAATCTTCGACCTTCCGCATTCTCGAACCGTTAGCTTTTCGTGTTCTTGAACCTCTGGCTTCCCATATTCTTGAACCGCATTTGTGAACTTTTAGCCTTCCCAAAATTCGAGCTCGTCCCTTGACCAGAAAATAATCCTCCTGAAACTTCATCAATTGCTTATATAAAACATCTAAAATGTCCTCTCATTGATAGTTATCAATATACCACAAAGTACTGATAAGTAATTAACATTATTCATTCAAAATGATCCATCGAAGCACATAATGCCCAACTTCTTTATATGCTTTGATAAGTATCGATGGTTATGAGTTGGTTGATAGAACTACGTTCGATTCTCACGCATCAGAGACCTTTGATGAGAACTTTCTAGATTTGAGGACAAATCTCAAACAACCTCGGGAGGATGATGTGGGAGCATCCGACGTAGCTCCATCGACCAACTCAGATCCATCGATGGTTATCCAAGCCAAGAAAGAAATTATGCATTATGTGCTTCGAGCTTTTTAGAAATCTCTACATTGAATGCCTTGGATAGAATATCTTCATGGAGTCTTCTTGGCCATGCAATGACTTCCACATGAGAGAATTAAGGGAATTTGTACTTGAATCAATAATACTTGCACTCATTCCTCTCTCTCATTCTCTCTCTCCCTAGCACTCTCGACTCACTCTCTCCCTCTCTTCCATTCTCTCAACTGAAACCCCCATCTCCTTCTCTCAATCTCTTGACTCATTTCCCCACTCAGTTTCTCTTGGTGCCTCACTTTGCCACCCCTGCCACCATTCATCGTGCTATGCAGTCACTCGCCCCCTCACCAAGCGACCTCATGCGCGCCCTTGCCATGAGCTGTATTCACCAAGCCGTTGTCCTTGTCCTCACCACTATCGCCTCACTGAACCACCACTTAATCATTCTATTCTCACTCCTTACTATAGCTTTGCTGCCGTGAACCATTATCACCTTACTATGCTGAACCACCACTGCCATGAGCCATGCCTCACCCTGCTGTCCCCACCATTTCCACTATTCGACACCCTGAGCCCTTCACCACTGCTGTCATCATTGCCGCTGCCACCATCGCTCGCCATCAAAGTCTAGTTTGGACTGTGACTAACTCTTGTTGAGGATAGTAATTACGTTTAGGATTAGAGTTAGATTAAGGTCATAAACTTATGTGATAAGCAGATTAGTGTGATGATGCGGGAGCATCCAATGTAGCTCCATGGGCCAACTCAGAACCATCAATGCTTATCCAAGCCAATAAAGAAGTTGGGCATTATGTGCTTCGACAGATCATTTTGAATGAATAATGTTAATTACTTATCGGTACTTTGAGGTATATCGATAGGTATCAATGGGAGGCCATTTTAGATGTCTTGTATGACCAATTGATGAAGTTTCAGGAGGATTATTTTTTGGTGAAGGGAGGAGCTCTAATTTAGGGAAGGCTAGAGGTTCACGAAAGCGGTTTGAGAATGTGGAAGGCCAAAGATTAAATGGCATTTAGTTCCCGTGATAGTAAAGGCTTTTTATTAAGTTCATAGCCGTTTTTATTTTTATGTAGCTCAAGAGTCGAACGTTTTAGTTCCTAGGTAATTAAAGTTTATTTTTAATATTCCTAATGCGAAAATCCTCTTATAAATTGGGGAAACTATCCAATGTAGGGGACATACGAATTTCATGAACGAGAATGGTGAGATTACCTCTGCTTGCCTCTACTTGAGTGAACTCCTTTGGAGAGTGGATACCTTTCGGTTTCTTTATCCTTGGAGCGTAGATCACTCCTTGGTGGTCAGCCAAGAAGCCCTTTATCCTTGGCTGGTGGAATCTGTGGGCCTTGGTGGTGAGCTTCTCCTATCCCAAAGTCCTTTATCCTTGGCTGGTGGAAGCTCTAGGCCTTGGTGGTGAGCTTCGTAGATCTCGATCCTCATCCTCGGTTGGTGGCGAGGCCCTTATACCTTGGGAGGAGATCGTTTTATCTTTTATTATTCATTTTCGTTTCTTCCTCATATACACTACTCCATACACTTAACAACATAAATCCCCCCTAAAAAAATCCGTTCTAGAATCACTCACCCCATCACGCATCAAAATATTGGTATCAGAGCTCAAGGTTCAACTCATTTGAGTGATTCCTTTCTTTCTTTTGTTACAAATTCCTTATGGATGAACAAGTTCCTGGAGGCTTGACTCTGGAGCAAGTGCACAACGAAAGGCGAGATCGTGCAATCCAAAATCCTCAACAACAAATGGAGCGAGTCCTCAATCTTCTAGAGAATCAGGCGAAACAAGAACAACCAGCAAGGCGTCCCAATGAACAGCATCAGCGTGACGATTTTGAATCTCGTCAAAATTCTAATGGCGATTCCGAGTCCACTGGAGACAACCGAACGATTTTGCACTCTAGTGATTCTGAATCTCCAATTCGAAGACGAAGACGGAGAGGGAGGCATAAGGAGGATGAAAGAGACATTAAAGTGGAGGTCCCTGAGTTTGATGTCAATCTTAATCCCGACGATTTTGTGGATTGGCTACAAACCGAACGAATTTTTGAGTTCAAATCCTATTCGGATGAGAAGAAATGTAAGGTTGCTGTCCTAAAGTTGACAAAATATGCTTCTCTATGGTGGGAGAATCTAAAATATCAACGAGTAAGGGAAGGAAAAGGCCGAATCAAGTCTTAGGAAAAACTCAAGAAGTTGATGAGGAAGAGGTTCTTGCCCGACAACTATAAGCAAGATCTCTTCCTCAAACTAAACTCCCTAAGACAACATGGGATGAGCGTTGAAGAATACATTGGTGACTTTGCACAACTCAAAAATGAGGAGTGAAGTTCCAGAAGTTCCCGAGCAAACCATCGTTCATTTTCTTGGCAGCATGAATCGAGAAATTGTTGATATGGTTGAACTTCAACCGTATTGGTCCTTTGAAGACGTATGCAAGTTAGCCGTAAAAGTTGAAAAACAATTGAAGAGCAAGAGGTTTTCCTCCAGAACCTCAACAAAGGCAACATCCTATTTTAAGGGTGCTTCCTCAAGCAAGGGTGAGAGTACGTCGACAAAAGGCAAAGGCAAGGGAAAGAATGCAAAGCGTTCGAAAGAAGTCGAAAAGAAGTTTGAAGGTGATGCAAGGAAATGCTTTATTTGCCATGGTTTTGGGCATTTACAAGCAATTTTTCCAAATCGGAGAGTTATGACTCTTCAAGAAATTGAGGAGACCAGTTCGGCGCTTCAAGAGGCTGATGAGAATGAAGACCAAAATATTTCCGAATTTGATCGGGAAGAAGAAGTTGTGGAGAAAGTCGATGATGGCGAGCTGTTGATCATCCGAAGAGCATTGCATGTTGAACTTTCTCCTAATATAGAGCAAAGGGGGAATATATTTCACACGCGTTGCACTATTAATGGAAAGGTGTGTTCGGTGATCATCGATGGTGGGAGCTATATCGATGTTGCTTCGACAAGTTGAAGCTTCCAACAACGAAACATCCTCAACCGTACAAGCTCCAATGGCTCAATCAAGGGAATGAACTCAAGGTAACTTAATGGAAAGGTGTGTTTGGTGATCATCAATTGGTTAGAACTATCGAGATGAGGTTGTATGTGATGTGATTCATATGGAGGCATGCCACTTGTTATTGGGTAGACAGTGGGAATTTGATATAAATGCTATGCATGATCGTCGGAAAAACACATACTCTTTTTCATAAGGAACAAAAATGCATTACTCTTTTATCCTTGAGTTGTTATTCGATATGCAATAATCAACCTGGGGAGGGAAACACTTGTAAGGAAAATCTGTTCTTTAGTGAGACACGGGTTGAGAGAGCCATTGGCAAACAAAAGAATGTATTTGGTTTGCTTGTGGTCGAGAAAAAGAGTGAGATACAGCAACCCATACATCCAAAAATGCATTGCTTGTTGAAAGAATTTGCAGATGTGTTTCCGGAGGATTTACCACTTAGATTACCTCCCATAATTTCTCGATTCATGCCGCCAAGAAAACGAGCGATGGTTTGCTCAAGAACTTCTGGAACTTCACTCCTCATCTTGAGTTGTTCAAACTCATGAATGTGTTCCTCAACGTTCATCCCATGTTGTCTTAGGGTGTTCAGTTTGAGGAAGAGATCTTGCTTATAGTTGTCGGGCAAGAACCTCTTCTTCATCGACTTCTTGAGTTTTTCCCAAGACTTGATTTGGCCTTTTCCTTCCCTTGCTCGTTGATGCTTTAGATTCTCCCACCATAGAGAAGCATATTTGGTCAACTTTAGGACAGCAACCTTACATTTTTTCTCATCCGAACAGGATTTGAAGTCAAAAATTCATTCGGTTCTGAGTAGCCAATCTACAAAGTCATCGGGATTAAGATTATCGTCAAACTCGGGGACCTCCACTTTAATGTCTCTTTCATCCTCCTTATGGCTCCCTCTCCATCTTTGTCTTCGAATTGGAGATTCAGAATCACTAGAGTGCAAAATCGTTCGGTTGTCTCCAGTGGACTCGGAATTGCCATCAGAATTTTGACGAGATTCGGAATTGTCACGTCAATGTCGTTCGTTGGGACACCTTGCTGGTTGTCCTTGTCTCGCCGGATTCTTTAGAAGATTGAGGACTCGCTCCATTTGTTGTTGAAGATTTTGGATTGCACGATCTCGCCTTTTGTTGTGCGCTTGCTCTAGAGTCAAGCCTCTAGGAACTTGTTCATCCATAAGGAATTTGTAACAAAAAAAAAGAAAGGAATCACTCAAATGAGTTGATCCTTGAGCTCTGATACCAATATTTTGGCGCCCACCGTGGGGCTCGAACCCACGACCACAATAGATTTTTTATAAGGGGAATTTTGTGGTTAAGTGTATGAAGTAGTGTATACGAGGAAGAAATGGAAAGGAATAAGAACAGATAAAAACAATCTCTTTCCAAGGTATAAAGGCAGCGCCACCAAATTAAGGATGAGGATCGAGATCTACGAAGTTCACCGGCAAGGCCTAAGGCTTCTGATGCGTGATGGGGTGAGTGATTCTAGAATGGATTTTTTTTATAGGGGGAATTTTGTGGTTAAGTGTATGGAGTAGTGTATACGGGGAAGAAATGGAAAGGAATAAGAACAGATAAAAACAATCTCCTTCCGAGGTATAAAGGCAGTGCCACCAACCAAGGATGAGGATCGAGATCTACGAAGTTCACCACCAAGGCCTAAAGCTTCCACTAGCCAAGGATAAAGGACTTCGGGATAGGAGAAGCTCACCATCGAGGCCTAAAGATTCCACCAGCCAAAGATAAAAGGCTTCTTAGTTCACCACCAAGGAGTGATCTACGCTCCAAGGATAAAGAAACCGAAAGGAGTTATCGGCTTTCCAAAGGAGTTCACTCAAGTTGAGGAAATCTCACCATTCTCATTCATGAAATTCGTATCTCTTACATTGGATAGTTTTCCCCTCTTTATAGGAGGGTTTTAGTGTTAATACATATTAAAAACGGACCTTAATAGCCTAGAAAGACCTTAATAGCCTAGAAATCGAAACCTTTGACTCTTGGACTGCATAACAATAAAGACAAATAATAACTTAATAAAAGCTTTTGTTAACACGGGAATTAAATGCCTTTAATCTTCGGCCTTGTGCATTCTTGAACCTTCAAATTCGAGCTCCTCCCTTGACCAGAAAATAATCCTTCTGGAACTTCATCAACTGGTCATTCAAGACATTTAGCATGGCCTCCCATTGATAGTTATCGATGTACCACAAAGTACCGATAAGTAATTGACATTATTCATTGAAAATGATCCATCGAAGCACATAATGCCCAATTTCTCTCTTGGCTTGGATAAACATTGATGGTTCCGAGTTGGTGGATGGAGTTACGTTGGATGCTCCCGCGTCAGCTTCCACCAGCCAAGGATAAAGGACTTCGGGATAGGAGAAGCTCACCACCGAGGCCTAAAGATTCCACTAGCCAAGGATAAAGGGCTTCTTGGTTCACCACCAAGGAGTGATCTACGCTCCAAGGATAAAGAAACCGAAAGGAGTTATCCGCTCTCCAAAGGAGTTCACTCAAGTTGAGGAAATCTCACCATTCTCATTCATGAAATTTGTATCTACATTGGAAATTTTTCCCCTCTTTAAGGAATTTGTAACAAAAGAAAGAAAGGAATCACTCAAATGAGTTGAACCTTGAGTTCCGATACCAATATTTTGGCGCCCACCATGGGGCTCGAACCCACGACCACAATAGATTTTTTATAAGGGGAATTTTGTGGTTTAGTGCATGAAGTAGTGTATACGGGGAAGAAATGGAAAGGAATAAGAATAGATAAAAACAATCTCCTTCCAAGGTATAAAGGCAGCGCCACCAAATTAAGGATGAGGATCGAGATCTACGAAGTTCACCACCAAGGCCTAAAGCTTCCACCAACCAAGGATAAATGACTTCGGGATAGGAAAAGCTTACCACCAAGGCCTAAGGATTCCACCAGCCAAGGATAAAGGGCTTCTTGGCTCACCACCAAGGAGTGATCTACGCTCCAAGGATAAAGAAACCGAAAGGAGTTATCCACTCTCCAAAGGAGTTTGCTCAAGTTTAGGAAATCTCACCATTCTCATTCATGAAATTCGTATATCCCCTACATTGGATAGTTTCCCCTATTTATAAGAGGATTTTAGCCTTAGGAAATATTAAAAACAAACTTTAATGACCTAAAAACTGAAACATTCGACTCTTGAGCTACATAAAAATAAAAATGGCTAGGAACTTAATAAAAACCCTTTACTATCACGGGAACTAAATGCCATTTAATCTTCGGCCTTCCACATTCTTTAGCTTTTCGTGTTCTTGAACCTTTGGCTTTCCATATTCTTGAACCGCTTTGGTGAACCTCTAGCCTTTCCAAAATTCGAGCTCCTCCCTTGACCAGAAAATAATCCTTCTGAAGCTTCTTCAATTAGTCATACAAGACATCTAAAATGGCCTCCCATTAATACCAGTTGATATACCACAAAGTAATTAACATTATTCATTCAAAATGATCCATCGAAGCACGTAATGCCCAACTTCTTTATTGGCTTGGATAAGCATTGATGGTTCTAAGTTGGTCCATGGAGCTGCGTTGGATGCTCCCGCATCAATAGTGCAAAGGATTTGAAATGTATTCTCCCTTTACTCTTTATCAGAGAAACTTCAACATGCGATGCTCTTCGGATGATCAATAGCTTGCCATCATAAGCTTTCTCCAATTAGAAACATTTTGGTCTTGATTGCCCTTAGCCTCTTAAAGCGCCGAATTGATCTCCTCAATTTCTTGAAGAGTCAAAACTCTCCGATTTGGACAATTTGCTTGTAAATGCCCAAAACCATGGCACTTAAAGCATTCCCTTGCGTCGCCTTCAAACTTCTTTTCGACTTCTTTAGAAGGCTTCACAATTTTTCCCTTGCCTTTGTCTTTTGCCAACATACTCTCACCCTTGCTTGAGGACGTCACCTTTGTTGAGGTTTTGGAGGAAAACCTCTTGCTCTTCAATAGTTTTTCGACTTTTAACTTGCATACGTCTTCAAAGCACCAATAAGGTTGAAGTTCAACCATATCAACAATTTATCGATTAATGCCAACCAAGGAAACGTGCGAAGGTTTGCTCAGGAACTTTTGGAACTTCACACCTCATTTTGAGTTGTTCAAATTTACGAATGTATTCTTCAACGCTCAACCCTTATTGTCTTAGGAAACTAGCTCCATTTGTTGTTAAAGATTTTGGATTTGCGTGATCTTGTCGTTTGTTGTGCGCTTGCTCCAAAGTCATGCCTCTTGGAACTTGATCAGCCATACGGAATTTGTAATAGAAGAAAGAAAGGAATCACTCAAATGAGTTGAACCTGGAGCTCTATTACCAATCTTTTGATGTGTAATGGGGCAAAACAGAAATTTTTTTTCTTTTGGGATTTTCCTAATTAAGTGTATGGATTAGTGTATACGGGCATTTTAGTCACTTAAAGGGTGTCTAAGGTTAAAGAGATTGAAAGGAGTTATCTACTCTCCGAAGAAGTTCACCCATGCAAAGGAATTCTCACAATTTTCATTCATCAAATTCGTATCTCCAAACATTGGATAGTTTTCACCTGTTTATAGGAGGATTTTAGACATAGGAAATATAAAAAAAAAGACTTTGATGACCTAGGAACTTAAACCTTTGACTCTTCAAAACTACATAATAATAAGGACACCTCAGCGAACGGTCATGGATTGATTCCATTGGTCAATGCATCGATCACGGGTGATTCCACTTAAACATTGTACCGATTGAGGACGGCCATGAGTCAATCCAAGAGGATTGTGACTTAGAACAAAAAAATGATCCCACATGGTTATATGACAATTGGTAATCAATGATGGATCAAATGTACTCAACAGGGTTGAATTTCATATTGAAATTGTCCCTGTTTTGTTGTGAATGGTTAGGTGATTTGTTTATGCTTCCACTTGTGTATATAAATGATAATACGAATGGGTCGACGATGCTTCTTAAGATGTCGCAATCGAATTACCATAAGTATGGAAGCAAGGGGTACTGTGAGCCTGAAGCGAGTCAAGGTGTGGCATTAATGAGCTATGTAGGATTGAGAAATTAATAAAGTATAGCTGCATCGAATTTCCAACAAGTCTAGATCAAAGTTGATATTTAAGTGATCGTTTTTTGAAAAAAAAAAATTAAGTGATTCAGAAAAAAAAAAATTGGCATTAAAGTGAGCATTGTAAATGAACTTTAGCATTTAAGTGTCCTCCTCCTCTCATAATTCTCTCTATACTCTTCTATTATGCTGAGAATACAGGCGTTTTAGTCACTTAAAGGGTGTCTATGGAATTTAAGAGTTGGCGTTATTATACACTAAATCCTTCACACATGCTAATGCCCGTGCCCACTAATTTCCCCTTTAATTTCTACGTTGATAATCGGGTTATTTTGATAATTTGAATGGACACTCATTTATTTTTATTTTTTTGGTAGGAGGATGGACACTTAATGTCAAAGTTGGTTTTATGTGCAGTAGGAAATACATCAGCGACCTATCGAGCCAGTCTCTTGCAGAGAGCTTGATAGTTAGCGCCAATTCTAGGGTGTTTTTGTTTTGTAAAAAACAAATAATTTGAACATATTTTTTTTTTAAAAATGTTTACTTGTATCGGTTACAAAAATAAATAAATGAAAAATATTTTCATAATCTATAAAGATGTTTAGATATAAATTATTGTTGATAATTAAAATATTTTTCATTAACTAATTATTTTAAACAATATAAATGATCGTCTTTGAGAAAATATCCTTCAAATCATTCATTTTTCATTTAACAAATAGAGCCATTTTTTTTTAAATTATTATCAGTGCTACTAATACGTTTATTTTGCAATAAAAGACAAAATGCGAGAGCCAAAGATTGACTGGGCGATCAATGGCCGCCGAACGCAGGAGAACGCTTTCCATTAGAAGAGCAATGCAAAGGATCTACTTCTACTTCGATAACAGATCACATGGCCGTGTCATTGTTAATTAATATTTCTGTCATTCCAGCAATGTAGGAGACACATATAAAGTATTTTGCTTTACATCAAGCACCAAAGGAGACATCATTTAGTATATAAACTTTTTTGAATATTTTAGCATTTCATTTGATATGGCCGTTGCAAATGCAAGAACTAATCAGGCGTCTTCCATATTTCTGAGTGATTAGCTGACTACAATTTTTATCAAAAGTAGCTACTGGATCAGTTTTCAACGTTTGCCCTCGTAACTATTAACGAACATGATGCCGTCGAAGCAACAAAACAAAATAACCAACATAAAATAAACATTGGAGCAATAAACATAAGTTTGCCAATCTCACTTCAATAAAACCTTTTTTAACCTATCATACCTCAGCCCCAAGTCCTAACCTTATCTCAACTCTTGCGCATCCTTCGAGCCACCTTCCTAAACCCTAAATTATAATTGAACGAAGTAATCTGTAAGTAACTGCCAACCACACCCAAGCTGGCTCTAACCAAGGGAGGCTTACTTCCATATTCATTTATTTAATTTACTTTAATTCTGTTATTGATCGAACGAGGAGGAAAAATGGAAGAAAGATCGCTTTGAATATATCTTTGGCACTGTTTAAGTCTGTCGCACACCTTGAATAGTCCTCTGCCAGGCACGTTTCCTCTGAATTAGGAGGCCATGTGGGGGTATCTTGAAGTGTCCTAAACAAGAAACTGCAAAGTAACTTTCAGAGACATGAACACCCGAACCAAACAGGTGATATCTGGGACATCTTGAACCCTTTTGTTAAACTATTGGGGAAAGTATAATAATCTGCTTAATCAGTCATTAAAAAATTGTTTTCACACATATTCTGCCCTAGTTCCCTTCTGTACGTCTTATTAGTGAATAAAAGCAATGACCAACCCATTTTAAATAGGTAGTGTTGATTATGAATTTTCTTGTGCAATTGCAATTTGCTAAAAGTTTGAACTTGAACATGTTATCAATAAGACCATATTTGATATGAGGAATGGAGATTGGAACTGAATCAAGATCCATTGCTCATAGAAAAAAGAAAATTCCCTAATTTAATTATGTCAAAATTCATTTTGATTATTGTAGAAATAAAAATCTTCGAAGGGAGATCGAAGGCATTGAATAAATTGATTGATTGGTTAATTAATCAATTAAATTAGTCGATATTCCAAATCCAACGTGGATAACCCTCACTCAGTTATAGACTTCGAGAAAGCTTTTTCTTTTGGCATTTTGACCTCAAAGCCCACACGCATATTCGCACGGACAGCGTCACACGAAAAACCAAAACAGAAGTGCACCGTTTAGTTTACATTTAACATCCAGAGCAACAGTAACCCCACATGGTCGGTATTATCTGGTGCAGGCCGCTTCTTCTACGCGATAATCTCTCTGCTACTAAATAAGAGGTCAAGAGCTCCTCTGTTCTCTCTTTCACACCCTCCCAACGCGTATCCCTACACGCACGCACATACGCATTGTTTCTCTTCGAATTGACAGGAAAAAAAAAAAGAAAAAAAGAAAACAGCAATTCCTAGAGGCAGCAAAAGCTCTGATTGCTTGCTTCTGCTGCTGAAGCTGGTGGTGTTGATGGTGGTGATGGTTTCCTGGTGATGAGTATCGGCGAAACCCTTCATTTCTCTCTTCTCTCGCTCGCTTGCATGATGACTATCCCAAATGGTACTCTTCTCTGAGGATCTTCCTTTTGGTTTTCGTTCGTTGGGTCTTTTTGCGGGTTTTGATGTCTGTAGGTTTTGAGTTTTCTTCTTCTGGGTGGGTATTGGGGGTGGGGCAGAATTAGGGCAAGAGAGGCTTGACTTTTGATGGATTTGATGATACTGATTCAGTGTTTCAGGCCTTTGTTTGGGGGATTTCAGGAGATTCTTGGGCTAGGATTAGATATTGTGTTCCTTTAGCGTCTTTCCAATCCAATCTCTCTCTCACCCGGTCTCTAGGTAGAGGTTGAAGAGATTTTGTAATACCTCCAAAATTTTGGCTTTTCTCTCATTAAAGTATTGGTTCTCTTTTCAGACGTTTTTATTTTGGAATATTGGTTATCTGTTGGTTATAGTATAGATTGAGCGGGGAAATTATTCTGGGAATTGGTTTTCGAAGAAGGTGGTTGTACACGGATAGGTTGTTTGAATTTTGTTTGAGGTGCAACTATGGAGCTTTTTAGATCCTGCCCAACTGAAAGAAAACCCACAAACAAAATAAATTGAAATGGGAGATTCTTCTCTCCTTACATCCTTAACAATGGAAAGTCATCACCCATCCACTCTATTGTCCATGGATTCAAGCTCCTCCTCTCATGATGAATCGGTTTTGGAGATGAATCGCCAAACGATTCTTAAGCAGCCGCCAGATATTAACCTACCCCTATCCGTTGAACGGAGCCCATCTCCCTTGCAGTCCTGGAATCCCGACCCCTGCGATATCCTTGATGTGGGCCTTGGTCCCCAAGTTTATGAGACAGAGAGCTTGCTCAATATTCCTAAAGGCGGACGGAAATGTGTAAAACGGGTGGATAGTATTTGGGGTGCTTGGTTTTTCTTTAGCTTTTATTTTAAGCCTGCGTTGAATGATAAATCCAAGGCAAAGATTGTAAGGGACAGCAATGGAGTGTCGGGATTCGATAAATCTGATCTCAAGCTTGACATATTCATGGTTCAGCATGACATGGAGAACATGTACATGTGGGCATTCAAGGAGAGGCCTGACAATGCATTGGGCAAGATGCAGCTAAGGAGTTATATGAACGGGCATTCTCGACAAGGTGAGCGTCCCTTTCCCTTCAGCGTAGATAAGGGTTTTGTTAGATCTCATAGGATGCAGCGGAAGCATTACAGGGGTCTCTCTAACCCACAGTGTATCCACGGGATTGAGGTTGTTCACTCACCCAATCTTATGGGTCTTGATGAGGAAGACCGCAGGCGTTGGATGGAACTCACAGGCAGGGAATTGAATTTCTCTATTCCACCTGAAGCAAGCGATTTTAGTTCTTGGAGAAATCTACCCAACATTGATTTCGAGCTCGAAAGGCCACCTCCACCTGTTAAGTGTGCCTCCAATTCCCAATCCAAGAAGCTGCTTAATGGGTCTGGACTGAATTTGTCTACTCAACCATCAAGCAATGGTAATGGGGATGGTATGGATTTATCACCCATGAGCAGCAAGAAGAGGAAAGACTTTTTCTCACATGGACTTGAGGATGATCCATATTTGACTGTTAATCCTCCCTCAGATCGGACTATTGATATGGATCTCCACCTGAGTGAACCACAATGGTTGAATGAGTTCAGTGGGATCATGAAGAATGTTTATGGGCCTGTTACAGCTGCAAAAACAATTTATGAGGATGAGGAGGGTTATTTGATAATCATAAGTTTGCCCTTTGTGGATCTTCAGAAGGTTAAGGTTTCTTGGAGGAATACTCCCACTCATGGAATCATCAAGATATCTGGAGTTAGCACATCTCGCACACCGTTTATCCGGAGGAATGACAGAACATTCAAACTTACAGATCCATCCCCAGAGCATTGCCCTTCTGGGGAATTTGTGAGGGAGATTCCATTATCAACTCGAATTCCCGAAGATGCCAATATAGAAGCCTACTACAACGAACAGGGCTCATTGCTAGAAATAATGGTGCCCAAACTTCGTGCTGGCCCAGAAGAGCACGAGGTCCGTGTTTGCCTTCGCCCTCATCTTGGAGGCAGCGATCTCGTTCTGACCTAAGAGTTCTTTTTGTGAAATTTGGAATGGTCAATAGCTGTTCTTGGTGCATCATTTGTTTACTAACATTGTATCACAGCATAGTCTATGAAAGGAAATTTGCATTTCACTTAGCTACTTAATGAATTAATCCTTTATTGTTTAGATCTATTTGGTTGGATGTGTTATAGCTGGTTAATCACTTTCCTCACATTTAATTTTAAAGATGCTTGAGTCACTTTTCTCCTTGAAGTTGTCGGTCTTCCATACCAAACGGAAGTGGGATTCTAATCCGGATCGGTTGCAGCCACTCGCAAGTTATCTTGTTCTAATAGTCAGTTCATTCCGTTCCTTTCTTGCTTTGTGACTTGAACCGCCGCTGCATGTTCTTCTAGTAAATTTAGCAGGCCTAGGGCTAGTCGAACAAACTAAAGTAACCGGATTGGTGTCAGACGTTCTATAATGGTGTTCCTTATTTAGCATCTCCCAGCTCCGCTGGATAGTTGCTGTGATTCCTGTTAGGTTCATCAGTTGTTCACATCATGTCGCAAGGGATACGGGTTCTTTTCATTGGTCCAACACGCGTGAGAACCAGGTTTTCCCCCTCCTCATATGGAACTTACTCATTGATCGAGGACTCGAATTTGTTTGCCATCCTCTGCACATGTCCTCAACAATTTAGTTTTAATGGACCCCCTTACATTGATCCAGCTGGTTGGATTTGGTTTTGCTACCTCAGTATGTCACGGACTCACTCCATAGACACATCATGCCTTTCTTATTTCAACGCGTGAGCAGCTGGACTCTGGCACTCGCGAAAGTCCTCTCTCCTAACTTGCCGTAGTAATCATTCGAGCTTCCTATTAATAATTCACAAAGCAAGATCAACAGTTCGTCCGTATTCCGTAAGTTAAAGACTGCTACGATGACTAGGACCCATTTCTGCTGTTGCAACATGGTGTTTCAACGTGCACTCCGGCGGTATGAGGTGACTTACTGGTCAAAGCATGAATCGCGTGTCTAGCACGTACATGACTTATCAGTCTCACATTACTTATCGATCTCTCGGCCTATCATGAAACGGGTCAATCACGGTCGGTGATGTTTTTTCTGGGATGAACATGATAGAAATCTTGCCTGCAGAGGACCTGGTCCAAATTGGGGGCTGGCTCCTAGGCAAAGACCGTATAATATATATGGCCAAAAGGCACCAGAAGACATGCATTTATAATTACACAATGACTACTCTTTCTTCCCAGGTTTCTCTGCCTACCTGATCTAGAAACGTTGACAAAACTTCCAAAATCATTAACACCACAACACCCCCCACCCCCCCCCCCTCCCCCGCGCCCACCCTCTCTCTCTCTCTCTCTCTCTCTCTCTCTCTCTCTCGCTCTCGCTCTCGGGATCGAGTCAGGTGAGCCGTGGTCATACGCGAGAGAGAGGGGTCAAGGAAGGCGTCCCGTGACTGTGAACGATGATGATGTCCCGAAAGGGGCTCGGATTGCATCGTGGGTGTCTGCTGGCTTCTCCCCTCTTGTTTTCCTCGCTCTTTGCCCTTTCCGGAGTTTGTTGTGTTGGGTTGTCCATTTGACGAGTGGATTCCACTGAGGCTGAGGGGGACTTCGAAATTAAAAAGCCAAAAGGGAAATTAGCTCTTCTTTTTCTTCTCGGTGGGGACGGGTAAAGCGTGAGGAAAGGATTAAACGAAAGAGGGTGGGGCGTGTTTGCTTTTTGAATCTGATATGTGATTTGTCAAATCGTCGGTGTTGGTGAATAAGCACATCCGTTTCGTGCAACTTCAGCTTTTGTTGTTTAATTATGAGCCCATATCATCACGTTTATATATATACATTTAATTATCAAAAAGCAGAAAACGGTTTTTTCACGAAAACGCGTTTTGGATGGTTGGAGACAAAAAAAGCTTTTTGGAAAAGTAACAGTCAACATAATCTATAATTATAGATTTACAAGTTTTTGTGTTAATAACAAAATGATTTTCTGTAGGAAATTTATATTAATGAAATTGCATTTTCCCTTAAATTTAAAGCTTGTCTTGTGGGTAAATTTTAATGCAATTACTAAAGTGTATGGATTATTACGGGTCGCACTAAAATTTACACAATAGTACTACTTCCTTCAACTTTTTCCATCTACCTTATCCTTTAAATATGTAAGGGATGGATGGTTTCTTGAATCTATTCAAATTAACAAGCATCTTGCAGGGCAAAATTGCATGGGCTTGCTAATTAAATATCAAATACTCAAAGATCCATATTTGATTTCCAAATTTTAATATATATATTCCGTCTCTCTTTTCATTTTTCCATATACACATGTGGTCCTTAGAAACTTTCAAGTTTACATTTAAATATGTAGCAAATAGGAAAATTACCAAAAAAAGAAAGAGTCATAAACCTATTGTAATTGTGCCAGTTAAGTTCTAAACTTATTTTTTTGACCAATTAAGTTGTAAACCTTTTTACAATTATTTATGATTAGTCCATTCAACCATAATCAACCAGTTGGCGTGGTGACCTTTTTTTTTTTAAATAATATTTGAAATATTTGATTAATTTTTATTTTTTTTTTTCCCCTTCTCCCTCTTCCTTCTTCCTCCCTCCTCCCTCCTCCTTCAGCAAGCTTACCCCCAACAACGGCTGGGCGAGCTCCTGCCAAATTTGGCGAGTGTTGCCTTGCGATCGTCGGGCAAGGCAAGCCCTCGCCAGATCTGACGAGGAGGGCCTTGCTAGATGCGATAACGAGCCCCCCTTGCCGGATCTAGCGAGAGCTCACCTTGCCTGGCGATTATAAGGCCAACCCTCGCCAAATCTGATGCGTGATGGGTTGAGTGATTCAAGAACAGAGAATTTTTCGGAGGGGATTTTAGTGGTTAAGTGTATGGAGTAGTGTATATGGGGAAGAAATTGAATGGAATAAGAACAGATAAAAAAACAATCTCCTTCCAAGGTATAAAGGCAGCGCCACCAACTAAGGATGAGGATTGAGATCTACGAAGTTCACCACCAAGGCGTAAAGCTTCCACCAGCCAAGGATAAAGGACTTCGGGATAGGAGAAGCTCACCACCAAGGCCTAAAGATTCCACCAGCCAAGGATAAAGGGCTTCTTGGTTCACCACCGAGGAGTGATCTACGCTCCAAGGATAAAGACACCAAAAGGAGTTATCCACTCTCAAAAGGAATTCACTCAAGCAGAGGAAATCTCACAATTCTCATTCATGAAATTCGTATCCCTTACATTGGATAGTTTTCCCTCTTTATAGGAGGGTTTTAGTGTTAATACACATTAAAAACGGACCTTAATAGCCTAGAAACCGACACCTTAATACATATTAAAAACAGACCTTAATAGCCTAGAAACCGACACCCTAATACATATTAAAAACAGAACTTAATAGCCTAGAAACCGAAACCGTCAACTCTTGGACTGCATGACAGTAAAGACACATAATAACTTAATAAAAGCCTTTATTAACACGGGAATTAAATGCCTTTAATCTTCGGCCTTCTGCATTCTTGAACCTTCAAATTCGAGCTCCTCCCTTGACCAGAAAATAATCCTTCTGAAACTTCATCAACTGGTCATTCAAGACATTTACAATGGCCTCCCATTGATAGTTATCGATATATCACAAAGTACCGATAAGAAATTGGCATTATTCATTGAAAATGATCCATCGAAGCACATAATGTCCAATTTCTCTCTTGGCTTGGATAAACATTGATGGTTCCGAGTTGTTGGATGGAGCTATGTTGGATGCTCCCGCATCAAAATCCGACAGGGGCTTGTCCCACCATCATTGGGCTCAAGCTTGTCGACTGCCGAGGCGAGCTTGCCAAATCACCTCGCCCAAACCGATGAGGTTTCGGCCTACTGTCGCTATGTGCGAATTCATCGACCGGTGAGACTCCCCTAGCCAAATCTCGCCAAACCCCGCGACAGCAAGGCCCCCTCGCCAAATTTGGTGAGGGCTCGCCCTACTAGTGGCTGGGCGAGCTTGCCCTCACCTAGCGATGGCAAGGCGAGCAAGCCCGACCACCTTAGTCCGGCGACAAGCCAGCCCTCCCCTCTGGCTAATGGCTGGAGCCAAAGAAAGAAGGAGGGAGGAGGAAGGAGGGAGAGGGAGAAGGGAAAAGAAAAAGATAAAAATAAATAAATAAATAAAATTTTCAAAAAATAAAATATTATTAAAAAAAGGTCGCTAGCACTAGCCGACTGCCACGTCAGCTAGCCAATTTTGGTTGAATAGACTGGTTGGGAATAATTGTAAAAGAGTTATGACTTAATTAGTTAAAAAAATAAATTTAGAACTGAATTAGCACAATTATAATAAGTTGATGACTTTTTTTGGTAATTTTCCCTAGAAAAGATATATGAACTAAGATATCAAAGGGATTTAAGAAAAACAAGAAGGGATTGGTTACCTAAACGATAGGAAACCCCTTTTGCATGTATAGTACTAATATATATAGTACTACATATTAGTCGATAATTATGTTAACTATATGGGTATGAATGAAATGTACCATAAAAGCATTGAGGCAAAATAAACAAATTATAATTAGAAGTGAGACATGACAAATTTTGATGAGTGAAAATAATGTCCAAAAAATATTAATCGGTGTAACCGAACATTTCTTTTAATTAAGGACCATTTAAATAAACAAAGAAAAAGGTCAAATGATTTTGCATTTTATAAATAAAAACAAAAATAAATGTATCTAGCTTCGTTTCACAGATAATGAATAATTTGGAAAATGTTTTCATAATAAACAACAATTCATGCCTAAATATTTTCTTGGATGATGAAAATATTCTTTGTTTATTAATTAATTAAACCGAAACAAATAGTCAATTTAGGAAAAAAAAATTTAGATCATTCATTTTTCACGAATTAGATGGAACTTCAATTTGCACAATCACTTCAACGTGAAAATGAAATAATAAATGAAGTTTTGGGCAGTTGATTCACACAAATTGAAGTTTAGTGGCTGAACCTCACTAAGATTAGTTATTGATTATGACTTTAGAGGGCCATTTTGATGCGTGATGGGTTGAGTGATTCAAAAATGAAGATTTTTTATACGGGGAATTTTGTGGTTAAGTGTATGGAGTAGTGTATACGGGGAAGAAATGGAAAGGAATAAGAACAGATAAAAACAATCTCCTTCCGAGGTATAAAGGCAGTGCCACCAACCAAGGATGAGGATCGAGATCTACGAAGTTCACCACCAAGGCCTAAAGCTTCCACCAGCCAAGGATAAAGGACTTCGGGATAGGGGAACCTCACCACCGAGGCCTAAAGATTCCATCAGCCAAGGATAAAGGGCTTCTTGGTTCACCACCAAGGAGTGATCTACGCTCCAAAGATAAAGAAACCGTTATTCGCTCTCTAAAGGAGTTCACTCAAGTTGAGGAAATCTCACCATTCTCATTCATGAAATTCGTATGTCTTACATTGGATAGTTTTCCCCTCTTTATAGGAGGGTTTTAGTGTTAATACATATTAAAAACGGACCTTAATAGCCTAGAAACCGAAACCTTAATACATATTAAAAATAGACCTTAATAGCCTAGAAACTGAAACCTTAATACATATTAAAACAGAGCTTAATAGCGTAGAAACCGAAACCTTCGACTCTTGGACTGCATAACAATAAAGACACATAATAACATAATAAAAGCCTTTATTAACACGGGAATTAAATGCCTTTAAACTTCGGCCTTCTGCATTCTTGAACCTTCAAATTCGAGCTCCTCCCCTTACCAGAAAATAATCCTTCTGGAACTTCATCAACTGGTCATTCAAGACATTTAGAATGGCCTCCCATTGATAGTTATCGATATACCACAAAGTACCGATAAGTAATTGACATTATTCATTGAAAATGATCCATCGAAGCACATAATGCCCAATTTCTCTCTTGGCTTGGATAAACATCGATCGTTCCGAGTTGGTGGATGGAGCTACGTTGGATGCTCCCGCATCATCCTCCCTGGGTTGTTTGAGATTTGTCCTTAAATCTAGAAGGTTTTCATCCTCCAAGTAAGGAGAAAGGTCTCCCACGTTGAATGTCGCTGAAACTCCAAACTCTCCCGGAAGGTCAATTGATGCGTGATGGGTTGAGTGATTCGAGAACAGAGATTTGTTCAGAGTGGATTTTTGTGGTTAAGTGTATGGAGTAGTGTATACGGGGAAGAAATGGAAAGGAATAAGAACAGATAAAAACAATCTCCTTCCAAGGTATAAAGGCAGTGCCACCAACCAAGGATGAGGATCGAGATCTACGAAGTTCACCACCAAGGCCTAATGCTTCCACCAGCCAAGGATAAAGATCTTCGGGATAGGAGAAGCTCACCACCGAGACCTAAAGATTCCACCAGCCAAGGATAAAGGGCTTCTTGGTTCACCACCGAGGAGTGATCTACGCTCCAAGGATAAAGACACCAAAAGAAGTTATCCACTCTCAAAAGGAATTCACTCAAGCAGAGGAAATCTCACAATTCTCATTCATAAAATTCGTATCCCTTACATTGGATAGTTTTCCCTCTTTATAGGAGGGTTTTAGTGTTAATACACATTAAAAACGGACCTTAATAGCCTAGAAACTGACACCTTAATACATATTAAAAACAGACCTTAATAGCCTAGAAACTGACACCTTAATACATATTAAAAACAGAACTTAATAGCCTAGAAACCGAAACCGTCAACTCTTGGACTGCATGACAGTAAAGACACATAATAACTTAATAAAAGCCTTTATTAACACGGGAATTAAATGCCTTTAATCTTCGGCCTTCTGCATTCTTGAACCTTCAAATTCGAGCTCCTCCCTTGACCAGAAAATAATCCTTCTGAAACTTCATCAACTGGTCATTCAAGACATTTAGAATGGCCTCCCATTGAAAGTTATCGATATACCATAAAGTACCAATAAAAAATTGACATTATTCATTGAAAATAATCCAACGAAGCACGTAATGTCCAATTTCTCACTTGGCTTGGATAAACATTGATGGTTCCGAGTTGGTGGATGGAGCTACGTTGAATGCTCCCGCATCATCCTCCCCAGGTTGTTTGAGATTTGTCCTCAAATCTAGAAGGTTTTCATCCTCCAAGTAAGGAGAAAGGTCTCCCACGTTGAATGTTGCTGAAACTCCAAACTCTCCCGGAAGGTCAATCTTGTAGGCATTGTCACCATTCGCTCCAAAACTTTAAAGGGACCATCAGCTCTGGGCATGAGCTTGTTCTTTCGACGAAATGGAAATCTCTCCTTCCTCAAGTGAAGCCATACAAGGTCGCCCGGTTGAAATTGAGCCTTCTTGCGATGTTGATTAGCTTTCTTCTTGTAAGATTCGTTGGCCTTTTCAATGTTGGATCGAATCTGCTCATGGAGCTTCTTCATTGACTCAGCTCTTTTCTTGCCATCAAAGCTCACTTGAGAGTTAGACGGAATTGGAATTAAATCAATGGGTGCGAGAGGATTAATTCCATACACAACTTCAAATGGCGATCGACCAGTAGTATAACTTGGTGATCGATTGTAAGCAAATTCAGCATGCGCAAGCTTTAAATCCCAATCTTTCAATGATTTACTCACCATACCACGAAGGAGAGTGGTTAGAGTACGATTTGTTACCTCCGTTTGGCCATCAGTTTGGGGATGACAAGCCGTGCTAAATAAGAGTCTTGTACCAAGCATTCTCCATAGAGTCCTCCAAAAGGGGCTTAAGAACTTGGAATCACGATCCGACACAATGGTCTTTGGTACTCCATGAATGCGGATAATCTCTTTGAAATATAATCCAGCAATATGAGATGCATCATTGGTCTTGTGACATGGCACGAAATGAGCCATTTTAGAGAACCGATCAACGACCACCATGATAGCATCTTTTCCTCTTTGAGTTCTTGGTAGAGCCACGATGAAATCCATGCTAACATCTTCCCAGGGCTGCAATGGTACCGGAAGTGGAGTATAAAAACCTTGATGGAAATGACTTTTTGATCTATGACAAGTTGCACACCTTGAGATGATAGCATGCACATCTCCACTCATCTTTGGCCAATAGAAATGCTCTTGAAGAACCTCAAGAGTTTTGTTAATCCCAAAATGACCAGCCAATCCTCCACCATGCGCTTCTCGAATCAGCAATTCGCCAAAAGAACTCTTCGGCGCACATAATTGATTTCCTTTAAAAAGAAACCCATCTTGCAAAGAATATATACCTTGAACTCCCCGCTTGCAATTGTTGATGATGGATGAGAACTCCGCATCTTCAGAATAAAGTGCTTTCATTGATTGAAATCCGAGAATCCTAGAGTCCAGAACCGCAAGCATAGAATATCTTCTTGATAAAGCATCTGCTACAACATTAGTGTGCCCGGGTTTATATTTCAAGACAAAAGAAAAGGATTGAAGAAATTCTACCCATTTTGCATGTCTCGAATTAAGCTTGCATTGGCCACTAATAAACTTAAGCGCCTCATGATCAGAATGAAGGACAAATTGCTTTGGCCTCAAATAATGACTCCAATTATCAAGAGCTCGGACAATGGCATAGAACTCTTTGTCATAAGTTGAATAATTCCTCTTGGAATCAGATAACTTCTCGCTGAAATATGCCAATGGTTTTTGCGCTTGCACCAGAACAGCAACAATACCAACTCCGCTTGCATCACACTCAACTTCAAATACTTTATCAAAATCAGGAAGTGCAAGAATAGGAGACTCACAAAGTTTCTGCTTGATTACCTCAAAGGCGTTTTGAGCAGTCTTTGTCCATTCAAAAGCACCATTCTTCATGCATTCAGTTATAGGAGCCATGACGGTGCTAAAATTTTTGACAAACCGTCGATAAAAAGAAACAAGTCCATGAAAACTTCTTACATCAGAAATAGACTTGAACCGGCCAAGTCTTCATAGCTTCTACCTTGGCTTGATCAACAGAGATTCCATCTTTGGAAACCACATAACCAAGAAACACAATGCTTGGAGAGAAGAACTCACATTTCTCCATTTTAGCATATAGTTTTCGTTCTCTCAAGACATTAAAGACCTGTGTTAGATGAGAGATATGCTCCTCCTCATTCCTACTATAAACAAGAATATCGTCGAAATAAACAACGACAAATTGACCAATAAAGGAACGAAGAACTTCGTTCATAAGTCTCATGAAGGTACTCGGAGCATTAGATAATCCGAATGGCATAACCAACCACTCGTAAAGGCCTCCCTAGGTCTTGAAAGCTGTCTTCCATTCATCACCTTCCCGCATTCTGATTTGATGATAACCACTCCGCAAATCTATCTTTGAAAACACAGAAGAACCATATAATTCATCTAGCATATCATCAAGTCTAGGTATAGGGTACCTATACTTAATGGTGATATTGTTGATGGCCCGGCTATCGACACACATCCGATATGTACCATCCTTCTTAGGCACAAGTAGAGCCGGAACAGAGCAGGGACTCATGCTTTCTCGAACGTATCCTTTGAGAATAAGTTCATTGACTTGTCTTTGCAACTCCTTTGTATCCTCTGGATTGCATCGATAAGCTGGCTTGTTTGGCAGTGGAGCACCGGGGATCAAATCAATTTGATGCTCAATACCTCTTATGGGAGGTAATCCAAGTGGCAAATCCTCCGGAAACACATCTGCAAATTCTTTCAACAAGCAATGCATTTTTGGATGTATGGGTCGCTCTATCTCACTCTTTTTCTCGACCACAAGCAAAGCAAAAACATTCTTTTATTTGCTAATGGCTCTCTCAACCCGTGTCTCACTCAAGAACAGATTTTCCTTACAAGTGTTTCCCTCCCCAGGTTGATTATTATGTATCGAATAAGGGCTCAATGGTAAAAGAGTAATGCATTTTTGTTCCTTTTGAAAAGAGTCTGTGTTTTTCCGACCATCATGCATCGCATTTATATCAAATTGCCACGGTCTACCCAATAACAAGTGGCATGCCTCCATTGGAATCACATCACATACAACCTCATCTCGATAGTTCTTCCCAATCGAAAATGATATAAGAACACGTTTGGTTACCTTGAGTTCATTCCCTTGATTGAGCCATTGGAGCTTGTATGGTTGAGGGTGTTTCGTTGTTGGAAGCTTCAATTTGTCGACAAGAGTTGTCGAAGCAACATTGGTGCAGCTCCCACCATCAATGATCACCGAACACACCTTTCCATTAATAGTGCAACGCGTGTGAAATATATTCTGCCTTTGCTCATTATTAGGAGAAACTTCAACATGCAATGCTCTTCGGATGATCAACAGCTCACCATCATCAGCTTTCTCCACAACTTCTTCTTCCCGATCAGATTCGGAAATATCTTGGTCTTCATTGTCATCAGCCTCTTGAGCAGTCTTTCTCCATTGAAAAGCACCATTCTTCATGCATTCAGTTATAGGAGCCATGACGGTACTAAAATTTTTGACAAACCGTGGATAGAAAGAAACGAGTCCATGAAAACTTCTTACATCAGAAATAGACTTCGGAACCGGCCAAGTCTTCATAGCTTCTACCTTGGCTTGATCAACAGAGATTCCATCTTTGGATACCACATAACCAAGAAACACAATGCTTGGAGAGAAGAACTCACATTTCTCTCAAGACCTGTGATAGGAGCCATTATGGACTTCCACATTCTTGAACTTCTTTGGAGAGTGGATAACTCCTGTCGGTTTCTTTATCGTTGGAGCGTAGATCACACCTTGGTGGTGAGCCAAGAAGCCCTTTATCCTTAGCTGGTGGAATCTTTAGACCTTGGTGGTGAGCTTCTCCTATTCCGAAGCCCTTTATCCTTAGCAACCATACATTTCTTCTTATCCGAATAGGATTTGAATTCAAAAATTCGTTCGGTTTTGTGTAGCCAATCTACAAAGTCTTCGGGATAAAGATTACCGTCAAACTCGAGGACCTCCACTTTAATGCCTCTTTCATCCTCCTTATGCCTCCCTCTCCATCTTCGTCTTCGAATTGGAGATTCAGAATCACTAGAGTGCAGAATCGTTCGGTTGTTTCCAGTGGACTCGGAATCGCCATCAGAATTTTGACGAGATTCAGAATCATCACGCCAATGCCGTTCACTGGTGATGCGGGAGCATCCAACGTAGCTCCATCCACCAACTCGGAACCATCAATGTTTATCCAAGCCAAGAGAGAAATTGGACATTATGTGCTTCGATGGATCATTTTCAACGAATAATGTCAATTATTTATCGGTACTTCATGGTATATCGAGAACTACCAAGGGGGGCCATGCTAAATGTCTTGAATGACCAGTTTATGAAGTTTCAGAAGGATTATTTTCTGGTCAAGGGAGGAGCTCGAATTTGAAGGTTCAAGAATGCAGAAGGCCGAAGATTAAAGGCATTTAATTCCCGTGTTAATAAGGCTTTTATTATGTTATTCTGTGTCTTTATTATTATGCAGCCCAAGAGTCGAAGGTTTCGGTTTCTAGGCTATTAAGTTCTATTTTTAATATGTATTAAGGTTTCAGTTTCTAAGCTATTAAGGTATGTTTTTAATATGTGTTAAGGTTTCGGTTTCTAGGCTATTAAGGTCCGTTTTTAATATGTATTAACTCTAAAACCCTCCTATAAAGAGGGGAAAACTATCCAATGTAAGGGATACGAATTTTATGAATGAGAATTGTGAGATTTCCTCAACTTGAGCGAACTCCTTTGAAGAGCAGATAACTCCTTTCGGTTTCTTTATCCTTGGAGCATAGATCACTCCTTGGTGGTGAACCAAGAAGCCCTTCATCCTTGGCTGGTGGAATCTTTAGGCCTCGGTGGTGAACTTCGTAGATCTCGATCCTCAACCTTGGTTGGTGGCGCTGCCTTTATACCTTGGAAGAAGATTGTTTTTATCTGTTCTTACTCCTTTCCATTTCTTCCCCGTATACACTTCTCCATACACTTAACCACTAAAATCCCCTAAAAAAAAATCTCTGTTCTTGAATCACTCAACCCATCACGCATCAATTGGGATGCCTTGCTGGTTGTTCTTGTCTCGCCGGATTGGCTAGAAGATTGAAGACTCGCTCCATTTGTTGTTGAAGATTTTGGATTGCACGATCTCGCCTTTCGTTGTGCGCTTGCTTCAAAGTCAAGCCTCTAGGAACTTGTACATCCATAAGGAATTTGTAACAAAAGAAAGAAATGAATCACTCAAATGAGTTGAACCTTGAGCTCTGATACCAATATTTTGATGCGTGATTGGTTGAGTGATTCAAAAACGAAGATTTTTTATAAGGGGAATTTTGTGGCTAAGTGTATGGAGTAGTGTATGCGGGGAAGAAATGGAAAGGAATAAGAACAGATAAAAACAATCTCCTTCCAAGGTATAAAGGCAGCGCCACCAACCAAGGATGAGGATCGAGATCTACGAAGTTCACCACCGAGGCCTAAAGATGCCACCAGCCAAGGATAAAGGGCTTCTTGGTTCACCACCGAGGAGTGATCTATGCTCCAAGGATAAAGAAATCGAAAGGAGTTATCCGCTCTCCAAAGGAGTTCACTCAAGTTGAGGAAATCTCACCATTCTCATTCATGAAATTCGTATGTCTTACATTGGATAGTTTTCCCCTCTTTCTAGGAGGGTTTTAGTGTCAATACATATTAAAAACGGACCTTAATAGCCTAGAAACCGAAACCTTAATACATATTAAAAACAGACCTTAATAGCCTAGATTTTGAAACCTTAATACATATTAAAACAGACCTTAATAGACTAGAAACCGAGACCTTCGACTCTTGGACTGCATAACAATAAAGACACATAATAACATAATAAAAGCCTTTATTAACACGGGAAATAAATGCCTTTAATCTTCGGCCTTCTGCATTCTTGAACCTTCAAATTCGAGCTCCTCCCCTGACTAGAAAATAATCCTTCTGGAACTTCATCAACTGGTAATTCAAGACATTTAGAATGGCCTCCCATTGATAGTTATCGATATACCACAAAGTACCGATAAGTAATTGACATTATTGATTGAAAATGATCCATCGAGGCACATAATGCCCAAGTTCTCTCTTGGCTTGGATAAACATCGGTGGTTCCGAGTTGGTGGATGGAGCTACGTTGGATGCTCTCGCATCACATTTACTTTCGAAAAAAAAGTGAAATGCTATATTACTAGGGGTGTTCGGTTCTTGATTTGATCATGTTCAATGGAACTGATCACTTGGCAATCTCACATCCAAATTTCAGAAGCCAAGACATAATGTAGGATTTAAAATTTAAGCTACAATGCAAATTCTAGAGGCAATCCTTCCACAAACTCTTCCGTCTCCATGTTTTATGAAGTAGATTTTTCCTCCACTTAGAGAAAGTTCTAAGATTTCTTTTCCAACCACTTAAGAATTTGTTGATCCACAATGGAGATACATTCATAATCTAAAGGTTCTAGCGCCAAGTGCTGTGGAAGAACGCGGAAGGCGAAAAAAAAAACACTTGTTGTAAAAAATATTTTGAATTGGCGTTCAGAAACTCTACTTGTGCACAATGAAGCCTTCAAAACGATTGATTCTTGGATCATTTATGTGTAACAAGATCTCAAAAGATAAGATGATTCTACCAAAAAGATGCTTAAGGTCTTTTAGAAAAGGCTTCAAGCCCAAGAGTCAGGCCAACATTTAGGATATCATTATCTTGAGAGCCCAAATGCTGATATAGAGAAGCTTAAGGGGCAAATTCATCTCCTTGAAGAAGGGAAATTCAAACTTACAGATCCGTTTCCTACTTTGTTGAGAGTTGAGTACTCTCTTCAACTGCCACAAAGCACTCCAATCTTTGTTGCTTTAGCGAGATAGAAGTGATATGGTTGAAATGCCAAATTGATGCGGGAGCATCCAACGTAGCTGCATGGACCAACTCAGAACCATCGATGCTTATCCAAGCCAATAAAGAAGTCGGGCATTATGTGCTTCGATGGATCATTATGTACTTTGTGGTATATCGATACGTATCAATGGTTCTTTTGTGTTTTCAAAGATAGATTTGCGAAGTGGTTATCATCAAATCGAAATGCAAGAAGGTGATGAATGGAAGATGGCTTTCAAGACCAAGGGTGGCCTTTATGAGTGGTTGGTTATGCCATTCGGATTATCTAATGCTCCAAGTACCTTCATAAGACTTATGAATGAGGTTCTTCGTTTTTTTATTGGTCGATTTGTCGTTGTTTATTTTGACGATATTCTTGTTTATAGCAGGAACGAGGAGGAGCATATCTCTCATTTAAAACAGGTCTTCAATGTCTTGAGAGATCAAAAACTGTATGCTAAAATGGAGAAATGTGAGTTCTTCTCTCCGAGCATTGTGTTTCTTGGTTACGTGGTTTCCGAAGATGGAATCTTGGCCAGTTCTGACGTCCATTTCTGATGTAAGAAGTTTTCATGGACTTGTTTCTTTCAATCAACGTTTTGTTAAAAACTTTAGTACCATCATCGCTCCTATAACTGAATGCATGAAGAATGGTGCTTTTGAATGGACAAAGGCTGCTCAAAACGCCTTTGACATAATCAAGCAGAAACTTTGTGAGTCCCCTATTCTTGCAGTTCTATGCCATTGTCCGAGCTATTGATCATTGGAGTCATTATTTGAGGCAAAAGCAATTTGTCCTTCAGTCTGATCATGAGGCGCTTAAGTTTATTAGTAGCCAACGCAAGCTTAATTCGAAACATGCAAAATGGGTAGAATTTCTTCAAACATTTCCTTTCATCTCTAAATATAAACCGGGGCACACTAATGCTGTAGCAGATGCTTTATCAATAAGATATTCTATGCTTGCGATTTTGGACTAGGATTCTCGGATTTCAATCAATGAAAGAACTTTATTCTGAAGATGCGGAATTCTCCTCTATCATCAGCAAATGCAAGCAGGGAGTTAAGGGTATATATTCTTTGTAAGATGGGTTCCTTTTTAAAGGAAATCAATTATGTGTGCCTAAGAGTTCTTTTCGCGAATTGCTGATTCGAGAAGCGCATGGTGGAGGATTGGCTGGTCATTTTGGTATTAACAAAACTCTTGAGGTTCTTCAAGAGCATTTCTATTTGCCAAAGATGAGTTGTGCATGCTATCATCTCAAGGTGTGCAACTTGTCAAAGATCGAAAATGCATTTCCATCAAGGTTTGTATACTCGACTTCCGGTACCATAGCAGCCCGGGAGGATGTTAGCATGGATTTCATTGTGGCTCTACCAAGAACTCAAAGAGGAAAAGATGCTATTATGGTGGTCGTCGACCGGTTCTCTAAAATGGCTCATTTCGTGCCATGTCACAAGACCAATGATGCATCTCATATTGCTGAATTATATTTCAAAGAGATTATCTGCATTCATGGAGTACCAAAGACCATTGTGTTGGATCGTGATTCCAAGTTCTTAAGCCACTTCTGGAGGACGCTATGGAGAATACTTGGGGCAAGACTCTTATTCAGCACAGCTTGTCATCCACAAACCAATGGCCAATCGGAGGTGACAAATTGTACTCTAACCACTCTTCTTCATGGTATGTTGAGTAAATCTTTGAAAGATTGGGATTTAAAGCCTGCGCATGCTGAATTCGCTTACAATCGATCACCAAGTTATACTACTGGTCGATCGCCATTTGAAGTTGTGTATGGAATTAATCCACTCTTACCCATTGATTTGATTCCAAATCCGTCTAACTCTCAAGTGAGCTTTGATGTCAAGAAAAGAGCTGAATCAATGAAGAAGCTCCACGAGCAAATTCGATCCAAGATTGAGAAGGCCAACGAATCTTACAAGAAGAAAGCTAATCAACATCGCAAGACGACTCAATTTCAACCGGGCGACCATCTATGGCTTCATTTGAGGAAGGAGAGATTTCCATTTCGTCGAAAGAAGACGCTCATGCCTAGAGCTGACGGTCCCTTTAAAGTTATTCAGCGAATTGGTGACAATGCTTACAAGATTGAACTTCCAGGAGAGTTTGCAGTTTCGGCAACATTCAACGTGGGAGACCATTCTCCTTACTTGGAGGATAAAAACCTTATAGATTTGAGGACAAATCTCAAACAACCAGGGGAGAATGATGCAGGAGCATCCAACGTAGCTCCATGGACCAACTCAGAACAATCAATGCTTATCCAAGCCAATAAAGAAATTGGGCATTATGTACTTCGATGGATCATTTCAAATGAATAATGTTAATTACTTTGTGGTATATCAATAGGTATCAAAGTGAGGCCATGTTAGATGTCTTGTATGACCAATTGAAGAAGCTTCAGGAGGATTATTTTCTTGTCAAGGGAGGAGCTCGAATTTTGGGAAGGCTAGAGGTTCATGAAAGCGGTTCAAGATTATGGAAAATCAAAGGATCAAGAACACGGAAAGCTAACGGTTCGAGAAGGTGGAAGGTCGAAGATTAAATGGCATTTAGTTCATATGATAGTAAAGCCTTTTTATTAAGTTCCTAGCCGTTTTTATTTTTTTGTAGCTCAAGAGTCAAACGTTTCAGTTCCTAGGTCATTAAAGTTTGTTTTTCATATTTCCTAAGGCTAAAATCCTCGTATAAATAGAGGAAGCTATCCAATGGAGGGGATATACGAATTTCATGAATGTGAATGGTGAGATTTCCTCAACTTGAGTGAACTCCTTTTGGAGAGTGGATAACTCATTTCAGTTTCTTTATCCTTGGAGCGTAGATCACTCCTTGGTGGTGAGCTAAGAAGCCCTTTATCCTTGGCTGGTGGAATCTTTAGGCCTTGGTGGCGAGCTTCTCCTATCCCGAAGTCCTTTATCCTTGGCTGGTGGAAGCCTTAGGCCTTGGTGGTTGATGCGGGAGCATCCAACATAGCTCCATCCAACAACTCGGAACCATCAATGTTTATCCAATCCAAGAGAGAAATTGGACATTATGTGCTTCGATGGATCATTTTCTGATGCGGGAGCATCCAACGTAGCTCCATCCACCAACTCGGAACAATCAATGTTTATCCAAGCCAAGAGAGAAATTGGACATTATGTGCTTCGTTGGATTATTTTCAGTGAATAATGTCAATTTTTTATCGGTACTTCATGGTATATCGATAACTTTCAATGGGAGGCCATTCTAAATGTCTTCAATGACCAGTTGATGAAGTTTAAGAAGGATTATTTTCTGGTCAAGGGAGGAGCTCGAATTTGAAGGTTCAAGAATGCAGAAGGCCGAAGATTAAAGGCATTTAATTCCCGTGTTAATAAAGGCTTTTATTAAGTTATTATGTGTCTTTACCGTCATGCAGTCCAAGAGTTGATGGTTTCGGTTTCTAGGCTATTAACTTCTGTTTTTAATATGTATTAAGGTGTCAATTTCTAGGCTATTAAGGTCTGTTTTTAATATGTATTAAGGTGTCAGTTTCTAGGCTATTAAGGTCCGTTTTTAATGTGTATTAACACTAAAACCCTCCTATAAATAGAGGAAACTATCCAATGCAGGGGAGATACGAATTTTGATGAATGAGAATTGTGAGATTTCCTCTGCTTGAGTGAATTCCTTTTGAGAGTGGATAACTCCTTTTGGTGTCTTTATCCTTGGAGTGTAGATCACTCCTCGGTGGTGAACCAAGAAGCCCTTTATCCTTGGCTGGTGGAATCTTTAGGCCTTGGTGGTGAGCTTCTCCTATCCCGAAGTCCTTTATCCTTGGCTGGTGGAAGCTTTACGCCTTGGTGGTGAACTTCGTAGATCTCAATCCTCATCCTTGGTTGGTGGCGCTGCCTTTATACCTTGGAAGGAGATTGTTTTTATCTGTTCTTATTTCTTTCCATTTCTTCCCCGTATACACTTCTCCATACACTTAACCACTAAAATCCCCTAAAAAAAAATCTCTGTTCTTGAATCACTCAACCCATCACGCATCATTTTCAATGAATAATGCCAATTTCTTATCGGTACTTTGTGATATATCGATAACTATCAATGGGAGGCCATTGCAAATGTCTTGAATGACCAGTTGATGAAGTTTCAGAAGGATTATTTTTTGGTCAAGGGAGGAGCTCGAATTTGAAGGTTGAAGAATGCAGAAGGCCGAAGATTAAAGGCATTTAATTCCCGTGTTAATGAAGGCTTTTATTAAGTTATTATGTGTCTTTACTGTCATGCAGTCCAAGAGTTGACGGTTTCGGTTTCTAGGCTATTAAGTTCTGTTTTTAATATGTATTAAGGTGTCAGTTTCTAGGCTATTAAGGTCTGTTTTTAATATGTATTAAGGTGTCAGTTTCTAGGCTATTAAGGTCCGTTTTTAATGTGTATTAACACTAAAACCCTCCTATAAAGAGGGAAAACTATCCAATGTAAGGGATACGAATTTCATGAATGTGAATTGTGAGATTTCCTCTGCTTGAGTGAATTCCTTTTGAGAGTGGATAACTCCTTTTGGTGTCTTTATCCTTGGAGCGTAGATCACTCCTCGGTGGTGAACCAAGAAGCCCTTTATCCTTGGCTGGTGGAATCTTTAGGCCTTGGTGGTGAGCTTCTCCTATCCCGAAGACCTTTATCCTTGGGTGGTGGAAGCTTTACGCCTTGGTGGTGAACTTCGTAGATCTCAATCCTCATCCTTGGTTGGTGGCGCTGCCTTTATACCTTGGAAGGAGATTGTTTTTTTATCTGTTCTTATTCCATTCAATTTCTTCCCCATATACACTACTCCATACACTTAACCACTAAAATCCCCTCCGAAAAAATCTCTGTTCTTGAATCACTCAACCCATCACGCATCAGTGGTGATCTTCGTAGATCTCGTTCCTCATCCTCGATTGGTGGTGAGGCCTTTATACCTTGGGAGGAGATCATTTTATCTTTTATTATTCCTTTTCGTTTCTTTCTCATATACACTACTCCATACACTTAACGACAAAAATCCCCCCTCAAAAATCCATTCTAGAATCACTTCATCTCCTACTTAATATAGCTGAATTTGATTTTATGAAACAGCAAAAGAAGTTTGGGACGGATTGCGTGTTGCCTACGAAGGAACTGATTAAGTAAAGAAAATGAAAATCAATATTCTTCTCGGATAGTATGAAGCCTTCAAGATGAAGCCTGAAGAATCCATAACTGATATGTTCAGTTGCTTCACAATGATTGTAAACGGCCTGGCTTATCAAGGTCAACTAGTCTCGAACCAATGAAAGTTAATAAACTACTGCGTCGGCTCTCTAAAGATTGGAATCATGTGAAGACATCAATTAGAGAAACTCGGAGAATCATGCCTCTTTCAGTAGACGAATTATTAGGCACACTTCAATCATGTGAAGTGGAGCAGATTAATGAGGAAGAAGATCCAAAAAGTAAGAAGTCAATTGCTTTAATATCTAATGATGATTTTGATGACGCAAATTCAGACGAATTATTAGGCACACTTCAATCATATGATTAAGAAGTTTAGAAATTTGAATAGAAAGGAAAGAATATTCAATCGAAAGAAGCAGAGTACGCAAAATTTTGAGAAGAAACCAATTGAGGACAATGAAGCCAGCAAAGATGTAATGTGCTTCAAATGCAAGAAAAATGGGCATATCAAACCTAACAGTTCTTTATTGAAGAAAAAGAAAGGAAGAATTGAGAAATACAAAAAAGCTCTCAAAGTTGAAACCTGAAGTGACATTGAGTGCGAGGAAATTGAAGAGGAATATGCCAATATATGTCCAATGGCCCATTCCGATTCAAACTCAGAATCATAAACAAACTCTGATTTAGATTTAGATAAGAAGTTTGGGTAACTTAAAAATTTCTGTTAAAGTCTCGAAGTACATAGAAGAACTTTGTCCCAGTCTCAAAACCTGTCTTAAAAGGATTACCGAGCTAAAATAGAAGAATTTTAAACTCAAGCAACAGGAAATTTCTTGGAAAGAAAGGTTTGAAAGTTTGGATAAAAGTTTTGTTAATTTGAAAGAAAATTCTGACTCTCTTAGTAAGGAAAATGCTATTATGAAAGAAGTCATTTCAAATATTTCAAAAAGATTTTCAAAAGGATCCAAAAACTTGGAGAAATCTCTTTTAGTATAAAAACCCTATTCGAACAAATCTTAGTTAGGTATGATTTCAGAAACCATTCTATTGATTGATTTTCCCAAAGTAAAATAGAGACTCAAACAAAGACTTACAAAGGCATTTTACAAGAATCACTTTCAAAAAGCCTTTGTAAAACATGTTAGCTGAAGTGCTCTCATATATTCAAAATGTAACAGCTTAGAACATTTCAAGAAAAAATGGCCTAAGGTTTGGTGACCAGTTAAGAATGACTGGGCAAAGACCGTCTTTAATGCGAACTGTCCAGCACCCAAGAAAATCTGGGTACCAAAGAAAACTTGAGTTTTTCTTATGATAACATGTTGCTATCAAGAGGAATATCAACTAGTATTTGGACAGTGGCTATTCGAGGCATATGACACGAGACTCGAGCTACTTCACAAAGCTTCTTAGAGTGATTTAAGAAAAAGTTTCTTTTAGAGGAAGAAACAAGAGAAGAATTGTAGGTTGTGGAACTGTGAATATTGGAAGCCTGACTATCAACAATGTTTCCTTAGTGCAAGGTTTTAACTACAATCTACTCAACATAAGCCAGCTTTATGACACTGGATTCAGAATAAACTTCCAAGAAGGTATTTGTCCTTGAACAAGTAGGACTTCTCCCAATCTTTCATTGGGCGAAGGCATGGGAAGATTTATCTTCTGAATGTCAACCCAAAAAGTTCTCACTGTCTTATATCAATAAAAGACAAAGCAAGGATGATGATGAAATGATGTTTTCGAACTTTCAACTCATAATGGCTGTTGCTACTGATGTTCCTAAAGAGAGAATGTGATCGTTTTATTCTAAGGAACACAAAAAGGTTTACCCATAGATATTGAACAGAGGGGTAATGAACCCTCGAACTGTTGATTTTGATTTCTTAGATTCAATCAAGGTTAACTTGAGGGAGAAGTTAGCCTTCCTTCAACTTGAGAATTTTTGCTCTGAGACAATAGTTGTATATCTTGAGTTGACTGCATTTGTCTATTCGAATCTATCTTTTCTTGACCAAAATAGAACCAATTTACTGTGAGTGACAGAGGCTATGTCGCGGATGTTGAGACAATGACAGACCTTTCTTGGGGTGGAAAGGAGGTTTTCGAACCCATCAATGTCTCAGTTGGTCAAGCAATAAAGTTTCTTGTCAAGGATAGATTGCCAAAAGGAAGCATCACTTATTCCAGAATGTTAGCCTCGAATATTTTGTTGCACAAAGTTGTCATTAACTGCATTAAACCAAAGGCTACATCAAAAACAGATGTTTCTAGATTTGAAGCAAGACTAATGTTTGCTATTTGCAATGGGAGGAGATTTTCACTCCCCATACTATCTTGATGCACTTGTACAAGACAGTTATGAAGGATAATGGACAATTGCCTTATTCAGCGCTGGTTACAAAATTGTTTAGACATTTTCAGATCCAGTTTCTCGCCTCTCTTTGCTCTCAAACTGTTGCTCCTATGGTCATAGGGCTGAAGATGGTTTCAAAGATACGGTTGAAGGATTTGAACAAAACTATAGAGCACTTGAAGAAGGAGTCCTGCAACAAAACTAGGAAAGATTATGCTGCAAGGAAGAGAAAAGGTAAGGAAGTTGTGAAAGAATATGTAAAGAAGAGAAGATCACTCATTCTACAGGATGAAGAGGATGATGATGATCTTACAATTTCTATCATTGCCTTGAAAACTCTTCTAGGTTTTGTTGGTTATGAGAAACCAATTCAAAGAGAAGAAAGAGACAGAGAAGAAGAAAAGCGAAAAGAAGAAGGAAGAGATGAAGAAGGAAAAGCTCATGAAGATGACTCTTGTGAGGCGACAATTGCTATATCTTTATCTGAGGATTCTGAAGCAACTCGGAGTGGTCCACTAGGACGTACATAACAAGAACATCGCTCTTGTTTTGCACACAAAAAGACCCAAGAAGAAGAAATCATTTCTCAAACTGTTAGCACTAAAACAGGGGGACCTATTGAGAAAATAGGGACTTCTTCTACTTTTCTGCGAGTGATGGTATCAGTCAATCTCCTGCCCATCCAGAAGATGTCTATGCTTCTCAATTTCCTAAAACTGACATTGAAGAATCTACTCCAAGTCATGGAACTAGACAAGTTAATGTTCCCTCATCTCTTAACTCTCCATGAAATTAATTTTCTGAAGTTAGTGCAAAAACTAAACCAATTGGTGACTATCAAAGGATGATAGAACTCGTCTTGGAGGTAAAAGCTTAGCAATACGCTATGGAGATTGAGATTCAAAGACTTCACAATGACAAGGTGGGGACACCTGGAGTGCCATAACTTGGCACGGAGGGACACTTAACTGCCATAACCTTTAAATGGTACACTTAAGTGCCATCATCGGAGTGAAATGGAACACTTAAGTGCCAATCCGGCCAAAAATCGGCCAAAATGCAGACGTGGCATTCTCCGGCGATATGCTTAACTGATGTGGCAATTTTTTTTTTTGAAAAAAAAAGTGCACGTGGAGGAGGAAAACGATGTCGCCCCATCCACCGTGCATTTGGCCAAACTAAACGATGTCGTTTTTCCTTAGTGTTAAACGACTTCGTTTCGTTTATTTGGATTTTATCCTTTCGTCAGTTCACACTAGGTCTAACATCCTCTCCATCCATCGCCGTTCAGAGCTCACCGTTCGTAGGTGATTGCTCGCCGTCGTCGCTCGCCTTCGTCGCTCGCCGTCGTCGCTCGCCTTCGTCGCTCGCCGTTGTCGATTTGCCCAGGTTTTTTCTCTTCTTCCTCTCCCCTGTGGTGAAATTAGGGCTACGACTCGTTTATTAGGGCTCGGACTTCAAATTTGGGGGCCGGCTGGGAATTGTTAGGCTTGATGATTGATGTGAGATTTATGGCTCAGATGTGGTGCTACAATCCTATTGGGGGGTTCGAATTGACAGTTTAGGAGCGGCATTGAAATATAGGCTCAATGTACGGCTCGGTGGGGGGAAAATTAGGGCTCGATGTAGGGCTCGACGTCGCCTCATCCACTGTGATGTGTGATTCAATCAGGGTGTTGAATTGTGATGTGCGAAAGTAATTTGTAGTGGTCGGATGTGAAATGTGCGATGATTTGTGATTGTTAGGGTTCAGAGTATTGGACTTTGGACATGTTCGAATCGAAGGTTGTGGAGATGGGTACTTCTGGATATTTTTTTAATAAATTGCATTGTTAATGACCCATGCTGAGGAGATCCTCTCCATATTTTAAAGGAATGCGACAACATAATCAAAGCAGTTGTCAGGTCCCATCTTTATTTTTATTTGTCCTTGTCCTGAAGCCTCTTGTTTTCAAGTTGCATCTGTCGTCTGACCGCATCTTCCCTCTCTCTTCTTCTTTTCTTTTCTTTAATAAAGAGTGTAGGGACCTCCACTTGCAATTGTCTGTTCTTTGTGAATGTGGTCTCAAAAGTTAACTGTATATTCGTCCTCTTTCGTTGCAGAAATGGCACATAAAGACTATATTGTTGTCATCGTTTACTACGGTTGAGACTTTGTGATTGGGGAGGATGAGTGGGAGTATGAGGGGGGGGGGAGTGAGGGTACAATCTTTGTAGATATAAAGAAGGCATCTTATATTGGATTTGTTAGGGATATAGTGACATTTTTGCCTTGTAGAGTACAAAAGTTACTGTACTGTGTTCCTGGGAAAGGCTTGAGAGATGGTTTGAGAGTTTTGGAAGATGATAATGGTTTTAAGGATGTCTTATATCACTATCTTCATGGCGAAGAGGCGAAAGTGTTTGTTGAAAACAATAGTGATACTGAGGACGAAGATGATGACAGAGATAACACCCAAGTAGTACTGAGGTTAGGGATGAAATAGGTCATGATGGATCGGATGGGGAGGAGAGGGGCGCAGATGCTGTTCACTAGAGCGATTGTGACATGGGTGATGCCACCATCACTGAATTAGATTAGGAAGTAGCTGAATCCGATGACGGTGACGGTGATGATGACGTTGAAGGGTTGGCTACTGAAGCTGAAAATTTGTTAATCTTAAGCGACGCCGACGATGAGGAGCTCACACAGTCAAGGAAAAAACAAAGGGACTTTTTGTCAGATAGATTTGCAGCTTTGCATGTAGCTGTCCATCCAAACAGAGACGAAGGCCCTACAGATGTTGGTGTTGCTGGCCAAGTCCTGGAGACAGATTATGAAGAAAGCATCGACACCGCAACTTCCCAGGACGAAGTTGAAGAAGATCAACGAGTTGTGTGTAGAAGGAAAAGTAAGTTTCCTTCCTATCATCCATCTGTTGTGTCTCCTACTTTGTCAATAGGTATGAAATTCCATGATGCAATACAATTTAGGGAAGCTATACTGAAGAACTCCATTGCTGCACAAAGAAATATTCATTTCATTGGAAATACCAAGAAATACCAAGATTTACGGTGCGTTTGTTAAGAAGAGTGGGTCTTTTCAAATTAGAGCCTACCAAGTGGAACACACTCGTTCCATTAATTTTCAAAACAAAAGGGTAACAAGTGGATCGTTGTCCAGGCACTTCATCGATCTGATCAAGGTGATGCCCAACTTGAAACTTGCTAACTTTAGGATGCTGGTGAAGGAGCGTGTAGGCATCAATGTATCTAGGAATCAGTGCAAAAGAGCAAAGCAAAAGGTGATAAAGATACTTATTGGTCAGTATGCTACGGAATATGGGCAGGTGTGGGAGTATGCTTGGTAGTGTAGGCTGCAAAACCCTATAAGTAGAGTGTATGTAGAGGTGATTGAGAGACCACTCCCTGATCATGGACCAACTTTGATAAGTTCTATGTGTTCTTTGATGCATGCAGACGAGGATTTTTAGCTGGCTGTAGACGGATTATAGGATTGGATGGCTGTTTCTTGAAGGGCTTCTGCAAGGGAGAATTGTTGGTAGAGATTGGAAGAGATGCGAATAAGCAAATGTTCCCACTAGCTTGGGCTATTGTAAAGATTGAGAACAAGGACAATTGGTCCTGGTTCTTGAAAAATCTGATGGCTGACTTGGAGATAACAAACAGGGATGGGTGGGCATTCATGAGTGACCAACAAAAGGAAATGCTTGCTTTTTGAAAAATTTAGTCAATAGTTTGCTTTGCTTTGTAATATGAGCATGTAATTTGCTATAGTATTTCTTACTTTGAATTATTGCAGGGATTGGTTCCGGCAGTAGCCGATTTGTTGCCCCATGCAGAACATCGATTGTGTGCGCGGCACATATACGAAAATTGGGCAAGGAACTATAAAGGGGATAAGCTGCAATTGCAATTTTGGCAATTAGCAAAGAGTGCAAACATGGCTGACTTTAGAATAGCCAAAGAAGGACTGCTTCAGTTGACGAAGGAGGGTTGTAATACCCTATTTCAACTAGAACCGAAGCATTGGTGCAAGGCATTCTTCAGTGAGGAGTTCAAGTACGATAACGTCGACAACAACATTTGTGAAGTATTTAATTCGAAGATAATATCTGCCAAATGCAAACCAGTCATCTCAATGCGGTTATGAAGATATACGAGTTGCGGTTATGACTCGGCTGCAGAAACAAAGAGATGAGGCTGCAAAGTGGACAAGACAATATGGTCCTAGGATTGTGAAGAAATTAGATGAGAACTTGGCTCGAAGTACGCATTGTCATCCCATTTGGAATGGAGATGACGAATATGAGATAATGAAGGCTGCAGATTGGTATGTTGTCGATCTAGGAAGTAAGAAGTGTTCATGTAGAGCATGGCAAGTAAGAAGTGTGCACATGCCATATGTGCCATCCAGTTGAAGGGCGACAATACAGATGATTACATCGATGATTGGTACCATAAATCAAAATATCTTGCTTCCTATCAGTTCATGATGCTGCCAACTAGAAGTAGCATGTTTTGGGAGCCCACGGATCATGAAGCGCCTCAACCTTTGCCACTGAAGAAGAAAATTGGAAGGACAAAACGAAGACGATGAACGGCGGAGGCAGAGGTCTCAGGTCAGCAAAGAATGAGCAGGCAGGGTGCAAAGATCACGTGCTTTTATTGTCGCCTAATAGGCCACAATAATAGAGGTCGTAAATTGAGGAAGCAACAACAACCGTTGATGCGTGATGGGTTGAGTGATTCAAGAACAGAGATTTTTTTCAGAGGGGATTTTTGTGGTTAAGTGTATGGAGTAGTGTATACGGGAAAGAAATGGAAATGAATAACAACAGAGAAAAACAATCTCCTTCCAAGGTATAAAGGCAGTGCCAGCAACCAAGGATGAGGATCGAGATCTACGAAGTTCACCACCAAGGCCTAAAGCTTCCACCAGCCAAGGATAAAGGACTTCGGGATAGGAGAAGCTCACCACCGAGGCCTAAAGATTCCACCAGCCAAGGATAAAGGGCTTCTTGGTTCACCACCAAGGAGTGATCTACGCTCCAAGGATAAAGAAACCGAAAGGAGTTATCCGCTCTCCAAAGGAGTTCACTCAAGTTGAGGAAATCTCACAATTCTCATTCATGAAATTCGTATCCCTTACATTGGATAGTTTTCCCTCTTTATAGGAGGGTTTTAGTGTTAATACACATTAAAAACGGACCTTAATAGCCTAGAAACTAACACCTTAATACATATTAAAAACAAACCTTAATAGCCTAGAAACTGACACCTTAATACATATTAAAAACAGACCTTAATAGCCTAGAAACTGACACCTTAATACATATTAAAAGCAGAACTTAATAGCCTAGAAACCGAAACCGTCAACTCTTGGACTGCATGACAGTAAAGACATATAATAACTTAATAAAAGCCTTTATTAACACGGGAATTAAATGCCTTTAATCTTCGGCCTTCTGCATTCTTGAACCTTCAAATTCGAGCTCCTCCCTTGACCAGAAAATAATCCTCCTGAAACTTCATCAACTGGTCATTCAGGACATTTAGAATGGCCTCCCATTAAAAGTTATCGATATACCATAAAGTACCAATAAAAAATTGACATTATTCATTGAAAATAATCCAACGAAGCACATAATGTCCAATTTCTCACTTGGCTTGGATAAACATTGATGGTTCCGAGTTGGTGGATGGAGCTACGTTGAATGCTCCCGCATCATCCTCCCCAAGTTGTTTGAGATTTGTCCTCAAATCTAGAAGGTTTTCATCCTCCAAGTAAGGAGAAAGGTCTCCCACGTTGAATGTTGCTGAAACTCCAAACTCTCCCGGAAGGTCAATCTTGTAGGCATTGTCACCAATTCGCTCCAAAACTTTAAAGGGACCATCAGCTCTGGGCATGAGCTTGTTCTTTCGATGAAATGGAAATCTCTCCTTTCTTAAGTGAAGCCATACAAGGTCGCCTGGTTGAAATTGAGCCTTCTTGCGATGTTGATTAGCTTTCTTCTTGTAAGATTCGTTGGCCTTTTCAATGTTAGATCGAATCTGCTCATGGAGCTTCTTCATTGACTCAGCTCTTTCTTGCCATCAAAGCTCACTTGAGAGTTAGACGGAATTGGAATCAAATCAATGGGTGTTAGAGGATTAATTCCATACACAACTTCAAATGGCGATCGACCAGTAGTATAACTTGGGGATCGATTGTAAGCAAATTCAGCATGCGCAAGCTTTAAATCCCAATCTTTCAATGATTTACTCACCATACCACGAAGGAGAGTGGTTAGAGTACGATTTGTTACCTCCGTTTGGCCATCAGTTTGGGGATGACAAGCCGTGCTAAATAAGAGTCTTGTACCAAGCATTCTCCATAGAGTCCTCCAAAAGTGGCTTAAGAACTTGGAATCACGATCCGACACAATGGTCTTTGGTACTCCATGAATGCGGATAATCTCTTTGAAATATAATTCAGCAATATGAGATGCATCATTGGTCTTGTGACATGGCACGAAATGAGCCATTTTAGAGAACCGATCAACGACCACCATGATAGCATCTTTTCCTCTTTGAGTTCTTGGTAGAGCCACAATGAAATCCATGCTAACATCTTCCCAAGGCTGCAATGGTACCGGAAGTGGAGTACACAAACCTTGATGGAAATGACTTTTTGATCTATGACAAGTTGCATACCTTGATATGATAGCATGCACATCTCCACTCATCTTTGGCGAATAGAAATGCTCTTGAAGAACCTCAAGAGTTTTGTTAATACCAAAATGACCAGCCAATCCTCCACCATGCGCTTCTCGAATCAGCAATTCGCGAAAAGAACTCTTCGGCACATATAATTGATTTCCTTTAAAAAGAAACCCATCTTGCAAAGTTTATATACCTTGAACTCCTCGTTTGCAATTGTTGATGATGGATGAGAACTCCGCATCTTCAGAATAAAGTGCTTTCATTCATTGAAATCCAAGAATCCTAGAGTCCAGAACCGCAAGCATAGAATATCTTCTTGATAAAGCATCAGCTACAACATTAGTGTGCCCGGGTTTATATTTCGAGGCAAAAGGAAAGGATTGAAGAAATTCTACCCATTTTGCATGTCTCGAATTAAGCTTGCGTTGGCCACTAATAAACTTAAGCGCCTCATGATCAGAATGAAGGACAAATTGCTTTGGCCTCAAATAATGACTCCAATGATCAAGAGCTCGGACAATGGCATAGAACTCTTTGTCATAAGTTGAGTAATTCCTCTTGGAATCAGATAACTTCTCGCTGAAATATGCCAATGGTTTTTGTGCTTGCACCAATACCAATACCAACTCCGCTTGCACCAATACCTTATCAAAATCAGGAAGTGCAAGAATAGGAGACTCACAAAGTTTCTGCTTGATTACCTCAAAGGCGTTTTGAGCAGTCTTTGTCCATTCAAAAGCACCATTCTTCATGCATTCAGTTATAGGAGCCATGACGGTACTAAAATTTTTGACAAACCGTCGATAGAAAGAAACAAGTCCATGAAAACTTCTTACATCAGAAATAGACTTCGGAACCGGCCAAGTCTTCATAGCTTCTACCTTGGCTTGATCAACAGAGATTCCATCTTTGGAAACCACATAACCAAGAAACACAATGCTTGGAGAGAAGAACTCACATTTCTCCATTTTAGCATATAGTTTTCGTTCTCTCAAGATATTAAAGACCTGTGTTAGATGAGAGATATGCTCCTCCTCATTCCTACTATAAACAAGAATATCGTCGAAATAAACAACGACAAATTGACCAATAAAGGAACGAAGAACCTCGTTCATAAGTCTCATGAAGGTACTCGGAGCATTAGATAATCCGAATGGCATAACCAACCACTCATAAAGGCCTCCCTTGGTCTTGAAAGCTGTTTTCCATTCATCACCTTCTTGCATTCTGATTTGATGATATCCACTCCGCAAATCTATCTTTGAAAACACAGAAGAACCATATAATTCATCTAGCATATCATCAAGTCTAGGTATAGGGTACCTATACTTAATGGTGATATTGTTGATGGCCCGGCTATCAACACACATCCGATATGTACCATCCTTCTTAGGCACAAGTAGAGCCGGAACAAAGCAGGGACTCATGCTTTCTCGAACGTATCCTTTGAGAATAAGTTCATTGACTTGTCTTTGCAACTCCTTTGTATCCTCCGGATTAAATCGATAAGCTGGCTTGTTTGGTAGCGGAGCACCGGGGATCAAATCAATTTGATGCTCAATACCTCTTATGGGAGGTAATCCAAGTGGCAAATCCTCCGGAAACACATCTGCAAATTCTTTCAACAAGTAATGCATTTTTGGATGCATGGGTCGCTCCATCTCACTCTTTTTTCGACCACAAGCAAAGCAAAAACATTCTTTTGTTTGCTAATGGCTCTCTCAACCCGTGTCTCACTCAAGAACAGATTTTCCTTACAAGTGTTTCCCTCCCCAGGTTGATTATTATGTATCGAATAAGGGCTCAATGGTAAAAGAGTAATGCATTTTTGTTCCTTCTGAAAAGAGTATGTGTTTTTCCGACCGTCATGCATAGCATTTATATCAAATTGCCACGGTCTACCCAATAACAAGTGGCATGCCTCCATTGGAATCACATCACATACAACCTCATCTCGATAGTTCTTCCCAATCGAAAATGATATAAGAACACGTTTGGTTACCTTGAGTTCATTCCCTTGACTGAGCCATTGGAGCTTGTATGGTTGAGGATGTTCCGTTGTTGGAAGCTTCAATTTGTCTACAAGAGTTGTCGAAGCAACATTGGTGCAGCTCCCACCATCAATGATCACCGAACACACCTTTCCATTAATAGTGCAACGCGTGTGAAATATATTCTCCCTTTGCTCAAGAAGTTGATAGTGTGACTGCTCATCAGGGCTCTAAAGCAGAATATCGTCGATGTATACTGCCGCACTTGCCAAGATTGGCTGGAAAATATGACACATAGCCTTTTGGAAAAGGGTTGGGAATACAAAATCCTGTTTTGGATCTGTCTTCAGGATGAATGCCTACTCTCCAAAATCCAGCTTTGAGGTCGAATTTGGAATTGATACGGGCCTTGGTTAGACCACTAAAGAGAGAATCTCTCGATGGCAAAGGGAACTTATCATCTTGGAGAAAGAGATTGAGAGGATGATTACCAGTCTCATTATTCCTCTGTTTTGCTCGGCACGCTTATTGACATAAAAGGCTTCACAAGCCCATTGAGAATCAGAAACTTCAATAAGGCCTTGTTGCAATAATTCTGAGCATTCCCTTTGAGCTAAAGCCAAGTGTTCTGGCTTCATTCCCACATGACTCACCTTTGTTGGGTTGATGTCTTCATTTTTTTGAAGGGGAGGTGATGCGGGAGCATCCAACGTAGCTCCATCCACCAACTCGGAGCCATCAATGTTTATCCAAGCCAAGAGAGAAATTGGACATTATGTGCTTCGATGGATCATTTTCAATGAATAATGTCAATTATTTATCGGTACTTCATGGTATATCGATAACTACCAATGGGGGGGCATTCTAAATGTCTTGAATGACTAGTTATGAAGTTTCAGAAGGATTATTTTCTGGTCAAGGGAGGAGCTCGAATTTGAAGGTTCAAGAATGCAGAAGGCCGAAGATTGAAGGCACTTAATTCCCGTGTTAATAAGGCTTTTATTATGTTATTATGTGTCTTTATTATTATGCATTCCAAGAGTCGAAGGTTTCGGTTTCTAGGCTATTAAGTTCTGTTTTTAATATGTATTAAGGTTTCAGTTTCTAGGTTATTAAGGTCTGTTTTTAATATGTATTAAGGTTTCGGTTTCTAGGCTATTAAGGTCCGTTTTTAATATTTATTAACTCTAAAACCCTGCTATAAAGAGGGGAAAACTATCCAATGTAAGGATACGAATTTTATGAATGAGAATTGTGAGATTTCCTCTGCTTGAGTGAATTCCTTTTGAGAGTGGATAACTCCTTTTGGTGTCTTTATCCTTGGAGCGTAGATCACTCCTCGGTGGTGAACCAAGAAGCCCTTTATCCCTGGCTAGTGGAATCTTTAGGCCTCGGTCGTGAGCTTCTCCTATCCCGAAGTCCTTTATCCTTGGTTGGTGGAAGCTTTAGGCCTTGGTGGTGAACTTCGTAGATCTCGATCCTCATCCTTGGTTGGTGGCGCTGCCTTTACACCTTCGAAGGAGATTGTTTTTATCTGTTCTTATTCCTTTCCATTTCTTCCCCGTATACACTTCCCCATACACTTAACCACTAAAATCCCCTCAAAAAAAATCTCTGTTCCTGAATCACTCAACCCATCACGCATCAGGAGGCGAACAAAGAATTCTGGATTTTCCCATAAAGGATGAGAACATTTTTGAGCGAATTCTGAGTGGGATTCTGAACAAGATTCTAGCAACTTTTGCATGATTGGATCTAGTAAACACATATGGATGGAAAAGAGTCTCTGAATATTAACGAACTCAGAGAAATGATCTTTATATCTAAGACCTTTTCCAGGAATGATACGAAGTTGAGAGATTTGGGTCATGATGTCCCACCCAATTATCAAATCTTTATTGGGGAGGCTTGATCCAAAGATTTTTGCCTTTATGGAACACTGGGGGAAGAACTGAGTGGTAACTGGAGTGGTTCTAACATTTGTGGAGAAAGTATCTCCAGAGGCGGAGTTGAAATATCGGATATGAGGAGTCCAATATTCTTCAGGAAGTATTTTAATATCTAGAATAGAGCAGCTTGCTCCGGTATGAATGAGAGCGATGACATTGATAGGTTTGGCAAACTTTGAGGTGAATATTTTCATAGAGAAATGGGGACAGTGAGTTTGACTGGAGAATATGTCAGGATTTGGTTCTGAAGATATAGGAGATATGTGGAAAATGTCTTCAGATTCTGAGTCTGACTCAGTCTCATTGGAAGTTTGGTACGAGGGGAAGACACAGAGAGTTTGTTCAGATGGTTCTTCGTTAGCAGAGAATAAGGATTCAATATCATCATTTTCAAGGGACATACCTGTTTCATTTTCAATCAAATGATTCTGACCTTTTTTCGCCTGATGACAATTTTTGGCAAAGTGTCCTTGTTGCAAATGTAGCAACGGCTTGATTTCTTATAGCCTGTGCGATCCTTTCTTTTGCGTAGGTATCGCCATTTCTTCTTTCTCCGGAAATGCTTGGAGCCATGATTGCATTTCTTTATCGAATACTTCTTGTAGTGCTTTTTCTTCCGGGAGTACTGGCCACAAGTACCATCACAATCTTGTTTGGAGCATTGGATTTTTAACTTCTGGTGAGAAAAAGCTGATTCAAGGCGCTTGTCGTCTGTGATATAGGTACGGACCATCTGGCGCTTTAAGCATAAATCTTCAAGGCATAGATGGATTTCTTGCTGTATTTCTCCCAAGGGAATGTCTTGTATTCTTCTTCGTTTTCCAAATAAAGATCTTTCAACCATCTGGGATAGTTCTTTTGGGATAGATGTGAGAAAGACATGCTTCAAATTTGGATTTGCGCCGATTTGGTAGAAGAGCTGAAGCGTTAATCGATAATGCCTATCCAGATGTTTTTTCTAGAGGGAGCAGCATCTTCTTTCGAAAAATTCTCTTCTTTTTATCTCTATGAGATCTCCAGGTGTTCCCACAAAAACATGGTACAAGAAAGTGAGAGCATGGTTGAAATTAGGTGACATTAGAAACAAGATCTGGTCTTGTTCTGTAAGTGACTGCCACCAAAACTTAAGGCTCCCTGTGAACCTTGTAACAAAGTTGTAGAGGACATCGTTAATATCATGGTTGGTGATGGACTGTGTATTCAACCAAGTATGAAATTCTTCAAGTCTTTCTGGCCTTTCTTGATAAGGGATATCATCGATGGTGAAGAATTGTTTTGATGCCATAGACACATGCCTAGTAGGATTGTTCCTAGTAGGATTGCTCGTCTGTCCAATGTCTGGATTAGAATAATTTGATTCCATTTCATAGTCTGGAGAAGTATCAGCCATAAATATTTAGTGATTGAGAGGGGAATCGACTGTAGGGATTGAGAAGGACGAGGAGGAAGAGAGAGATGCTGAATCTGATTTAGTGGAAGGAGTTTGTTCAGCTGGGAATAGAATCTGTCTTTCTGGAATGGCAGGATCAGACTCGGGCTGTTGGATAACAGGATCAGGTTCCTGAGTACCCAAATCTTTTCAAAAAGGATTCTAATGGATTTGATAACATCATTTGTTCTAACCTGTCTCGTATAACAATTGAACTTGATTCTGTAGGTGAGCTTTTTTCTTTTCCTTTTTCCTTCTGCAAGGCCTTGAGGCGATTTCGTATTTCTGCCATATCTGGTTCCCTTCTATAAGGATCTTCTGGAATGTTTGCAAAAATAGACGTCTTTGGATGTGGGGGTAGATATCCAGTTCTAACAGGAGGTGCTAATGGATCGAAAGGTCCGAACCTTCCTTCCGCAAGAATTTGGATCTGCTTTGTGAGCTTTTCTATTTCTGGCATTGGGCTTTCTAGATAATGATAGCCAAGATGTTGTCCTGATTCCAAGGCGTGAAGCCTTTTCTGGAACTCAGAAAGTATCTTCTTGGTGCTTTCATCATATCTTCGGAGATCTTGTTGCACATTTCCAATCTTGGAATCAATAGCCTTGAAGGCATTGTTCTGTGCCAACAGAGTCTCTGATTGCCAGTTTAGAACGGCTTCAGCAGCAGGGGTTTTCTTCTGTCTTCCATGTTCGTCCACATCAGTGGGGGTAGGAATTTTGGGAACATGGCGGTACCTGCCATGTGGATCAATAAACTCTTCTGTAGCAGGGAACGAGAGTTTAGAACTTTCCTTGACAAGAGGAGGAAAGTCAGTATCTTGGAACATGGCAATAGAAGAAGTGGGTGGTGTTTCTGCTGGAACCTCGAGGGGGTAAGAGTGTTTCTTAGCCCATTTAAGGATTGGCTTATAAAATGGAGAGAGAGCTTGCTTTTTCTGGGGAGGAGAAGGTGGAGGTGATTTTGGTGGATCTGGTAAGTTTTGGGATGTAGTACTAGACTCCGGTGGTGAAGGTGGTGCATAAGACACCAAGAACTGGTATTTATCACACTCACCAAGAGTATCTATGGAGGAATCTCTGTCTAAGTACCTTTGGTACATCTTATCCTTGGACTTTTTCCGTCGAGGTGGAGATCTTGCAAGAGGGTCTACCTTGTCTGGAGAATTTATACAATATGAACATTGGCAAAAAGGATCACAAAACCAATGACCATACTTGTCTTTATAGTAATGAACAGGATGTCCATCACCGTCGAAGTGTGGAACATGTTTTTTTGGATCTGGTTCGGAAATGGATTCAGGAATACATGGTTCAATCATGAGGATGGTCTAGAAGATAGAAGGACCTTCTTCCTTTTCCTTGCCAAATTTGATGGAAACAGTTCCATCTTTTTTCCGTACAAATTCTGAGTCCGTTGACTGGAAAGGCTTGTTATGCTGGTGTAGCTTTTCATAGTTGGTGATCCAAGTCTCTGGAAGGAGCTTGGCCAACGTATCCTTTGGGATCTGTCTAGGAACATGGATGCAAGACGCCTGGTCATTCTGCATGGAGATGAACAATGCATCATCATTACCATTGTTGAAGTTGAGGTCAAGAGCATGGTTCTGCACTCGATAAACCATCTGGTAATGTAGGGTTGCAGCTACAAAGTCAGCAGTTTGGCGTGCTCTAGTGAGCTGGACTTGTACTTTCAAAAAAGAAAGTAGTTGAGCGTCTGACAGAGCGATGTTGAAGTTTGGATATAAGGTCACAAAAACTGTTCCGGCATTCAGAGTGGTTTGAACAGCACCGATGCAAGCATGCTAGTATTGTAAAAACCTGGTATCTAACAACGCAATCCTTGCCACTACTGGCAAACCTTTTCGACCATGAAAAGTGAGAGCAAGACGAACAGCTCCATAGTGGACATGAAAATATCCCTGTTGAACCCATTGTCTGGGAAATTCTTGAGGGATTTGAAGAGTAACAAAGTATTCCTTTTCAGTAGCAGGAATGGGATGCTGGTCGAACTTGGAGGACTGAACGTACTCCTTTACTTGCTTTGGTGTCTGGTGAACAATTTGACGAATGGAGCGGATAGGTGAGAATGATGAGGTGGGTTTAGCAAAAGCTGAATAGGGGTTCATAAGAGGAACCTGAGTTTCTGAGATCTTGGTTTCATCGCAAAGAGAGACTTCGTAAAGATAATCTATCTTAGAAGCATTGGAAATACGAAATTCTGAGAGAGCTGAGGATGAAGAAGAAGAAGGAGCAAAAGAAATGGGTGCTTCGAGGATTTCTGGATCTGTCATGGTGTAAAAAGATCTTCTCAGCTTGCACTAGTATCTTGTGCAGCAACACCACCAGCATGGTGGTGGCTGGAGCGCCTAGTGTGTGGTGTGGCTAGTGGTGATGGTTGGTGGTGCCGCCGGTGCTGGTGGCTAGTGCAATTTTTACAGAAAACCCACAAACAATTTGGCACTTAACTGATCATATTATAAAAAAAAACTTGCCACTTAACTGTTCACTTTTAACTACAAGTGACAATTAACCAATCACTTTAACAATAACTTGATACTTAAGTGATCATTTTTTCATCGAGACTGGCACTTGCGTGATTACTAAATACAACTTATGTCACTCGGGTAATCACTCATGTTTGTCTTGTGTATATGTTGGTCTGCATCAAAACAGAGAAGATGATTCTGCAGCAAAACAGAGAAGATGATGGTAAACTTATGGCAAGTCCATACGACAGCACAAACAACAACAAGGCCATAATGATCTTGTGGAACAACACAAACTTCCAGAACAACACCATTTTTAACTATGGCAGTTAGAGAAACTTTTTCTCATTTTTAAGTACTTTACATTTCATCATAAAGTACAATTGACACCAAAACAACACCGTAATACACGCTTGGTAACACTTTCGTTCAATTTTCATCATTGAAACTTCATTCTTGAAAGGTTTAGTTGAAGATGCTTGAGTGTGCATTGAGACTTCATTCTTGAAAAGTTTAACTGAAGACACTTGAGCTTGCATCGAGTCAACATCGTCCAACTCGTCCACAAACATAGATGAAGTAGATCCAATATCACCGCTATGGCTCTGTCAGAAAACTTCTCATCGATCCATTTGAAGTATTTGCACTTCGACGCCTCTTTATATTGAGCGCATCCATAAAATCTTCTCCCATGATGTTCTTCTTGGACTCGGTAACCCACAAAAAATCTTCTCCTTCGCTTCGGTGAGAGGAAAAGCGCTACTGCAAGTCCTACTCTCCATTTCCAAGATTCGATGTAGGAATTTTGGGCAAATGAAAATTAGGGTTCGAGACTTCAATTCGAGCACTTCAATAGGGATTTTGGCCAATTTAGGGTTTTAGATTTGGGGCATTTGGGGAGACAACGTCGTTTTTGGAAGATTTGGGGCTTTTATTATGCAGACGACATCGTTTCTGGTGAGTTAGAGCCGACTCAGCTCTCCGGTGAGCCACGTAAGCAAAAAATAATAATAAAATATTTCCACGTAGGATTTCCGGCAAGGGTCGCCGGAGGTGGCACTTAAGTGTCCCACTAGAAAAAAAAAAGAAAAAAAGTGACACTTATGTGTACCGTTTTAAAGTTATGGCACTTAAGTGTCCTCCCGTGCCAAATTATGGCACTTGTGCTGGACTTCTGTCTCACAATGACTTGAGATCCTCTTATGAGTTTCACACTAGAAAGATACAATCCTTGGATACTTAGGTACAGACTTTGAATCTACAAGTATCTCTGACTGTGGCTGAGAATGATCAGATTGTTCAAACTCTCAAGACTGTTCAAACTGAAGTTGAAAATGTTCATCGCCTGTGCTAGAAGATCAAAGTGGTTGTGTAGTCTATGAGGGATTTCCAACTAGTTCGAATTCCAATACAAACTTGATTTCATCCTATCTCGTTTCAATTTTGACTTTCTCCACTTTTTGTTGCTGACAAAAAGGAGGAGAACAAAAGGGGGAGAACGTGTAGATTTAAACTTTGATTTGAACTTTTGTTTATTGCATTTTTTTGTTTATTGCAAATTTGATTCTGTTTGACTGTTTCAAATACTTTATATTATGCAGAACTTAAAATTTGTGGAACTTTTGTAGTCATGATTATGGATATGGATGAATATGCTTAAATCTTGATATATGTTTAATTCTTCAAAATTAACATGTTTTCTGTGGTTGCAAAATTAATGCTATCCAAATCCTAAACAAATTGTTTTTGTAAGATTTCATGTACTACTAAAGTGTTAGGTTTTTTTTTTTTGGTAAAAAATGTACTGCTAAAGTGTTGTTTTGTAGGTCATAAGTTCTTAAATCTACAGGGAAGTTTTGTCACCATAAAAAATGGGGAGATTGTTGCCGAAAACTCTTTTATTATTTTAAAATTGACAAAACTTCTAAAGTCTATTCTAAAGATTTCTAGACTTTAGTGTCAAAATCTGAAAATGACCAAACTTTAGTGTCAAAATCTATTCAACATCAGAAGTCTGCCCACTTTGACAAATTCCACATTAAACGCAAGTGAAGAAAGAAGACTTCCAGACACGAGATGATCTTTCTTACTTCAAGTGTTTGGTTCGTATAGGTTATATATGGCCTTTTGGATGAATATATTACCTATGAGATTGGTTATGTTTGTTGGAATCAATTTAGGTATATCAAATCTTTTCAAAGGCAAGTCAATTTGGAAAGAATCTACTTATGAAAACCAAGATCCTAATTGTATGGACGAATAGGATTAACGGGTTTTTATCACAATTTTCAAACGGCTCGAGATCTCATTGATTCATTCTGTCCAACAGGATGATTGGAATTCCTTTAGAAAGTGCCAACAGTCGAGAAGACATGAAGGAGTTTTTAAGGTGGACTCTCTAGTTGTTCGATAGAGTATGCGTGAAAGAAAAATTTCAAAGTTTGAAGCCTACCATTTTCTTGTCATTCGATATTCTGAGCTTAAAGATGTACTCAAAAGATAGAAAAACTCATAGTGTGACTTTGTGAAAGAATAGTAGAGACTCTTCACTAATCACTATGAAGTCGAGATCACAAGGTTGTAAAATCTCTGTTGATTCTTAGTGGAATCCAACCATGAGGCTATCAACATAGATGAGTGGACGTAAGCTTGATCTAAGCTAAACCACTATAAATTTTGTGTTCTTATCATCTTTCTTGAACTCCTTTATTTTGTCCATAGTTCTACTTAACTGCTAAAGTCTAAACTCACTCAAAGTTTATTATTTTTCAAACTCAGGTTTAGAAGCAAAATATTTCCACTGTTACTTGCGAAAAATTGTCTTCACACCTATTCACTCTCCTTTAGATATTCATACCAGCACTTACACTTTATACTTGATGATCATAGTTTGTTCATATACGAAGTTGCACATGTACGCAATATGAAATATGTCTCCTTGTTACATGCTAGGTATAACAATGATGTCCTATGCGATCTAATTATGACAATACACTGAAATCCTTGGCCGGGGTTGTAATCGAGAATAAATTGTTCATGTCTTGAATAAAATGCATGTCAGTTAGATTTGTGCAAATGATTGAATTGGTAACTTGACATATATTTTATGGTTTTTCTTTGAAAGGACATAGTAACATAGAAAGATTGAATTACAATGTAGCTAAAGCTAACAAGTTCATTATGTTCTTAAAACATTCACACTATCTTTGAAAAGTACTAATGTGTTAGTATAAGTCTTACTACCAGCTTAGTGATGAATCAATGGATGCACACGCCATAAACAATTAGGATAACGTGGAACAAAAAAGAAATAATATTGCAAATGTGTTTGCAATTACTACAATCAAATTGAGTTGACCTAAAATTAAATGAAATGAGATTTAATTTTATTTGTATTATAGTCATGAGCCTACTTGCATATGATGCACACGCATGCCCAAAGTGAATATATGTTAATGTCCTTTTTTCTTTTTTATTTAAAAAAAAGGATTGATAAATTATTTATTTATTCATTTATTTAATTAATTAATCAATGTGCACACGGTCAGCGATTATTGCTGACCATGTGCAGTGCACATCACATGTGTGTGTTTTCAATAATAATAGTTATAAAAAAAAAAAAAAATAGGGAAGCTTTGTGCATGAACGATCAACAAGGATTGCTAATCTCCCACGATCAGCAATTGTTTCTATTTGTTGGATGGTTTCCCACACATAGCAATAATTATTGAGTGTCGTGATCAATAACCGTTGCTGATTCAAGAGGGCATTTTAAATGCCACATAAAGGAGGGCAAAAGCAACGGTTGCTAAAAAGAAAAAAAAAAAAAGCGTGCATGTTTTTTTTTTTTTTTGGTTGGTATGCGAGAAGGAAAATGGATTCTCTCTCATTCGAGCCATGGCTAAAACATCAAGGATACGGAGGATGGTCTCCACGAGATTGCTAGCACAATCATAGTGGTGATTATCCTAAAGTTCTCTCTTCCATTTGACGTCCATTTGATGGAATGTCTAGACTAGAGATTTGATGTTTGTGAGGCTCGAACTAAAGAACATCTGAACCAATTCGTTTAAAGCGTGCTTCGAGAGCTAATTCATTTAACTCCCTTTTATATTCAGATTTTTTCTATTAAAATACACGAATAATGCCTCCGGAGAATCATGTATAGAAATATATCATCTTTGTTTCCGTTGTTTTTATGTTAATTTTGCCTATACATGATTCATGAAACCCCAACAGTGGTATAAGAGCCAACCTTAGGTGTTTTTCATGCATTTAATTGATTTATGATTCATAGATATTTTTGCATTCTAATGGCCATGTGGCCTATAGAAGTTGATTAATTTATGTGATAAATTTAATCGACTAAGCAAAAATTGGGACTAAATCAATTTTGATTAAAACATCTGTAACTTGTTATACTTTATGTTTATATTCTGTGAATGATTCGCGATTGTGAATTTAAAGATGTCAACGCAACTTCTGTTTGGAATCACGCTTGTAAAATTTGTTTCATCAATTTTCATTTCTTGATGTGGTTTAAATTAGTATATCAATTGTTGATATAAATGCTACGAGAGAGGAGGAGCCATTGGAGGAGCCATTAAGTCGGAGAGCTCTATGGGCCAAGTCTTTGAAAAGTTCAAAGATTTGAGAAGAAATGAAAAAGCATGTCTCTATTATTAAAACATTAAAATGGCTAAATGGGTCTCATTGGCTCAAGACCCATTGAATGATAATTCGATAATCACCAAGTAGAATAGATGTTATATATAGATATATATCGTGTTTATGCTATCATTCATGTTAAATCGGTTAATGTGCAAAGTGAAACTATTAATAACTACCAAAATCTCCTTATTAATAATATTAAGTCGAAATGGGTTTCGAATTCGTGTCATTCCATCATCGTGGTTTGATTCAATATTATAGTGGTTGATTGACCAGCTATGGATACATATGGATTAATTACCATTCATAATATTAGATAACTCCATTATGCATGTGATGCTATGGGGTTGGAGCTAAATGACTTCTAATAATTGTCAGGTGAGGGAATCATTAATGCTTTCAATACTTGCGATGCATGATGGGTTGAGTGATTCAAGAACGGAGATTTTTCAAAGGGGATTTTTGTGGTTAAGTGTATGGAGTAGTGTATACGATGAAGAAACAAAAAGGAATAAGAAAAAAAAGGAATAAGAAAAGGTAGAACAACTCAAAATGAGGAGTGAAGTTCCAGAAGCTCCCGAGCAAGCTATTGCTCGTTTCTTGGCGGCATGAATCGAGCGATCCTCTTCTTCAATTGGTCATGCCACCAACGGATGTGTGTTGATAGCCGGGCCATCAACAATATCACCATTAAGTATAGGTACCCTATACCTAGACTTGATGATATGCTAGATGAATTATATGGTTCTTCTGTGTTTTCAAAGATAGATTTGCGGAGTGGTTATCATCAAATCAGAAGAAGAGGATCGAGATCTACGAAGTTCACGACCAGGGCCTAAAGTTTGCCAATGGAGCAAGAATTGCTACGTTAGCTATAGGAACTTTTAGTTTATGTTTGCCTTCTGGATATGTATTGGTTTTAAAGAACTGTTTACATTATAAGTATGATTTTAGTACCGTCATGGCTCCTATAACTGAATGCGTTAGAAACATCATCTCTCAAGAGCATTTCTATTCGCCAAAGATGAGTGGGATGTGCATGCTATCATCTCGAGGTGTGCAACTTGTCATAGATCAAAAAGTCATTTCCATCAAGGTTTGTTCGGTACCATTGCAGCCTTGGGAAGATGTTAGCATGGATTTCATCGTGGCTCTACCAAGCAAAGAGGAAAAGATGCTATCAAGTTTGTTCCTAAAAATGGCCATGTCACAAGACCGATGATGCATCTCATATTGCTGAATTATATTTCAAAGAGATTATCCGTTACCAAAGACCAGCGTGATTCCAAGTTCTCAAGCCAGGAGGACTCTATGGAGAATGCTTTAGACTCTTTTTAGCACGGCTTGTCATCCCCAAACTGATGGCCAAATTTGCCGTGGTATGGTGAGTTCTTGCGCATGGATATCGATATTGGTCGCCATTTGAAGTTGTGTATGGAATTAATCCTCTCACACCCATTGATTTGATTCCAATTCCGTCTAACTTTGAGCTTTGATGGCAAGAAAAGAGCCGAGTCAATGAAGAAGTATGAGCAGATTTCCAACATTGAAAAGGCCAACGAATCTCTAATCAACATCGCAAGAAGGCTACCTTATTTGGGTAAAGAGAATTATGAATTTTATTTTGCTAATGATGTATGTTCTATTTATCATAATAGAAGATGTGTTGGTTCTAGGTTATTAATCGATAATCTTTATATCATTACAATGTCTGGTAATGCGATTATCGATGTCAATAAGCAAAATAGAATTGATATAAATGCCATAACTAATAAACGCCCTAGAGACAGTTCAAGTAAAAAGTATGTTTGGCATCTCCGATTAGGTCATATTGGAGAAGACAAAATTAACAAGTTGAGTAATGATGGGTACATTGATCCATCAAATTTTGAGTTATGCTCAACTTGTGAGACATGTCTTCTAGGGAAAATAACCAAAGCGCTCTTTGTGGGACATAGTGCGCAAGCTGCTGACATATTAAAATCAATACATACAGATGTGTGTGGATCAATTAATGAAACCGCTAGAGGTGGTTATTATTCAAAGGGGAAAAATGAGTTTAGATATTTTGATTACCTTCATTATCTTCACCGATGATCAATCACGGTATGGTTATTCATACCTAATGAAGTATAAATCCGAATCATTTGAAAAGTTCAAGGAATTCAAGGCCAAAGTTGAGAAACAAACAAAAAAAACATATTAAGGCTATTCAATCGGATCAAGGAGGCGAATACCTTAATACTGAATTCTTAGATTATTTTAAAGAGAATGACATTTTATCACAATGGACACCTCCTGAAACTCCAAAATATAATGCTATATTCGAACGAAGAAATCGTACTTTATTAAATATGGTGCGATCTATGATGAGTTACACCAATTTTCTAATACCCCTTTGGAGATATGCCCTTGAGACAACTATATATATACTTAACATAGTACCGTCCAAATCTATTCCAACTACACCCTATGGGATATGACATAGTAGGAAACTTAATCTTAATCATATTAAGATTTGGGGTTGTCTAGCTTTTGTAAAAAAGCTAAAAATGGAAACATTGGAGGCAAGATCTGAACAATGTCACTTCATTAGATATCCAATGGAAACTCTTGGATATTATTTCTATTTTCATTTAGACCAAAGAATTTTTGTGAGAAAGCACGCTTCTTTACTGGAGAATCAGTTCGTCCAAGAAGATGGTGCTGGGCAAAAAATAGTCTTACAAGATTGACCTTCCGAGAGAGTTTGGAGTTTCAGCAACATTCAACGTGGGAGACCTTTCTCCTTACTTGGAGGATGAAAACCTTCTAGATTTGAGGGCAAATCTCAAACTACCCGAGAAGGATGATGCGGGAGCATCCAACATAGCTCCATCGACCAACTCAGAACCATCGATACTTATCCAAGCCAATAAAGAAGTTGGACATTATGTGCTTCGATGGATCATTTTGAATGAATAATGTTAATGACTTATCGGTACTTTGTGATATATCAATAACTATCAATGGGAGGTCATTCTAGATGTCTTGTATGACCAATTGATGAAGTTTCTAGTCAAGGGAGGAGCTCGAATTTTGTGAAGGCTAAAGGTTCACGAATGCAGTTCAAGAATATGGAAAGCCAAAGGTTCAAGAATACGGAAAGCTAATGGTTTGAGAATGCGGAAGGCCGAAGATTAAAGGCATTTAGTTTCCGTGTTAATAAAGGCTTTTTATTAAGTTCCTATGTGTTTTTATTTTATGTAGCTCAAGAGTCGAACATTTAAGTTCCTAGGTCATTAAAGTTTGTTTTTAATATTTCCTAAGGCTAAAATCCTCCTATAAATAGAGGAAACTATCCAATATATGGGAGATACAAATTTGATTAATAAAAATGGCGAGATTTCCTTTGCTTGAGTGAACTCCTTTGGAGAGTGGATAACTCCTTTTGGCTTCTTTATCCTTGGAGAGTAGATCACTCTTTGGTGGTGAGCTAAGAAGCCCTTTATCCTTGGCTGATGGAATCTTTAGGCCTTAGTGGTGAGCTTCATAGATCTCGATCCTCTTCTTCGGTTGGTGGCATGATCTTTATACCTTGGAAGGAGATTGCTGTATCTTTTCTTATTCCTTTTCGTTTCTTCACCGTATACACTACTCCATACACTTAACCGCAAAAATCCCCTCTGAAAAATCTCCGTTCTTGAATCACTCACCGCATCACACATCGAGCAACCAATTACATTGTTTTGTGACAACAATGGGGCAATAGCTCAAGCTAAGGAACCCAAGTCTCACCAAAAGTTTAAGCACATTGAGAGACATTTCCAGCTCATCAGAGAAATTATTAGGAGAAGTGATATCACATTGCAAAAAATTGCCTCAGCGGAAAACATGGCAAATCCCTTCACTAAAGCCTTACATCAGTCTTTTTGAAATGCATATTGACAAAATGGGTTTGAAGTACTAGACAAGTTGTTTTTAGTGCAAGTGGGAGATTGTTGGATTTATGACTTAAAGCTACCATATAATAGTTACATATTAGAAATTTCAGTTGTACTATCATTATTATTTATTAATTAATGGCGATAATGTATTCACTCATTTGTCCAATTATTTTATATTTATGAATGATTCCATAAGATCAGTTGCAACTAGATATATTCTTGAGATGTTAAGAATATATGTGACGGGTTCATAGTTAGACTGAATTTATAAATCGTTCCGGGTCGATGGATTATTGAGTGAATATTAATAATCCTCTTGAGATCGGTGTGTTATTAACTTCACCACTAAATATTGGATACTTAAGAAAATGATGAGTCACAAGTCATTGGGTATTGTGATACCTGAATTAAAACACGAGTGTTTGTATTAGACAAGTTCACTAAACGTGATGCATATGGAATGATTAGCAACATAGAAGTTTTTAGTCTGGTCAATGTCTAAATGATCATGCTTTGGTCTTGTGTAAATAATCCTTAGACCTAAGTCATAGTGTTAACTTGTGTGTTGAACAACTATGGTTCACAGGTACATGTAATGCGGGATTGTTGATTCATCTTTATACCTAATAGTCATAGTTTGTTCATATACAAAGTTGCACATATACATAATATGAAATATGTCCCCTTGTTACATGTAAGGTATAACAATGATATCATATACAATCTAATTATGACAATGCATTGAAATCATTGGCCAGGGTTGTTATCGAGAATAAATTATTTATGTCTTGAATAAAATGATGTCAATTAGATTGATGCATATGATTAAATCAGTGACTTGACAAAAAACTATGGTTTTTCTTCGATCGGGACATAGTAAGACAAAAGGATTGAATTAAACTATAGCCAAAGCTAACAGGTTTATTATGTTATTAAAACATTCGCACTATCTGGGTAGACATAGCTTGTAGGACCCAAAAATTAATCGAGATAATTAATTCTTTTAGGAGTACTAATGTGTTAGTACAAGTCTTACTACCAGTTTAGTGATGAATCTAAAGATGTCACACACCATAAAGAATTATGATAACGTGGAACAAGAAAAAAATAATGTTGCAAATGCGTTTGCAATTACTGCAATTGAATTGAGTCGACTTGAGATTTAATTTAATTTGTATTATAGTCATGAGCCTACTTGCATATGAATCACACACATGCCCAAAGTGAATATATGTGTATTCCAAATGCACACGTAAATATTATGTCCATTTTATTTTTTATTATTTATTTATAAAAAAAGGATTGATTAATTATTTATTTATTCATTTAATTAATTAATTAATTAATCAATGTGCACATGGTCATCAATTATTACTAACCATGTGCAACGCACATCACATGTGCGTGTTTTAATAATAATAATTAAAAAAAAAATAGGGAAGCTTCATGCATGATGGTCAGCATCATGCATGAACAATCAACAACGGTTGCTCATTGTGGGATGGTTTTCCACACGTAGCAACGGTTGTTGATTGTCACGATTAGTAACCAGCTGATTCGAGAGGGCATTTTAAATGCTGCATAAAAGAGGGCATAAGCAACAGTTGCTAAAAAAAAAAAAAAATAAAAAATAGCCTGCGTGTTGTTTTTTTTTTTTTTGGTACACGAGAAAGAAAATGGATTTTCTCTCATTCGGGCCGTGACTAAAACATCAAGGATGCGAATGATTGTCTTCATGAGATTGCTAATACAATCATAGTGGTGATTATCCGAAAATTCTTTCTTTCATTTGATATGCATTAATGATGTGTCTGAACTAGAGGTCCGACGTTTGTGAGGATCGAACTGAAGAACATCCGAACCAATTCAATTAAAGCGCACTTCAAGAGGTAATTTGTTTAATTCCCTTTTATATTCAGATTTTTTACTAAAATGCACGAACAAAGCCTCCGGAAAATCATGTATAGAAATATATCATCTTCGTTTCCATTGTTTTTATTAATTTTGCCTATACATTGATTCATGAAACCTCAACAAGAGGAGGGACCATGCGTCGCCCGGCAACTTTGGATCATTTTGCACATCCGCATCGGCTCTCATCCTTCCATGCCGGAATGAGGATAGAAGTTTTCTGCAAGATCTGTCAAAAGGTGATATCGGGCAGCGTCTTCGGTTGTGTCGATTGCTCTTTCTTTCTTCGTCAATCATGCGCCAGACCGCCAGCATAGATTCAACACCCCCTCCATCGCGAGCGTGCTCTCACCCTCGCTCCGTTTCCCCTGTTAGAAAAGAAAATCGAAATACTCGAGTGTGCTTGCCGCTCATCTAAAGTGAAGGATCTCTACTGGTACGCTTGTCGAATGTGCGACTTTGACATGGATCAAGTTTGCGCTTTCCGAACTCTCCCGTATCTTGTGGAAGGAGTCAGTGCGACGGTTCAACATCCTTTACATGAGCATGAGCTTAAGCTTCATTATGCGCGTGGCTGGAAACTATGTACCGGTTGTCATGATGTTTTCTGCGGTATAGCCTACCGATGCACGTCCAAGGGATGCGAGTTTTGCCTCCATAAATCATGCCAGCAACTACCGTCCAACTTGGTTCACCCCTCTCATTCTCTCCACTCGCTCGCTCTCCGCCACAGGCCACCACAAGAATCTAAGATTGCGGCATTTGTCAGAAGGAAATTTGAGGCCAATTCGCCTTCTCATGTGCAGAGTGTGAATTCCATCTCGGTGTGCCCTGTGCTCAAATACCAACTCCGAATCACCCTTTCCACGAGCACAACCTCATGTATTTCAAGTGTGCCGAGGGGGAACTGGAATGCAACGCCTGCTGCCAAAGTTGCAATGTCGACCTCTACCGTTGTATGCCGTGCAATTTTAATCTTCACTATCGTTGCTCTCAGCTACCACCAACTCTAAAAAGTAGCCATCACATCGATCAGCTAACCCTTTATGAGTCGTTTGCAAAAGATGACTCGGGCAAGTCCTTCTACAACATCTGCGAGCGAAGAATAGATCCGAACAAATGGATTTACTGTTGTGAGATTTGCTGGCTAGTTGCTCATGTCGAATGTGGAGAGGTGGACGTCATAGAAGCGAACGTGAGCGAGATTGGAGCTCCTGGGTATGAAAATTGAAAGGATGAACGAGCAAAGCAGCATTTATAAGCTGAAAGAAAAATATGTATATTGCGACTGCTTTGAGTTAATGGCTCTTTTGCCATTTGTAATCTTCTTGCGTTGTTTTATTTTGCTTAAACTCGATCTTGCATGAATGAAATGAATCTCGATCGTTGATCATACAGGTTCAAATTCATCCCCAGATCATCCAACGGAATCAGTCGATCCACGATAGAATGAGTTTCATAAGAATTTGTCAGACATAGAGTGCGCTTGGGAGTACGTTGATAGGTCCATTTAAGGGAAGGTATATTGAGTCGAGTACATTTGTTGAGATTTAGTTCCTAGTAACAAATTCGCATATATTATCACGAGAAGTTAGTGCTCTGGAGCAACCTACTGACTTTACTTTGAATGGAAGAAGTTAAGCATGGGACTAGTTCATTGATTGTGTTTATTTATTGGAGAAAGCTCGCTCATGAGATCTAATCTAATCTTCGAACTCGTCCCATGGAACAAATTCTAATATTGCAGAACCTCACTGATTTCATTTCTGGTACATTTCAAATGGATATAATTTGGATGAGCAGATATAGAGCGAGCGTAGAATATAGAATGTGGCTATTGTTGACAACTGAAATTTTTTATCGACATTTTAATTGTCCATTTTGCAAAAATAAAAACAAAATGAAAAAAAAAATTGAAATGAAAACATTAAAAAAAAAAAAAAAGGAAAACGGAAAAGAAAAAGGAGAGAAAAATAAAAAAATAAAAGAAAGAAAAATAGATAAGAGAAAAGGGAATCGGGGATTGCTCGGAAGGGGGCTCTCACTTTTGAATTCATTTTATCTCTCTCCCTCCCGCACGGACTCAAAAACTCTCTCGGCTCTCTCTGCAAAAGGGGGCCGAACGGTTTCTCTCTCGGGAAATGGAGCTCTCTCTCTGTAACTGCTCGATGGAGCTCCCATGGTGGATCTCAAAACCCTAGCCTCAGACAATCCCAAGAGACATCCACCATTCCTCGCGAGAGAATCTTCGCCTTGCGCGCCATCCACCGGAGGGAGCTCCCACCTTCGTCTCCGTCTCCGGCAGTTCTCTGTCGAACTCCCGGCTTCGCTCCCGCTCGATTCCTGAGATCTCCGGACCGTCTCGAACCCTAGAAGACAAAGCAACTGCCGATCGAGTAGCTCGAAGCGCGAGACTCGGATTCGTGCCGAGTGTAGAGCGGAAACGTTCGGTTCGGTTTCATTTGTTCGTCGTCCACCGCCGGGGTTTTCTCTCGGCTCTGTCTCTGGCTTGATCAGGTTTTCTCTCTCTCTTAGATCGTTCTCTCTGGCTCAATCATAATTTGTATATGGGAAGCCGCTAGGTTCTGTATCTAGTGTTGAAGTAGATCAGGATTTCTGTTATAGAACAGAACTAGTTGTGACTAGATTTCATGGTCAAAATACAAGAGTAATGTTGCTGCGAATGATAGTCGTGTGAGGGCAAAAGCTGAGGGTTTGAATAAACAAGTATGAGTCATTAATTCAAAAGTGGAAATCAAGAACTTTAGAGTGAAAACAGCATCTTATTGAGGATATGCTATTGATTTGAGCTTGCTTGGATGATTTTGTGGTCGCGTGATTTTAAGTCGCTGACTTGCCCTTGTATTTTGGTTACTAAGCTGGGATGCTTGCCATATGTTTGTGAAAATGCCTAAATGAATATCTGCATAGTGTCTTCATCAGTGTATATGCAAGATGTTCATGACTTACTTAAATCATGATGCTCATATTGACTCCATCTTGCTTACTGTTGATATAATCAATCTAAGCAATTTTAGCATTATGGCATGCTTAAAACATGTGCTCATTGGCCTCATCAACTTTGAGTGATATTCGTTTCCACTTCAAACTAGATGGAGTTTTAGAAAGTAATAAATCTCTGTTCTGATTTTGTTTTACTCAAATTTGGGAAGTTTTTCTCGATCAAGTAGAGATCTATTGATGGATAAAACTGACAGTTGGAGATGACGGATATAAGCAGAAATTTGTAGAAATAAAAACATGGTTTGTTACTTTTGTCGACCCTTTTAAGGTTGTAAGGTTTGCTGTGATTCATTTTTAGAACTACTCTTTGAGCATTATCTAGATGGTTTTATAAACCATTAGTTATGCATTATGTTCTAATTCATTTGTGGCTAATTTGTATGTCCTCATGATGATCATTTTTCGACTATCAATTTGACGTCAATTGGACTCAACTTCTTTTAAGAAGTGGGCTTGTTTTAATCTTTCCTATGATGCTGATCTCGCATGATTTGCAATGAGTTGATGATTATTGATGATGAACTTGAAGTTGATTGAACTTGATTTGCCTTGATCTGCAAATTTGATCTGCAAATTCGTATACCTGATATATCAGTTTCTGTTTTGGCTGAAACGAGGTGTTAGATAAGATTTTTTTGACTTCGAGCCCTTCTAAACATATAAAATACACTTATAGAGCTTCGATTTGATATGTTGCACGTCCTGAACGGACGTCATTCAGTCATTGAAAAACACCAACAAAGTTTGTTGATTCTGCAGTAATTGTTTTAGAATGATTTGCTGTTCTGACTTACTGCGATTTTTTGTTTTAACTGGATTGAGCTGGTAGATGATGTTATTAGGACTTAATGTTTTCTAGAGATTTGTAATAGACTTCTCAAGCTTTTCATAGACATATTATATGTGCGATTTGGCAATCATTTGCCCTGCCTGATGCTTCTTGCAAAGAGCACTAATTTGCTGATGTGTTCTGCTTGTTATGATCTGATCTGACCACTTATACAAATGGCTTTACTTGAGCTATAAAAAGACCTAAGTTGCAATTGTCACCTAATATGAATTCGGAAAGAACACCTTGAGCTTTCTAACGATGCCTAGTTTGTCCAATTTGCCCATCATTTGCCCTGCTTTTCTTTTTTTTCTTTTTTTTAGATCAAGTTTTGAAGTCTGAATTTGTCTTACCCTGCAGTGCAGTGTCTTGTCTCTAAGAATCTGATTGTCTACCAATTTTGTGTGATCTTATACATAATGATCTTGAGGATAAATTCTCAATGAAATCTGTCCATAATATCCATATCCATCCCATGCTAAAATTTGAGAATTTTTAAGGTCAAGTAATCTTAGAATTCAAGTTGACATGTAGCAATTTAAATTGTTGTGTATTTTTCTCCTAATGACAAGTCACATATCAATGTTAATGGATTTGTGTGGCCTTTCCACATGGATTTAGGGTTAAATGTCTAAATCAAACTTTTTCTTCACATTTAACCCTACGTCATGTTCAAATTTCATGATTTTCATGCATTGATTAGGTGACTTAGCAAATCAGTTATCATGCATCATTCTCTGACTTGCTTATGATTGATTTGCATGCTTTAGCGATTGTTGCTTTTCGGCCATGAATTTGATTTTACTTGAACTTGATACGCCTCAGGAAATTCCATTCATGAAAGATGCTCTTTATAAAGTGCTTGATTTTTGTGTTTTTTTTTCCTTAGAGCCAATCATACATGGGTTCTACCTCAATTGCTTTGATCTTAATTCCGATGATTGTTTCTTTCACTTGTATGCACCTAGTCATAAATTTCTTAGATTAGATTTAGATTAGGATCTTGAAGATGGAGAAGGCGTGAAGATGATGGAGGTCGATGTCCACTCCGATCGTTGTCATGTAATATTTTTTTTCCCAATATATGTCTTGGGTTCCTTGTGTTGTATAAAGCCCGACGCGCTGCGGGTTTTCTCTTTTTCTCTCTTTTTCCCATATATTTCTCTTTTATATTTTTTTAGAATTGCATGATTAGGTTTAACTGCTTTTCTTGATTGTTTACTTCATGTCTTGCAATTTCTTTTTCATTGTTTGTTTTCCTTTCATTTCTTTGAAATAAAATAAAATGAAAGTAATCCACCACACATGATCATTTTGTATAGAATTGACGATCCTGAAAATATAAAAAAAATACATGGACATGTTAGGAAAAACACAACATACTATTTAGGTATCGAAAATGGCGCTAATAGCAATATTAGCATAACCCAAGTCCCCGAACCTAGATATCTGATTACGTAAGAATCGAGGAAACACTCCCGACCCTTGATTGGGTTTCTAGCCGACCCCCAAAATTGAGGCTAGTGGCGACTCCTATGTATTTTTTAGGTTGTTAAATACCTAGAGGGCAGCGAGATCAGGTTGTGACAGCTGTCTATATTTCTGGACCTACCATTTGGCAACGAAAGTGTAAATGAAAAAAATTTATGTCCTTTAAAAAATCGTATGAAGGGCAGCATCATTTGGACGTGGGGCACGAGGCGCATGGACTAATGAATGATACGTCCGGTCCATTGGATGGAGAAAGAAATACAGATGATACGTTTGATGGTTCTGAGCAACCAGATGAGGCGGCCAAATCCTTTTATGAGTTGATAAAGATGCTTAACAAGAATCGAACCCAGAGGGCGTAAAAGGCGTCCCAAATTATCGAGCATTGCTCGTCTCTTTCACATGAAATGTCAAAACAAATGGACGACCGACTCTTTTGCTGTGTTACTTGACTTCATAAATCACCACAAAGGAAGTAAGGGAGTGTATAGTGGCTTTTGGCCTTAGTTACAAAAGGATTCATGCATGTTCGAACGATTTTTATGTTAAATTGGAAAGAGCATGAAAATGATACCAGCTGCAATGTAAGTAAAGCACAAAGGAATACAGTGGAGCAACAAGATAAAGAAGAGGAAGAGAGAGAAGACCAGCAAAAGTTCTGAGACGTTAACCTCTAATTCCTCTGCGACAATGACTGTTTATGTCATCCAAAACGGCATTATTAGCACAAAGAGGAGAGAGCTAATAAGGGTTATACGAGAGACCCTCGCTGACTCCTGCATGGCATGGTGATTTCATGAATGTTAGAGTGGGACTACCTTCAGATGGATTTAAGCCAATGAAAACAATCAGCATTTCACATGGTACATGGGCAGTTCTTTTAGTGGCCTGCAATAGCATGAAGCAAGCATATTTCATGCTATCTTTACTCATACTCGATCCTTCTGCTCTAGAAAATATCATGGAAAAATGATTTATTACAGCGAAACTTAAATTTGATGCAGCATATGCAACGGCATATTTGGCACATTGTTGAATCTTGAAAGGAAAATGCCATTGATGATTCATTGTCTGCTTTCAATTTTTGAATTGATTACAATAAAACATGAATACCGAACTTTGTTTCACGGACAAAAGGAAAAAAAAAAAAGAATTCACCAAGTAAGTCTATTTTAATCCAATTATCCGTTGATTAGTTTAATCCACTTGTCTCTAAATCCTGACATTAAAGAAGATGTATCAATTTTGAAGGAAAATTTTAAAGATAAATTAATTGTAACTAGACACGAGCATCGGATGTGGCTGTAGTTTAGTGGTAAGAATTCCACGTTGTGGCCGTGGAGACCTGGGCTCGAATCCCAGCAGCCACAATCAATAGTGACCTTTTGTTTATTTTTAAAAATCCTTGTGGCAAGGATGTATTTCCAACAATTACCTTCAAATTTTCCTTTATTTTGATAAGGATGTAATTCCTACAATTACATTCAATTTTTACTTTATTTTGATTTCATGTTTTTTAGCAGATTAGTCGGGATGTTCTAGTTTTCCTTAACTGTGTGGTAATGGATTGATTCTCTTATTTTGATTTCATGTTTTTTAACAAAATAGTCAGGATGCTCTTGTTTTTCTTAATAGTGCGGTAATTGATCGATTCTTCTAATACGCGCTTAGTCTGCTCCGCTTGCAACAATTCAATCAATTCTTCCAATGAAGAAAAAAAAAAAACGAAACATTCCATCGGTCAAAATCAGTGACTTTGATGTTAATGTCATCCATTTTTTCCCATAATTTTAATTCGTAATGTATATTTGTTATGTGTTAGGAAAACCCTCTCCTGACACCATCTACAGTTGCATCTCACGTGAATGAATTGTTTCTTGGATGTTTGCTTTGTGGGGATAAAAAATCTCGTTATGGAGACGCTTAGAAGTTGACCTGGGGAAATCATCAATGTCAATCAGAAGTGGTAGTGCTCATAATAGTGAAAAGCAGACCAAGTTACAACTCCATCTTGTCCACAAACCAAGCTGCAATATGAGTCCTAGATATTTTGGCGATCGACGGGTTGAGTTTTGATCACTTTTTTTAGTCAGTTGAGTGATTTGAAATAGGTGGAATTAACTCCTAATCTTATCGCCGATGACATTACATTGTGGGAATATATTGCAATTTTTCATAAATTAAGCATAATGTTAATCATTCTCAAGGAATAAAATACATGAAATTTTGTCGTGTGGAGAACTCGATTGTGCAAATCGATTGGATAATATTGCCTGGATTACATACAAATAAGAGGGGAAAATTGTCCAAAAAGTCATAAACCTATTGCACTTTTACCAATTCAATTCTAAACATTTTAACTTTACCAATTGAGTCATAAACATTGTCACTTCTTGTGATTTAGTTCATCCAGTCAATTTTGCCCGAAAATGATGACGTGGACGGCAATGCCATGTAGGATTGCCAAGACCGATGTGAACAATTTTTAATAATATTTTAATATTTCTTTTATTTTTTTTTTTTTTTTTTTTTTTCTCTTTTTTATTTTTTTATTTTTGGCCTTTTTCCGGTGGCGACGGCTAGCCACCAACCACAACCGGCCGGTTGGCCTCGCCCGCCACAAGTGAGGCTCGACCGAGCGAGGAGGAGCATCGGTGAGGGGAGCCCTCGCCTAGGCGCGAGACCCCCGACAAGGGTCGCCTGGGCGAGGCCAGCCCTCCACCAGGCCAAGGTCGGCCTTGCCAGGTCTAGCGAGGGGAGCCCTCACCTAGGCGAGTGTCGGCCTCGCCCTTGGCCGGGTGGGCGAGGGCCGACCACCGGCCACAAGCTGACACTCGCCTAGGCGAGAGCTCTCCTCGCTAGATCTAGCGAGGCCGGCCCTCGCTAGGGCCAGGGCGACCTTACCCAACCAACACTCGGCAAGGCCACCTTGGCTTAGGGGAGGGTCGGCCTCGCCCAGGCGACCCTTGCCGGGCCACACTTGGGTGAGGGCTCCCCTCCCGGTGCTCCTCCTCGCTTGGCCGAGCCTCGCCTATGGTGGGCAAGGCCAATCGCCAACGTGGACTGGTGGCCAACCATCGAAAAAGGCCAAGGAAAAAGCCAAAAATAAAAAATAAAATAAAATAAAAACAAAAAAACATAAAATTAAAATAAAATATATTAAAATATATTAAAATATTATTAAAAATTATTACATCGGTCCGACGGTCCTACATGGCACTACTAGCGTCCACATCAGCATTTTCCGACCAAAATTGGCTGGATGGACTAAATCGGCAAAAAATGAAAAGATTTAGGACTTAATTGGCAAAGTTAAAAGGTTTATGACTAAATTGGCAAAAGTGTAATAAGTTTATGATCAAATTGGCAAAAGTGTAATAGGTTTAGGACTTTTTAGACAATTTTCCCTAAATAAGAGAGAAACCCCATTGCTATCTTATTAATCCTCAATTCACTTAAAAGTAGGGAGTTAATTCTCAATTAATTCTTACCATCAGGTGTACACTCGTTTATGAACATATCCCATATACCACAATCTTGATTAGATCAAAATCATCTTTAATTTCATGAAAAAAAAAAAGTTCGAAAATGGCACTATTTCCTGGAGACAAATGTCATAGTCAGAGAGATTAGAACTTTTTTTTTCATATATTTCAAAGAGAAAAAGCCACCAAAAATCCCAAACTTTATTCAATGTGACAAATTTATCTCAAACTTTTTTTTTTGTAACACAAAAAACTTCAAATTTTGCCAATTGCAATACATTTACCCCATCTTTATGGTTGAAGGGCATTTTCATCTTCTACTTTTTAAAATTTTCTTTTTTTTTTTTTTTTTTTCTTCTTCTCTCGATGGTGGAGGGAAGCCGGACTCACGCAAGGGCCACCCTTGCTAGCGTCAGGCATGGGTCACCCTCGTCTAAGTTGGTGAGGGCAGCCCACCCCTTGGTCAGGCGGGCCGGTGAGGGCAACCCTCATCGACGCCAACAAGGGCAACCCTCGCCCAACGCAAGCGAGGGTCGCCCTCTCCTCGCCATTGCCTGAGTCTTGCTTCCCTCCACCTTGGCCAACAAAGGGAGAAAGGAGAAGAAAAAAGAAAAGGCAAAAGAAAAAAAAATAAAAAACAAAAGGTGAAAATGACATATAGTTTGGAATAAATGTATCACGAGATTATAAGTTTGGGATTTTTTGTGTTACGAAAAAAATTAGGATAAATGTATCATAATTGGCAAAAATTGAGATCTTTTATGTCATAAAAAAAACATTTGGGATAAATTTATTATCATTCATCGGATTCCATCTCCATTCTCCACTAGAATCATTTGTCGGAGAATATTTTTAAACATTAATGCCCTCTCTAAAAGTCTGGACATGAAACTGTCATATTTATTTGATTATTTCCTGTCTTTAAATGTATCAATGAGAAGTTATGGGCAAAGTGTTCAGGTTTTACCCTCTAGCATCGAATAAAATACCCAAAGACAAGGATATCAGTAGGTTTAAATGAAGCCTGGTCATGTAGACATCCCTATGAAAGTTCAGATTGACAAATTTTAAGTGTAAGATACGGCTCAATGCTTACTATAGATGCATATGATCTACATAGCATGCGGATTCGCTCCTGTTCAAGAGGCAGTGGACAGAAATTTTCTTACTATATTGCTGTCCCGGCAAACTACATGAAAAGGCCACGAGCACTGCCGATACTGCGATACCCATCAGGTCCTCCCACAAATCCTGCGAGGTTTTGTAGTCCTTCACTACCTGTTCAACCTGTTCAACTTGAACAGGTGGAGCAACAGATCATGGAGAAAAAGCCGATAGGTTACTATCACTTGGCCTTTTGCTTTGAATTGGAGATTTTTCAACAAAATTTATCGCTGAGACTTGCCCTGTGAACGAGTGCGTGGGAGAAATTGAAGCCGAGGAGAAAACCGTCGCTCTTGTTTTCTGGAAGAGACCAATTTCCTCTTCTGACCATGGCTGCTCTCTCTGACACCTGCAACTTAACCAGCAACTTATCCTCTACCAAAGTATGCAGACATGATAATATTGGGGTATTGATGTAATATGTTGATACAGAATGTACCTGTAATCATTGATCATGACTGGATATCATCTAAGATATTGCCTCATATTGCTATCTCAAAAATGTTCACTCATTTTCACCAGCCATATTAAACCTCTCTAACTTGATTGTTCTAATTCTAATTGGTTTGCTCTGTTAGAAGAGATCTCCATGCATTAAAAGCAAACTTTGTTTATGCACAAGAAATATGATGCTGGAGAAGAAAGTATAATAACTGACAAATTAAGCAACATTTTTTACTAATGTACTAAGCAAGCAGATTAGCAAAATGACAGACGTCACAGGCACACCTATAGGAAACCATGTTAACAATTTATCACATTTTTAATGGTGGAATGAAATTGAAGGTGATTAGGAGCGTGAGGAAGTATTAGCAGTGTAAAGACAGACTGCTGAACCTGCAAACGTACTATTGAACCGCTGGGCATGAGACTCTTTCTTTCCTTGTTTGTGAATCATCAGGTATGAAGTTATAAATACAGCCACTTCAAGTAAGTTTCATATGTTGGAAAATAAATTGGCTTGGGCAAAAAGCCCAGGAGCAGAAATTAGAAGTATCATTCTTATCAAGTGAGATTTATTATCATAAAAATACAAAAGCCAGTAGGATTTAGATGCAGTCACCAAGGGCCATAGCAGCATAATATCCACTCTAAATGACAAAACAAAATTGAAATTCAAAAGTTAACAGGAATAACCTTTGTTTTGTTGAACATTTTTTAGGGCATCAGAAGTTTCCTCTCCATCCTTTTGCTTGGCACCAGAAGTTTTCTCTTCAATTTTATTCTTGTTATCTGCGGTTTTCTCAACTTTTTCATTGGAAGGACCATGAAACTCAGCATCAACCGGTGATGAGACCTTTTCATTCTTTTGAGATACTTTCCTCTTGGTGGAACTTCTATTTGATGTCGTCATCTGGGTCAAATCATAGTGCAAACCCTGCTTGACTGTTATTACATTTTCTCTCTCTGCAAGCCCAGAAGAACGGGTAAACCTTCTAGTGTTTGCCAAGGTGCTTTTCTGTATCTCTTCATCACAGGACTTTATCAGATTTTCATGATTTGTGGCAGCAGAACCTCCTTGAGCTGTTGATTGAGTTATTCTAGCTATTTTTGTTAGTTCCCTCACCTTGGTGTCATTTGTTGAACGCATCTCTGTTGCTCTAGAATCAATGTACTCTGAAGCAGCTGGGATAGAATGAGATGGCACTTGTAAAGATTTATCACTCAGCGGAGACACACTACCAATGATACAAGAGTCACCTGCCTTAGTACCATTTGTCACTACACTATGAGCAGCTGACAATATTGATGCTAGAGCCGCACGGGCAGCAAGAGGACTGAGTCGGGACTTGTTATTAGAAAGTTCAAAAATAGATGAACCTAAAGGCACGGGAACTTCAACCTCTACATCCAGTTGCATTTTCACTGGATCCTGAGGAGATGCTTCCAATCGAATTTGTTCTTCAGGACCTTGAACAGGCAAACTACTTGCATCAAATTCATCAATAAGTCTACGTTGTGCTTGCCCCTTCTTCTCAACTGTATTCAAAACCAGAGGTACACAATTACTTTAGCAAGAAAGTATAGTTTGGAATTTATAGTCAGACGCATATGGTGTGAATTGGAAGCATCTTTAATAATAGAAAAACCTACGTGCACCTCATATGATGGCTATATCATTAAAACGTCCAAACAAATTGGTCATGTCAATCATGTATAAATACAGTGTATCTGTGAATTATATGCAAACCAATTAATTCTTTCTTACCATGTCAAAAAACAATCTGCGCATTTGTCTATTAAACATCTCAAATTTTTAAGTCTATGATCTCGTTGCCTGATTAAGCACTCCTTTTTTCAAGACACGGAAAAGGTAGATGGTTTTTCATTCACGTTTTCTTGGAAGCTTTGATGTGCTCAGACCACGAATCACACCAAACTTACTAATTTTGAAAAAACACAAAGGCAGACGTTTTTTCCAGGTTGTGGTTTTGACAATCTGAGTGGAATGATACAACCATATAATTCTAAGATACGTAATTAGTTGCACATACTTTGTCGTCAAGTAGGCTACACACTACATAATGATGTGTGTGCTGAAAGTCGAGTAGCATATACATCAGATGAATCTGCTTTGTTTATGGCATGGTGAATCCCTTCTCTACTTGTTTTCCCAATTTACCATTCTAACTAAGACTAAAAATTCTGAGGCACAATCTTCAATCACCTGCTTGACAGTAACATCATGCAGGCTTCACCAAATACACGGGCAAGTTAAACAAATCATCTGCGACTAGAACCTAATCTGTTCAATCTTGCTTTTTTAAGTAAAAAGAACTTATGGATACACATTTCAGCTTCAAAAATTGTAAGTTATTGACAATGACCTTAAACTTCTAAATCTATCATTCGGAACAATTTGTATAAAAAAAACTCCAATCTCAAACGCTAAAAAACAAAGGCTGAAAGTAAAAATCAATCCAAAAAAATTCATAATGAATGGAGAAGCAAAATGATCTTGCTATAAATTTTTATCATTGTTTCTTGGCCACACAAAATAAAAGGGAAAAAAAGTAGCAACAAGAAGTTCCTACCTTTCATCCCAATCCCAAACAGAATGTCTCTTGAAATTCCATCTTTAGGATCATCAAACATAGTACGGCCCTTTTGCTCTTCCAGCAGCCTGTCCAGGTCCTCTTCAACACCATTCTCTTTGTCAACAGGGAAGAATGGAGAGACAGAATATATAGCTTGACTTTCCACAGATTTCAAGAATTCAGAAATAACAGGGTGTTCCTTTATACTTTTCTCGGCTAATCTCATGATTGAACTAGATGATACAGTGAAGGTTTCTCCCTTAACATCTTTTTGAAGCAATTTAACAGTGAAAGTGCATCTACAATAGATCCTCTTCGAGTGTCTTACTCTGAGCACCTGACAATTTTAGATTTTAGTAGAGAACTGAACAGATAGGTAATACAAAATTTATGCATTATCATGTAAAGTTTCTATTGCAGAGAAGGAACAGTACAACCTAAATGTCTTAATTAAGCACTAGGTTTTAAAGAATGACAGTATAAGCCATCAGCTTCTATGAACTCAAATTGCAATTCTATTTAAATGAACCTAGCTTATGGATCCTATTGATAATACTCTACATCGAGAAAAAAGTTAATAACCCTGTAACTTACTTAAGGCAGGGCAGACACCTAAATCAACGGTGCAGAAAGTAGAAAGGACCATGAGATAATAGATCATTAAGTTATACACTTAATAAAGAAACCAAAGTGCAAGTCACAGCCATCGAATTATTTCTTCAGAAAGAGATTCTTGCTTCAATGTCTGAAGCAGTTGCAAATAGCCATTGAGGCTGACGAGTAAGCGAGTTTTGTTTGCCGATCAACTACAATAGGACAATGGAATGCATCAACTCTAATATCTTTATCAGTCTAATAGCCTTATTATTGGATTGATTGGGTGTGGCAATGTAACAGATCAATCAAAGTTCAGTCGATATGCTAATTGAATTGATGAACCAATTCATTGGGTAGTGAAGCACCCCAAGTCAAGTGGAACGTGCTCAAGCTCAACAATATAGCTGTTAAACTAAACAAAAGATTTAGTTCAAAAAAAAAAAACTAAACAAAAGATTGTGAAGCTTGGTTAGTTCAGCTAAACTGAAGTCCTGACATGGAGGAAGGTGCACTTTTAAATTATAAAACATTTTTTGTTAATAGAGTCTCATTTTAGGCAGTTCTGCATATAAATGGTTGGATATCACCAAAAGGGCTGTTAATTACTCAATGGACAAGGAATCCCGCATTGCACTTTGTTGGTTGCACTGATGGGAGATTAAACATGCTGTTCCCCTGAGTCTGGGAATGCATTAGTGCGTACCTTTTCCACTTCAGCATCGTAGAAGCACTCTGGGAAATGCGAATTGAAGGCAGCAAGGACATGTTTGCCTTGCTCAATGTGAGAGCAATTGTCACCTTGAAGAGGAATTGATCGAAAGCGGAGACGCTCCAGCACTTCTGGCTCAGTTAATATCATGTCTTCTGGCTCTTGGCTTCCGAAGTTTATAAGAAGACCTCTTCTAAAAGAGCTGGGAAATTCGCAGATATCGCGTTAGCTTCAGATTGAATGGCCATATTCCTAAATTATTCTGCCAGACAAATTATTTTCCACTCCCTCAGTCTTATATAGGAACTAACAACCATACAGATTTTCCATCATACATGTCTTTATAAGCAAGAAGTTAAGTGAGTTTGAAATACATCTTAGCAAAGTACAGATTCCCAACTTTCAATTGGGGAAAAACTATGGAGGCATCTTTAGTATCTCGCATTCTACAAGGTTCTGTCTCCAAAAGCTAAATGATCTCAAATGATATAAGATTCCACATGATGAATCTGAGACAACTTAAATGAAAGAAGATAGTAGCCTTGATAGTTGCAAAAATATAAAACAAGATGAGTGCAATTTAACAGAGATTGCTTGAGCCATTAATGGACTCCATAAATTTGGTTCCAAAATCTAATATCAAACATCAGCAGGCAAACGTTATACCCGTGCATGCATTGCCAAGTTCTACTACATAAACACGCTACATGCAGAGAGTATCATCTCACTTTTTTGCTCCGGTTACGGCATAACCAGTTCTCCTTCCTATCACAGAGTCGGCATCAACTTCAACCCTCAAAGCGACGAGCTAAAAGGTCCCGATCAAGTCCCATTTCCCCCTAAGCCTATCAGAGGCTAAAAAACTGAGATACCCAGGAAGCGATTGCGATTTGATTCAAGTCTTTATGCTCAATCTATAGTGGAATCAAGCTCACGGTGGTGGCGATCGAGGCTTTACAGTGGCAACGAGTGCTCGAGCTGGATGGATGGGCCTTTTACCTGAGAGAGACCGTACAGGGAAGCCAAGAGGAGTCAAGCGTGCGCATGGCTTCGAGCTCGAGTCGTCCATCGCAAGCCCCTGCATCGACTGGAGCGGCCATTGAAGCAATGCAGGTCTCGCGGTCTTTTCGCTGAATTTTGCTCGTGCGAAATTGAACATGAAGAGTACCAGAATCCACGGATCAAAAACCCCTTTCACCGGAGGAGATTCTCGACGGGCGGGCTGGTGGGTCGGGTCGGTTACGGCGAGATGATCCGACTTCAACCGGGCTCTTGATTAGAAGGATTTTCTCCTACTTCTAGAGGAGTGTCTAGTCAATATGACAAAATGTACGACCAGTGGCCCGCGCAAATTGTGACAATTGGAAATATAATCCTGTTATATAATCGCCCACGTTAAGTATAATATCATATCGTTTGGAAACGCATGATCATAATGTGAATATATATATAAGTGATTGGGCCCCCATCAATCAAGCCTTGAGCTCCCCTAGTATTTTGTCAATTGAACCAACCAATTTGCCACTTATGTAAGTGAAAGCTAATTTCCATTGAAATTTCATTATGTGGGGTCAAGGATGAAATTGCCAATTATACAACATAATTGTTGATTTGCAAGACTTGTTATTGATTGCGAAACTCCCCAACGACAACCGAAAGAATGGAGGCCATCATGGTCGATTTCTACCACTATTTAATGACCTTTTACCATAATTGTTCGGCTCAAAAGCCTAGTCAGGAATTTAAGTTCTATCAAGTTTCAATTCATCTAATAAAAAGATGCATTCATCTAAGTATATTTATTTGCAACTTTTATGAGTCTTTTAATGTGTTATCTTTTTCAAGAGTCATAATTAGGTTAATTCCCCATTCAATTTCTAGGAAGTCAAAGAGTCTTTGCTTTTGTTTAGTAGTATTTCTATAAATAAATGTGTAATCCCATTATAAAATACAAATGGTTTGAGAATATGAATATACGAGATTTTCCTCATTATAAACGAATATCTTTAGAGAGCCCTACTTATTTGTTAAAAAAAAAATTATATTCCCCGAACAAAAATTTATGTTATTTTGTTCCAAGGAACGAAAAAAGAATAAAATTGTGTTTGATAAAAATTTTGTTTCCGGAATAAAAAATCTATTCCAATATTCCTAAGAGTAGATTTGGAATAAACAAAAAAAGAAAAAAGTAGTTTTTAGGCCCCGTTTGTTTGCGTTTCTTTTTTTTGTTTTTAAAGCAGTTTTTTGTTTTTTTGTTTCTTTAACAAAAAAAGAACAAACGCGTTTGGGTGCGTTTCTGTTCCTTTTTTTTCTTTTGTTTGAACAAAAAAGAAAACGCAAAACAAGCAAAAAAAAAACTTTTTATTTTTTAAACAAATGAGAAACACTTTTTGTTTTTTTCTTTTTTCTCTTAATTTTTTGTTCTTTTTTTTTTTTGGTCGGCCGCCTCGCCATGGCCGGCGACCGGCCGACGAGGGCCGGCGGCGTCGGGACGAGGGCCGGGCGGCCTCGCCAGCCCACGGCGAGGCTCGCCGGCCCCGGCGAGGCCGAGGCTCGCCGGCCGGCCGGGCGAGGTCGGCTCGCCGGATCCGGGCGAGCTCGAGCTCGCAGCCCATGGCGAGGCCGACCTCGCCGGCTCCCGGGCGAGCCCGATCCGCCCAGATCCGGCGAGGCCGAGCTCGCCTGGCCGCCGGCGAGCCTCGGCCTCGCCGAGCTACCGCCAGCGACGACGACTGGGCGGTTGGCGAGGCCGAGGCTCGCCGGCCGGCGGGCGAGCTCGGCTCGCCGGATCTGGGGCGAGATCGGCTCGCCAGTCGGCGCGAGGTCGGCCTCGCCCAGATCCGGCGAGGCCGACCTCGCCCGGGGCCGGCGAGCCTCGGCCTCGCCGCGGTCAAGTGGGTCTTCGGCGAGGCCGCGCTCGCCCGCCGGGGCGAGCTCGGCCTCGCCGGCCGGTCGCCGGCCCGATGGCCGGCGACCGGCCAAAAAAAAAAAAATAAAAAAGAAAAAGAAAAAAAGAAAAAAGGAAAAATAAGAAAAAAATAAAAAAAATAAAAGAAATAAAAAAATTATCTAAATTTACCAAACATGTTTCTGTTTATTTTTATTTCCGGAATAAGTTTACCAAACGCCTTTTTTTGTTCAAAAATTGTTCCGGAACGTAAAACACTTTTTCTATTTCGTTCCCCGGAACAATTTTTAAACAAACACAAACAAACGTCTTTATTCCAGAAACAATTTCTAAAATCAATTTTTCTTTCTCTTCTTTTTTCCTCTTTCCTACTTCTTATTCCTTTTGGCCGGTTGTGGCCTTGGCCATGACTAGTGCTAGTGACTAGCTAGATGAGGGCCGGTGACCTTGCCAGAGCATCGCCGGCCCTCGGAGACGCCAAGCCATAGCAAGGCTCGGCCTCACCTAGGCTAGGCGGGGTCGACCTCGCCCAAATCTAGCGAGGCCAAGTTCACTCGGTCAATAGCAAGGCTTGACCTTACTAGATTTGGGCTAGGTCGACCTCGCCCAGCCTAGGCGAGGCCGAGCCTCATGCAACCACGATGAGGCCTCGACCTCCCTAGTTGGCACAAGGCCAAGGCTCACCGAGGCCAAGCTGGCCTCCAGCGAGCTCACCAAACGTCACCTAGCTAATCGTCGGCCACGGCAGTAGCCGACGACTAGCCATAGAGAAAAAAAGAAAAAAAACAATAAAATAATTAAAAAATAAAAAAATCTACGAATTTTACCAAACATATTTCTATCTTGGGAATAGAAATTTTGGTAAATTATCAAATGCATTTTTTTACTCATGAATTGTTCCCAAGAATAGAAACAAAAAAAATTATTTCTCATCAAAAATTGTTTCCCGAATAAAATGATTACCAAACACACCTTAGATAACTCTTACTACGATTTTTTTTTTGATACCCAAGGAACCCCATACATATACGGCCGACCCGACGGTGGCGGGTAAAGCTTGGAGCGACGCTAGCGGAGGATCCACCACTCCAACGTCATACTTAGGTTGTGCATGACAACGCTTCTGTTTTCGGGAAGAGTTTTTTTTTCAGAAATGGTTCTTTTTTATTTCTGCTCCGATGAACAATTTCTAAGTAAAAGAACCCATTTGATAATGACACAAAATTTCTACTATTGGAATAGAAAAAGAATAGAAATGCGTTTGGTAACGCAACAATTTCTTTTTTGTATTTATTCATTTTTTAATCTTGCCGACGAATTGTCGCCGCCTCCCGCCCGTCGGCCGTCATCACCAGCCCGCCCGCCCGCCACGCCGTCGCACGACCGTCACCGGGCGCCACAAAGCCCATCGGCCGCACGACCGCCGTTGGCGGTGACGGTGGCGGCGACGACGGCGACGGCAACGGTGGCGACCGCGGCGGCCGGGCGGCGACGGTGGCGACCGGCGACCGGCGGTGGCGGCAGCGACCGACGGCAACCGGCGGTATGCGGTGGCGGCGACCGTGGCGCGGCAAAGTGGCTCGGCGGTTGATAAAGTGGTCGCAAAGCAAGAAAAAGGAAATAAAAGAAAATTAAAAAAGAAAATCAGCTTATTTCTAGAAATTGTTCCCGGGAATAAGAAGCAACTTTTTTTTGCTTCTTGTTTTTGTTCCCAAACCATTCCCAAGCTAAGTTTTTATTTCTTGGAACAAAAAAACAATGTGGCATTACCAAACAGGTTTCTGTTCTTTTTTTTTTGTTCCGAGGATCAAAAGAACAAAACCATGAGAAACAGTGATTCAAGTGTCCAGAAATGTCATTATGTGCAAATATGTGGTTGTTGCTCGGCTTTCCTAACAGATATGAAATGATATGCAGGATTCTAGCCAATTCAAAGCCTTGTCCAAAGCGTAAGCGGCCAATAGAGAAAAACCAAGGGTGTATGCATATGACTTGTACACCTCCTTGTAAATTTGAGTTCTGCTGGTAAGGTTATTTTCTTCTAAATGGAGCATTTTCATTTGTTTTTATGTACTCATTTTTATTGGGCGTATTCTTGTTGTGATGCAATGTAATTCCCTTGGAACCCGTATTGTACGCCTTACTTGTTCTATATTACTTTTGCAAACAAGCTTTATCTGGGTGCATGGTCTGACCATGGTGAGAGAACTGGTGGTTTCTATGCCTGCAATCGTTATGAGGCCACTAAGCAAGAGGGAGCGGTAGGAATTGAAAAACTTTGGCTTTTCTCGGGCAAAGTTATGTGAACACCATGGAACTAACATTGTAGGTTTTGGTCTTGTGAAAATACCTTTTTGTAGTATGATGAGGCTGAGAGAAGAAGAGAGATGGCGAAAAACTCATTGGAGCGATATACTCATTATTGTGAACGATGGGCGAGCAATCAATCCGTAAGTAGTGAATCTCTCCCTGTTTACTATCTCTCTCTCTCTCACTCTATAAACTGTCATATAATCTAGTCAAGGGGAATTGAGTGATCAATGATTTTTGTGTTTAGATTGAATTATCTAGGTTTAAGAATGCAGAAGCCCCTGTTTACTATCTCTCTCTCTCTCTCACTCTATAGGAATCTTTATGGCAAGTGAAGATGCCAGACTACAAAAGGTCCCATCCTTTCCATCAATAACTGAGGCTTTTTTGGAAGTGCCACATGGACATGCTGCCGAGGCAAGAACAAGCTAAGCTTGTAGCTTGTCCTGGTAGCAGCATTGTCACGGGAAGCTTTGGCAAGAGTGGGAAGCACACAGTTGCTGATGCAAGGGCTGTGTAAGGGTTGCACTGGATATCAAAGTCTCCTCAATCGGAGTTCACCAAAATCCAATGCAAGTGGTAATTCAGCTATAATGTTATTCAAAAGTTTTGGACCTACTAGGTGCACTGCCTAATGAAAGCATGTGGATTTGATCGGGTTCAACTGCAGGTGCAGCAACTTCCTATAATTCAGCACGGGTGAGAAGATCCAGCTACCTAGAGACCATGCAATAAAGACAAATCTCATGAACTGATTAAATCTAGACCTTTGGCCTATGCAGGTGGCTCTAATCCAAAGCAGTTTGCACTAAATAGATGAGATTAGATGAATGACCTCCGGTTGCTCTTCGAGATGGTGCATCAGCATCACTATTTTGATATGCATGGCTGCCCCTCTGATCACTGGACCGCTGCATCCTAGGATGCTATTGCTAAAGGAATCCCCATCCGTCATCAAGGCAATAAGAATTTGATAATATCTTAGAATGCAGGAGCTGCGTTGAAGGGTCTCAGACTCTAGTTTGATGCTAGTTTGACTTCCTGTGAGCGCAGCATGCCAGCTAGCTCATGTCTTGAAGCTTTAGCATTGAGGACATTTTCTCATGTAAACAGCGCTTGCAACACAGCTTATGATAGCACAATTTATTTGTTTCTGGGTACGGAATTTGTGTCTCTAACGACATGCCACTCGGAATCTCGGATGGATGGTGTCATTCTGGTTGTAAAAATTTGTGATTTGAAGTATTACTAGTTAAGATTTGGCAAATCGTAAGCATGCAAAACGTCTCTTGTGCATTTTAGCATGTGAACTGGCCTAGGCTCTGCAAACAAAATCTGCACAAAATGGATATCCAATTCCCAACTTGCTGATCGTCCTTACGCTGGACACCCAGTTAAATTCTAGTTCTCCTTTCAACTATTTCCAGCTAAGTCAAGTAGGACACATTGCTCTTAACCCCAAGATGCGACCATGGCATTATACTAAAATCTTGATCGGTTCTAATCTAATTAGACAAAGACATTGCTCTGAAGTTGCAATTGAGAATTTTGACTGAATTGCGTAAGCTTTCACCTTATTCATCTCAGAATTGAGAGTTTACTGCAACCTAAAATTGCTTGATGCCTACTTGTTTTGCGGGAAGCATTAACGAGTTTTGTTTTGCCAAGCAAACAAAGAGATTTGAGAACAAGTCAGTCTTATATACTTAAAATCTAGCTCCAATGTTTTATGACAATTGAGATGAAGTATACTGAGCAAGTCTTCTGCTCAAAAGATCATATGTACATCCCTCTTTATTCAAGGATAGCATAAATATGGAATCAACTCAAACTAATCTCTCAAGGATAATGAACAATGTCTTGAGTTCATGTTAAAATAATATTTACTACAATTCGTTCATGCCATCACCTTATGCAATAGACCGAAATTAAACAGGTGGCGTTGATGAAATCAAGAAAGCAGAATGAATTAAACCATACTCATAATCCAAAACTTGAGCTTCTCTAGTTTTTCTTCATCTAGAAGCTGCTGAACATTCATTGGCAGTCTTTTTAATGTTCAAATGAACCCCTGGAGAATGATCAGCCATTTGGTAGAAAAGTAGTCCAATCCCATTTGGGAAAGTAAAGTTCCTGTAACTTAAGCATGCACAAAACTATAGACATCAATTTCTAGTATTACAACAAATGTAGTTCTTGCGCTGCCAGAAGATAAGGAAACGAACCAAGAGTGCATTGAGCATCTGTCATCCCAAAATATCATTCAAACAAAGGGGAAATCAAACACACCAATTTTGGCTACAGAAATTAGAAGCATAAGAGAGTGCTCAAAGCAACCAAAGCTATACACAGTTAATCCAATACATCACATGTTCCTGTTATTTCTGCCTGGACATTTTGGTAGACTTTCAGCTCTCAAGTTTCTTTCCTGCAGCCTCAAACTCTTCTTCATTGGGTTCTGAACTCTGCATTCCACCACCGTATTTATTCATAAGAGATGAAAACATGGAATCAAAATGCTCCTTTCGCTCGCTACGGCACTGAGATATAATTGCAAGAAGATTGTCTGACTTCTTCTTCGCTCTATCAGAAATGGGAAACAAAGGTTAGCATTCCAATTCAAAAGAAGAACATACTACTAACAGTACAGTCAAGAAATCGAAGCAAAAATTATGTAGAATAGAAAGCCCAGTGCAACTGTGTCACTCACTTCTCCCTCTTTCTAAGAGGATCTGTAGGTGGTTCAGTTTTGGAAATTTGCTTTGCCCACTTCTCGTATGCCTTGGTTGTCTTCAACGTTCCTGTAGGACACAGAGAAACAGAGCATGCATTAAGCACTATATCAGGATAGTGTACGCTACATTATCAAGCACGCATAAGATCTAGGCTACTAAACACCAGTATCCTCAGACTAGCATTATTTAGAAACATAAAGAGACAAAAAAGGATGCTCTCCATAAAAGTAAATGAGCAACCTGTGCTAAATTTTATCATTGTGAAAGAAAATTATTTTTAAATATTGACCTCGCTGTTATTAAACTCTATAAAACACGATGAAGCCCAGCCCTGCTTGAAGTCTCAAATTCTGAGGTTTAAAAGTAAATCTAACGGTCAAGAAAAGATCAAATTGTCAAAAAACCAACCTGCTGCTATTGCATCATCAATGATATCCTTAAAGCAGTGGGAATCAAGCTTGGGATCTGAACAGAGCATCGAACAGTAAAGCTTGTGAAGGAAAACGTACAAAAGATTTCAAATACTTTTATGTCAGATAGGCATCTATAAGAAAGGAAAAAAGAGAGGAAAAAGGACATATCAATCCCACCTGTTCATGTTACCCTTGAATTTTTCGTATAGATCAATAAGATCATTCTTTTTCAGAATCAGAACCTCTATAGTTTGCCTCAAATTCTTCGATTTCTGCTTCAGTAACCACCTGGATGAAGCCATGTCAGATCACTTCAAACCTAGAGATATTCATGCAAGAGAATGTCATTCACATCAGAAAGATGTCATTCCAGCTAGAATATGATTAACCTTGTATACAGCTCTAAAATACTCGTGCAGATTCTGAGCGACTTCCCTTGCAAGGTCCTAAGTACCAGGAAGATAAATGTGAGAAAAAGCACTCACAATAATGAAAGAAAACTCTAATTGCCCAATAATATAAATTATCATACTTGGGCTTAAAGTATATCACAATTTGATCATCTTTCATCACATTTTAGCTAGGCCATTTCAAAGCACATAGTCTATGGACCATGCTATCTTAAATATATTCAACTAAGTAACATAATTTCTCTCTTTGCTTGGAGCAGATATTTATCTATCGAATAGAGATCAAGACTTAATTCTCTCCTGTTTTTTGTGACTATGCTTCCCGCAGAGATTCGGGTAGAACTCACAAAGATACAAAGTGCAACTCATGTCGATTTTATTATTCATCCAACATCGCTTGAGATGCTAATTATATCTCATAAGCAACTTAACCGATCATTGGCTGTGATCTTTATTTAAGATGAGAAGCATTTCATTCGAATAGACACAAAGCAAATGGTCTAACTCTACTACAAGCATATTATTATATCAATTAACTAGATTAAAACATCGAATGTCTATATAGACTCCGACATTCTCGGTCAATATATGACAATTCATTGGGGTCAAATGCACTTGCTGTAACAAATCGAATGCCTCTAAACCGCAAAGAGGTAGGGAGCCGTCCTTCAACCCAATCGTTAAAGTGTACTCTTCCCACATGCTTTACAACGACAATTTACAAGCCTTAGAAACAACCATGGAAAGACAAAAAAGGACTTACAGGTTTCATTATCATTTTGAGAAAAAGCGTGATGCAAAAAATTTCATTTTAATAAACAAATTGCTCTTTGTTGAAGGAAAATTCTCAAGACCTCATGGTTTTCCATCAATAATATTCACTTCCCTACTAAATAATCTCCCTTGCAAGCATCAAATTGAAAAACTTGATTTTTGCTTACTGTAAAGGTTACACAGGAAACACTATAATGACTATCACATGCTTGCAACTAAAACAATTCATCCCCACCTCTCTCAATTTGTGAAATGTCATTGCCTCAATTTTGGCCAGGTCATTATTAGGCAACATGGCTTCACCAATGCTTGCCCCAGAATTTTTCTGCAGAAAAAACGAATGCGAAATGGTCAAGTCCCCAAAACAAGGGTGGAACGATAGGTTCGATTAAAGACAGTACCTTAACATGACTTTTGGTAGAACTAGGAACTGAAGCCACCGATCCTTTCGATTTCTTCCCTTTCTTGTCTTAGAAGTCGTCGCCGACTCAAGTGTCGACGAATTCGACATGCCCCTTTTGGACACCATTTTGCTTGTTCCGAGCAAGACGATAGAACGACCAGCCCGGAATCTCGCAGCAACGAAGCTACAACGTGCAAAAAGTCAGCAAGCAACATGTGAAGGACCGATCCGGAAAGAAAGACTATAAAATTCACGCTCGGGTTCACGCAAAAATGAGAGTACCCGGACGAACTTCAAAGAAGGGGTGGTGAAACCCTTGAACCCTAATCGAAATGCTTGCCTCATGGATGAAAGAATGCACAGAGAGACACACTCAGAGAGAGAGAGAGAGAGGCAGTATGGTGTTGCTGAGCAAGGAAGAAGAGACGCAGAACGAGGGCATACCGAGACCTCATCGAACCACGAGGGAAGAACCGCTAAAAGCGTGGAGGTCGTGGGAGAGGCGAGCGAAATCGGCCGTCGGGAGAGAGCACGCTTTAGGAAGAAGTGCGCCGAGAGAATGGAGCCCTGAGATGAGGCCGTCGAGTGGAGAGAGAAAGGCCGTCGTCGGGAGGGAGCGACGATCGTCGGAGAATCGCTAGACCGGAAGGAGCGTCGGAGGAGGAAGAGAGAGCAAAGAGGAGAGAGAAGATTGTCTGCTCTTCCACGAGGAGAGAGAGACAAAATCCAGAAAATTTAAGCGAGGAGAGAGAAATTTTAAGCGGGAGTGCTGTGCGCATTTATTACCCATTCATCCGTTCTCTCTCCTGTCAGTCGAGCCGAGCCACCAGCCGAGCCGAGAGTTATTGGGAGGAAAGAAGCGACGAGAAGAGAAAGCAGACGTGGACCTGTCCCTGGACAGGTGTTGACTTGTGAATGGATCAGATATGGATTGCGTGGCAGTGTTAAGATACCCAATATTTTCTCACCCACCACCGCCATCACCACTCACTCCTGTTTCTTTTATCCTGTTTTTCTTTCGCTTATACTTTCAATCATTATCATTATCAATGGCCAGCGCACCCACCTTTCTCTTCATCCCTCCGCCGCTCCCTCCCTTCCCCCTGGACTGTCCTTCCGAAAATCTCTCTCCTCTTGAGCTGGTCCTCGGTTTCATCGCCATCATCACCATCCCCGTCCTCATCTACACCATCATATTCGGGGTCAAATGCCCCTCTCTGCCTCTCCGCCACGGTCGCCAGAGCTCCGGCAGCTACTCTGTCGAAATCTCCCCCATAGATGGCGGTGGCAGCGTGGCTCCTCCGGAAGTCGATCATGAGAAGGAGAGCGACTGCGCGGCGGCGGACGTTGACGCCGTGGGTAGCGAGTGCCCGGTGTGCCTGTCGACGTTGTCTGAAGGAGAGGAGATCAAGCGGCTGAGCGTGTGCAGGCATGCTTTCCACAGCGCGTGCATTGACATGTGGCTGGAGTCTCACTCTAACTGCCCGGTTTGCCGTGCGTCGATTGCGGTGAAGAGACCAAATAATCCGGCTCAGCCGCCACTCCCAACAGCGGCCAGAGAGGTTTTTCTCTGTCAGGACTTTCAACATGCTGCTGATCTGGTCTGAGGATACTTGATTTTCTTTTCTTTTCCCCCTCAACTGAGGTCAATTTTCCAGTTAATAATATAGAGGTTGCTTTTACCCTTTCTTTTTATTTGTTCTACTGGGCAAGAAACTACGCTAGGAACATGCAAATGAAATCGTTCAATCCAAGGATGAGAATGAAGATGAACATGTTTCCTCATCAACCCTTATTCTTAAAGGACAAGTTTTGTAGGCTGTCCGAGGGACAAGTTGGATCCTGTTGCTTTGATGTACTTATGAAGGGAAAGTGGAAAATGATAACTCCATCATGCACGACTGCTTATACTATGGTAGATTCCCTCTCTTTTTAAAGTTCACGCGTGCTGCAGTGTATGAACGCAGGGCATCTACCATCACTACCTCCAGGAATCGCAGGTCTCGTTCAAATCATGTTTATTGGCCCATCATTGAGCCAATGTGTTGATGCTTGACAACTGACCCAACTCATTCAGCAATCATTTGCTTTTTCTGGGCAAAATGGCGGAAGGGTAGCTTGGGCCAAGGAGACAAAAAAAAGGAGAGCGAAAGGAAGAAAAGATGAAAAATGAAAAGTCAAGCAATGAAATAATTGGGGGATATAAAAGTGGGCCTTGTGTCTGTATGTCCTTTTATACAGCGATGATCACCGAAGTCCCATTCCATTCTCCGTCCCATCTAAGAGTGGAAGGTGTGAAAAGATGATGGTGGTGATGACGACGGTTTTAATGCTGAAGCCTTTCGTTTTTCGGTTGAGTGGGAGCGCCGCCACACCTCCCCCCCCCCCCTCCCCTTTAACTCGCTTGCTCCCTGGCTCGCCTTCTCATTGTGCAAATGAATCCCGAAATGAAAGTGAAGAAGCAACTCAGCCAGCAATTTATGATGTATTTGATAATGTTTCTGTTCAAAAATTATTTTAAGGAATATAAATAGAAAAAACTATTTCTGTTCCTGGAAATGATTTTTGAACAAAAAGTATGTTTGGTAAACTTGTATAATTTTTGTTCCTGAAATAGAAAAAAAAAACAAAAATACGTTTGATAAACTTGTATAATTTTTTTATTTTTAAAATTTGTATTTTATTTTTTATTTTTTATTTTTTTTTTTTTTTTTTCTTCCTTTTGGCCGGTTGTCGGCCTCGGCTATGGTCAGCAATCGGTTGACGAGAGCTAGTAGCCTTGCCTTGGCTAAGTAAGCTCGCCCAAATTTAGCGAGGCCAAGCTCGCCCAGCCATCGGTGAGACTTGGCCTCGCGGGAGTCGGTGACGCTCCGGCGAGGTTGCCTGCCTCGGACAACCGGTCGCCGGCCATGGCCGAGGCCGGTGATTGGCCAAAGAAAAAAGAAGAAGAAAAGAAAGAGAAAGAAAAAATATGAGTGAGAAAAATTATTTCTTGGAAGTGTTCTCAGGAATAAGAAATAAGTTTTGTTTCTAGAAATAAAAGTGTAAATAAACGCGTTTATGTTCTTTTTTTTGGCTCTCCGGAACAAAAAAATAAAAGAAAATATTTAGTGGTTCATGTGCATCACGACATCCGCTAGGTTGGCGCGCACATATCACTCGGGTACGGACACCTATCCCGAGCTGGACCCCTTGGAAAATGAGAAAAGGGCTGGTATTCGGCCGGCTCGGCTTGGCTCCACCTGCAGAAAAGAAAGGACGGTCAGCGTATTCCTCCCGCTCAAAATTTCTCTCTCTCCTCACTTGAATAGGCCGGTTCTCTCTCTCTCTCCTCGCAAAAGAACCGAGAACGCTCAGAGCCTTCCTCTGTTTCCTTCTCCGCGCATCCCACCTCCTCCGGCTCCAGCTCCGTCTCCGCCTCCTCCGCCTCCGCCTCCGCCTGCCCAAAAGCCTCGCTGGTCATCTCGGTCTCGTTCCCGAGCGGCACCAGGCTTCCCGCCGCTGACCGGGCGCTGTCCCTGACGCTAGCCCTCTCGGTCGCGAGGGAGATCTCGGCGGACTTGGGCGAGGTCGACGGCGCGGCGAAGAAGGAGAGGCCTCGCTGCATTTTCTCTCTCTTCTTTTCAACGGAGCGCGCGCTATTTCTTCCCGCTTCGCCTCTCTCTTCCTCAAGCACTCCTCTCCTCTCTGTCCCGAGTCCTCTCACTCACCCCAAGCGCCCCCCTCCTCTCTGTCTCGAGCCCTCTCACTCACCCTAAGCGCTTTCCTCGTCGCCTCGTTCTTGGTCGATGATGGCGGAGCTCTGCTTGATGGCTTCGCATGGTTATCCGCCGAGCCTCGTTCTTGGTCAGGAGCAAGGGCGCGAGCAGAGTCGTCAGGGTGAGTCTCGACTTCTCTCGGTTCCTCTCGATTCCGTCCGTCGCGGATTCGAATCGGAACGAACTGGGTTTTGTGCCTAGGGATTGCCGAAGTGCTTTGGATAGCTTCCGTCAGTTGCGGTGTTGTCGATTTTGTTCTTTTGTCGTGGCAGCTCCGTGCTTGCTGCTTGGCGTTCAGTCTTTGATTGGGTCGTGTGGTGTTTTAGCTCTGTAGCTCGTCATTAGCTGTGGCTTTTGTGAGTTTCGATGCTGCACCGTGCACGCGTTGGATCGGGCCTCGATGTGTTGCGTAACTCGGTTCTCTAGGAGATTCATCTATGTAAGATCTCTTGATCACGAGTTTTTTGTTATTTCACCACTCTTTGTCTAAAAGATTGAAATTTTACAACTCCATCTTGACCTCCGTGGCTTGATGCTCCAAGCTTGGTGATTTCGGGTTTAAAGAGTGCTGCGAAGTTGCAATTAAATTTTGCTTTTCATTGGTGCTTGCACGTTGCGAAGCTTTGTCTTTGTTGATTCTGACCTCCTCAATTGTTTAGGGTGGTTTAGATCTATGTGCAGTGATGTTTGCTAGGGATTTTCTTTTATTCTATGTTAGATTATAGAAATGGCTAATGTTGGTCGTGTGTCGGTTCCTTGTTATTTTGCATCCCGCATTCGGGAAATCTAATTATGGAAAGTGCAGGATCTTCAGCCAATTTTGCCACTGCTAGGACAAGACAAGACATTATAAGATTGAGATCCATGACCCTCATCCTAATGAAGCAAAGTGGAACCCCTATATGTACCGTTAGCAGCAAAGCAAAGTGTGTGCAGATTGATTCTGTGGAGAAAGATCCCATGATTCTAGATTTGCAAGGTATGCACGTAATACTCAGATGAAGATCTCTCTCTCTTTTATTTTTTATTTTATTTTAAATCAATTCACGTTATATGTCAGCTTGTCCAAAAGGAGAGACCTTGAAATAAAGTGCTCGCGTTCCTTCTGGGTATAATTTATTTCTCATGTAAATTTGTTAATTACAAGCTTCAAGTCATTGACTTCATTTGATGAAAATCTCACCCTTCATGCCACAGAGATAATGAAATTTTTGGGGCCATTATTATTTATCACCCTTACAGTTTTTAAATCATCTTACCACAAAACTACTTAAGAATATGAATTTGTATCCTTTTGCAAGTGCTTGATGGTATAAGCAATTAAATTAGGCCACACGAATTTGTAGAATCATACGCTTATTGGAAACTGAAACTAGCAATTTATTCATGGCACTTGCATTTGTATGGTCAGAAAATTCATGGAAACTGAATTTCAACAACAAATGGGGGATTACTGTTGAGGTTGGTAGAACTGGCTAAAGTGCTGAACCATCTATATAGGTTTAGGAGATCACTGAAACCAAGATCTGCTTCTAAAGAAAACAATATAGCTTTTGTAGGGCATGTGTTGCAGTGCTCTTTGCAATTAAACAGGTTACTTGTCGTGAGAGGGGATGGTCAAGTAATGGTTTATTTATTATGATTGCAGATGTTCACTCAACTACCGGGCCCCTAGGCACTGAATTGCTGAACAATCCACCATGCGTAGAGAAGTCTTTGAGTTTAGCATGTCTGGATTGAGTTGTGCTGAAAAGGTTGGACTAGATATGTCTCTAGTATATCGATTTAACGGGTCTTCACTCAGTGGAAACTGACATGCATCGCCTGCCCATCATTCCTTCTCTCGTCTACCCTAACTTTCAATTTTCCACTCAGAGCGCAGATTTCATTTGAGATTTGGTCCGAAATTCAAAAATAACCATTAACTCCGATGGTAGTCTTGATCGCAGCTAGTGGGGCTGAGATGAAGGATCTCCTCTCAATTGTAGCGGAGTTTTACCTATTGAGGAACTTAACTCAAGGGAGAAAGCTTTCGATGCCAGTTCCTTATGGCAACAACCACCTCATATGCTTAGTGGGTCATCGCCTTAAACCGTTGTTAAATTGAGCGTATCCGTTTGTAGATGAACATGCAATTGAGAAATGCCAAATTGTTGCCCCGTTATATTTGTGTATGCGCTAGGCCGTCTTTAGCACTTTATGGAACCGTATATCTACCTCAATAAACTTATTCGCTTCTTAACAGATCTAACGAGTGAGAACCTTAGTTGTAAGTATAACATGTGGGAAGTAAACACAAAACCACCCCATGTGCATCTACTTAGTTGCTTGACATTAGAGAAGCATGACCCTTGGAAGGAAATTAAGCTTAAAGGCTACAACAAGGTGTGGGTTGAGCCGACATCCGGCATTTCGCCATACCGCCGGGGATGTTTGTGCTCAGAAATTTGCATGCTTTTGATGAACTTCAAATAGTGTTATTACATGGCTTCGCCTTATGTATGTGAGAGCCTCGACCCAAGCGTTATAGAATCTTCGTTCAACAGTATATTAAGTCAATTGTTTCGTTTTATATGTTCCCGTTTATATTCTTCTTCTTATTTATATTATCGCTGCAAATGTGTACTTTTGGAAATAGACTGCTCATATCCTTATGTCACACTAATTTTCTGCATTATGGTTCTTGATCATTTCCGTGAAACCGCAAAAGAGGAGGTAGACAAAATTGTGGTTACCGATGCACCACTTCTCTTTCCTCCCGGACAGGTACTTCTTGCATTTTCCTTTTCTTACAGTTCTACTTTTACTTGGTTCATGAGCAAATTTTTGGGCCCGGCAACTTGCTTTCAATTTTTGGATAATTTCCCATTAGGTTTATATACTCTATATGAGGAGTATAGATTTGTTCGAATAAAAAGGAGTTGAACTCATGTCGATGCTTCAACGTGTTCAATGGGTATCTCGGACAATGAGAAATATGGTGCGGGAGCAATTTTGTAACCTTTAGAAATGTTGGCTGCAATACCGGTAATAGTGGATGTGTTTGGAAATTATAACTCTTGAGCGCTTCCAAGATCTTGGTCTCTACCTCACCGAATAAATCCTTTAGAATTTCTCCTTAGTTTGATGGTTCCCATGTTATATTCTTAAAGGCTTTTTTATGATTTCGGTGCAGGCGGCATTGGCGGCTTTGCATCATGCTAATGAGGTGCATAGAGTTCTGGACTATGAAAGGTTAAAAGCAACTCAATTTTTTTTTTTTTTTTTTTTTTTTTTATGAAACCATCAATAAGAATTACTTGCCATAGACATCTCTACATTGGGGCAGCTAGTTGGTCTGATTCTCTTGGTACCTTAGTTGTAATGATGATTGGGTCAATTGAAATTTATGCTTCTTTTCAGATACCTAGAGAACATGCTCATACGCCAAAATTCCATTCACAAGCAAAGACACAGCTCATTCAAGATCGAATGCGATAGATTCCTCGGTAAATCCTCAAGTTTTCTCGCATTTATCTCAAAATATAAAAGCATAACTGGTCTTGCGATCTCAATTCTACTTGAAAATGCAAGTCATGTGAACCAAGTTCTAGGTATTGATAAAAAGTTTCTAATTTGTTCTTCATGCCGCCGATCGAATACGGTGTTAGGACATATAAATTCCCTTTCGAGAAAGATATGAAACACATCAACAGGAAGCCGAGGTCTTGTTGGGGCTAGTTCACATGATGAGTAATTCCTTCAAACCCCGTCCTCCGATTTCTTTTATTCTTGATAACAATTGGCATGTGAAACCTATGAGATCGATGCTTTGCAGTAGTAAGAAACGAGACAAGAAATCGAAGCACAAATCCAAGCGGAGTGCGAGGCTAGATGCAAGAGGGGTCATCTCTTGCTTGACAAGATGTCATATGTGTCCCTTGTGTACTGCTCTCATTATTTCCTTACAAACCGTTCGATTGCTTGGTTTGTCCTGTTTTAGACTTCTCCTCGAAATGCTTCAAGTTCTTAAGAAACTAGTCATTGATATATGGCAGGTGTATGCACAGCTGAGGCATCATCGTTAGTGCCACACTCATCCAAATATGCATCTACTGCGACCATGGTTGCTGAACTTACTCTCCAAAGCTTGTTTTGTATCACGAAAATATTCCTCGCATGGAAGTGACAGAAAAAGTGGGCATCTAGCAGCTTGAAAGAGCTCTTGAAATGCAATTGATTTAGGAGCATCGCGACCAGGGAAGTTGAGAATTTACATAAACTACTTTGTGTATTTTGTGTTCATCTCGGGTGGTGTAAATCAGTAGGTCGAGACAGTCATGTATGCGATAATTACTGTTGTGAAAGTTGGTATGATGGTAACCTACAATATTGGAACAGGCCTTGTGGTTGCTCGTAGGGAAGACAGCTCATGGTCTCCACCTTCTGCAATTTCTTCACGTGGAATAGGGTGGGGAGCACAGGTAGGCTTGTTTTATCGTATACCTGGATTTTGATTTCATCAACCTTAAGGTCCAAGCGTTGGAACCAACAAGTGTTTTTGGCTTTCATGCAATCTGCAGATTAACCACGTGAATCAACGTGCTCAAAATGATTGTTTAGATAATAAACACCAATTTGATTTTTTACTCCATCCGGAATGCTTGACGTATTGTCTGCTTCATTTCCATGGTCTCTGTGAGAATTTTCCTTTGTAAATGTCTGGTCTGTCATCTTTCTATTTCATGGAATGTGCCATTTGTTTCTCCTTTCTGGAACTCTATCTAAGAACAGTATTTCTCAGGATGAGATTTGGACTTTTTGTTTGATTACCATGTTGCCATTGAGTTTTCAAGTTCCTTTCTGCATCTCTGTTCCCTTTCTCTGAATTTGTGTTTTGCTTTTTTGTGGAAGTGGGAGAAGTCCCTGAGCCAGAGATTGCCCTTGTGTTACTTATAATTGTTCCCTTTCTGTTAACATGTCTATCGCATTAATAGCTTCTGCTCGTGTGGCTTAAGCTCGAGCAAAGAAGTCTTGCATAAAACATAAAAATCAACTAAAGAAATCTTTAGTCGATTCCCCTTCCTCCCGAAATGATAACAACAATAATAGTAAAAATCAAATACATAAATGAAAAGATTATCCCTGCAAGAAATGTTTGATTTTGTGTTATATTTTTATGTAGAGATGTCCTTATTCCAGTCAATAGTAACCAGTCAAGGGTGATTGCAGGCTGGAGGAGAATTGACAGACTTCGTTATAGTGTTGAGATCAACTGAGGCTGTGAAGACATTTGATGGTACTGCTCATTTTTCAGTTGGGGCTGGTTTGAGTGCAGCAGTTTGTGCCATTGGAAGGGCTGCTGAAGCTGATGTACGAGTGGGGGATGGTGGCTGTGCTGCTTGTTATACGTACAGCTGCAGTAAAGGTACTCATCTATATAGCTATTTTTCCTTTTAAACTGTGGAGTTGTCCTCTGGACTGATTTTTGGGGTGTGTATACATTGCTATGCAAAAAAACATGGATAGTATCCTATGATATTAACCGTTTTAATGTGATAGTATCCTATGATATTAACCGTTTTAATGGCCATTGTCATACTGAGAGTGAAACGAAGTCAAGCTACTTACAATCCTCTTGAAGTTAGAAAAGATTAAATCTAGAAACAAGACAGGAGCAAATATCCTAAAATCTCTTCGGTTTCATCAATCACAGATACGTTGATTCACAGTAAGTACTTATTCACATCTTCATTTCATAATGTAAACCCTTAATTCCTACATTCGCTTTGTTGATTATATTGGATTAGTGTTTTGTTTCCCAATGCAGAAAACAAGTCTTTGGAGAGTCAAGTGGAGTAGCAGACATACTTACAATGAGCCCTGTCCTTGCTGACAACTCAGAAAGTGAAGTGGATGCAGACACCAAGGAAGCGAGACTTAGTAATTGAAATGTAAACATTGCCGATACTGTAAAGGTAAGGAGCACAAAGTTGGGAGAAAATGCTCCAGTAGTTGCTGTAGAAGGTTTGAAAGATCACGAGGATCATCCTGCAGAGCAAACTGCGGAATTCAAGAAAGCACAAACTAATTTTTAAACAAGTCTCCGTTGAAAACCAAAGAAGACGGGGGAGCTGTCCTCAGAGTCACCGACGATGAGCATCCTGAGGACATGGCTATGTCAGAATACTCCCATGCTATGGAACATGAAGGGACAGATACACCAGACGACCATGGCATTGACTACCAAAACTGTAAATGAGCTATCAAGAACAAGAAAGAGTCAATGGAGCGGGAAGTCTCTGTCATGATTGCAGAGTATATCGATCTTGAGAAGTTGGAAGTTGGGAGTGCCCGAGGAAATGTTAGTGCCTTATGCAAGTGAGAACGAACGTGCTAAAGTTTATGCAAGTGATAGTGCTCCTTCAGATGTATTTCAATGTCATCCGAGTTATCAAGGTGATGGCAATGAAAATATTGAATTAGGAATTGACATGAAGAAAGAGACGTGTTACAAGACCACAGCGAACTGTGTATTTCCATTTTATCGAGTCGATCTTCTCCTGTAAGACAGAAGCTTATCGGGAAAACAGCCAATTGTGTGAACTACGAAAATTCTGAGTCAGGCTGAACGTCCTAAAAGTGCACTTGTGTTGGATTCTTGGCACGACACCCTTCACTAAAGTAAAACACCACGAGCTTCAATTGTTGTCATCTTTGTTTACTAATGCAAGAACACAGAATACAGATCCTAATTCTGAATCTAAATTATTAAAATGGGGAAAAATCATCATAGCTTAACTAACAAAGTTAATCCCCTGATCACGCCGCATAGTGCGTGCGGCTTTCTGAAAATAGATTTGACACCCGCATGCAAATTTTAATGACCAGTGCAATAATCGCTTCTATCTCCACGTCCAAGTCCATCCACCTAGCAAGTGTACCATGTTCACATGAACGGGGTGCCTAACAAGTTTTAAGTACTGATATAAAACAAATGCAGAAGCTCGCATATGCAGCAAGAATATTTCCAGAAACATCCCGCTTGTCCCATTGGAGTATGAAAACAACGGAAAATGCGGAAACGGTATGATTCAGCAGCCCCTGCTAGCATTGATAAAAAGATAGATCATCACTTGAAAAAAGTGCTACATTTTCGAGTAGCACTATGAGCTTTACTTTTCCGGAGTTACAAACTATCTTGTTTCATCCACCTCATTGCAACACTAAACACGCGGAAACAATCGAGAGGATTTTGCACAACTCAAGGCCCACATTTGCCAAAAATCATACTTTTCCTTTCTTCTTTTCAATATTCCTTTTTTTGTACATATACCCTTCAAGGAGCCTTCTTATTGATGAATCCCACCGCCAATTGCAAAAGGGTGCCCTCCTCTTCGAGTCTTCAACCAACGAACAAAATCAAGTGCAAAATACAGCAACAAAATTTCTACTGGTAAATTTTTTAGTGATTACAACATTCCAGCTCACCTAATCCTAGTTGCAATCCAATCCACACACCTCTAGTACAATGCCGTCCTTGGAAATGAAAGGGTTTATTCGGACCCATAAAAGAGTTAAAATTGAGGCAAGAAGAATTGCCCAAACAATTATGATTGTAGGTAACCGATCTTGTTTTCCCATGAATCCCTTGAGGAAGGGATACAGATGAACAATGACCCACAAAGCAAAGAAAAGTTTACCAAACAGTGGACCCCAAGATTCGTAGCCATTAGTGATGGCATCTGAAACGCCGACAATGACTCCAATTATGTTTAGGATGAGCAGAGTCAAGGGAGGGATTAACAGTGATGTCCACTTAAAGAGGTATAGCTCAGAGAATTCTCCATCATCTCCGGCTTTGGACGTGACCGTGAAATTTGTGCTGACTCCAGCCAAAACTTTTAGTAGACCCTGGAAGAGAGCAAACAGGTGAAAGGAGACCCCACCAACTACCCAGAACTGCTCATTTCTCCACCAGTCGTGGATGCCGACACCACCCCACCGCATCTCAAGGATGCCTGTAGCCGCAATAGATATAAAGAGTGCCATGAAAATGAGACTAGCATAGTTGCTCATCTGCAACAATGTTGAAAAGGTAAAGTCAGCAATGGTCTTGTTGCAATCAAGCAAAATCAATTGCTCGAGCAAGCACAGAACTCCTGGAAGTGTGGTGGAACTTACCTCAGGGACAATAAACTTTCCTGTTAGAAGACAAACGGCTGGAAGAGTACAATATGCGATCAAGGGAATGGAAGTCAAAGGATAGACGACCGAGTTGATGTAAGAAAACCGCTCTAACCATTTTAAGCCACAGCCATACCCATACCATATCGGACAATGCCTGCTCAAAAGGATCTCAACCTTTCCAAGAGCCCAACGGAGAACCTGATGCAGGCGATCTGATAGGTTTATTGGAGCTGAACCCTTGAAAGCGGGCCGCTTAGGCACGCAGTATGCAGATCGCCAACCATGACAATGCATCTTGAAGCCCGTTAGAATATCCTCTGTAACGGAGCCATATATCCAGCCCACCTAAGGGATAGTTAGTAGTTACAAGTAGACAATAAGCGCGATGCAAAGTAGACAATCTCGATACAGTATCAAAAGCAGTGACTTCTTCTGAAATTGTAAGATCTTTACCTCTTTTCCCCATTCCGTTTTGTCCTCATAACCACAGCTAATGACATGAATGGCTTCTTTCAAAAGTGATGCAGTAGTGGCTCCCTTTGGGGCACCACCTTCTTCCATCAGGGTTGTAGTTATAAAAACTGGGGATTGACCGAATTTCTTCTCGAACTTTACTCGGGACATCAGTGATGATTTTTCATTGTCTATACCTGAAATATAGTTCCAAAAAGTACGTATCATTTTGCATCTATCCATTTCTATTATAAGAAATAACAAGCAAGCGCCATAAGACTACTATGTGAAATCACAATCGTAGAAATGAATGCAGCGTAAAAAATGAAGATTTCAGATAAAGTATATATTTGGAAAATCAACTACTTGATACAAGTGGAACAACATGCAAGTCCAAAGATTAATTTAGATAGAAAATGGGCACCTTCAATTCCCTCTTCAATATTTTCCAGTGCATGAATCTGCTTTGAAGCCTCCCTGTTCCTCCGTCTTCTTTTGCTCATCGGACTTCATTTTCCTACCTCTTTTTCTAGATCCACAACACAAGCAGCACCATTTTGGCCAACAGTTACATGTTTCCCGGGAGGTTTCTTTTTTATTGGGGTATCATATCCATACAAAGCCTGTCTCCGGAAGACACAACCAGTTCCGACATAAATTGATCCTTGTTTACCATCCAAACCCTTCATATTTATCTGGATTCAACAGTATAGACATAAGTATATATGAATAATTTTCTTTTTTTCTGAAAAAAAAGGAAAGGAAGAACATTACGATATTAATGAGGCCTATATATATGTTTACTTACATAAAAAAATACTACATTACGATTTGAGTATCTATCATGACGATCTATCCCGTCAAATCTCTGTGGAAATTGCACATAACATATCTTCTTGCCCGAAATTGGATCCATCATGAAGCACATGGCTTCTCGAAGAGCCTTGCTGTTGTTTATATAATGATCACAATCCACGTTCAGCAAATAAGGGGCATTTGTGATGACTGCTGAGACCCGCACCTTGATTAACGACTCACAAAATAGCAGGTAATTCAGCAACTTGAGAGAGATGATATAAACAGCTGAGAAGTAAGTCCAGACTTTGAAAGGTACTTCGGGTAGACAGGGATTCATACCAGAGCATTCATGGCACCAGCTTTCTTGTGATGATCAAAACCAGGTCTCTTCTTGCGAGAGACATAAACTAGCCGAGGTAATTCATTTCCTTCAACATCACGGTCACCATTTTGGCCAAGGAAAACCTGCATAAAGATGATTAAATGAAAGACGACTTTAAATTCTCTGAATGTAAGCCAACTTCATAAATCTTATGCCACAAATAATAGAAAAATTCCCGAAAGCAGCATCCACCTGGATCATTCCAGGATGATCTCTGACATTGTTCCCAGGCCACAGAGTGCCATCCTGCATTGTCCAACCCTCTTCAGGAACTTTCTGTGCCATTGCCACCAACCCATTTATCCGAACTTTGAACTCTTCATGTTCTCTCTGCAACAATAAAGGTGAGAGAGCCAATCTAAGACATCTAGAAACAAGCAGTCTCCTTGATTATGTAAAAGGCAAAGAGGCCACATTGGCTTTCACACACAAGAGTAGATAAAAGTCACACAACAAACTTGAAAAGGTTAAAAGCTGAAGACCTTCATGGCGCGGCGTTCTCTCACAAATTCAGGATTCACTTTGTCCTTCAAATAGTCAACCTTCTGAGAAAAATACCATTCTGGGGCCCTAGGCTCAATATTGAATCTCTTACAGAATGGGACCCACTTCATTGCAAACTCTGATGTCTCGGAAAGGGCTTCAAAGGTGAGCATCGCTGCCCCGTCATCTGAGACATAGCATGCTACTTTGTTGACTGGGTAATCTACAGCAAGTATGGACAGAACAGTGTTTGCAGTTATAAGAGGAGGTTCTTTCATGGGATCCGCTGTACTCACAAATATCCACTTGAGGTGCTTTTGAAGTCACCACATTGGGTGCCTGCCCAGGCAACTCCAGTGCTTTTGAGAACACTAGTGACACCTAAACAGAACAATCGATCTCACTTCAACTCATAAACGAGACCTAGCACTTAGTGGCTTAATGTGGTAGAAGATGCTTGAAGGCCTAGATTATTTTCTCTTTGCAAATTGAACCTAATGCATCGATCAACCCCCAAATAACTCAAGGTTGCAATATTAATGACTTAAGTGGTAATGGTTGAATCAAAACTAAGTCAACATGTCATTATATTTAAGTGGTTATTTATTATTTTCCCTTAACATCAATATACACACTTCATATTTATACATGGAACTCACATTACAAAGAAGAGTGTATGAAGAAACCAAGATACCTCTTTGAATCATAGATAACAGGGAACATAGGCGAGTTCTCTATTATGTGCAAGAACTTCTTCAATTTCAAATCTAACGCAACAAAGTAGCGAAAACAGGTAAAACAACATGGCAAAAATGAGGAACTATTACGTAATTCTTCATTTACAGGAAGATATCAACTAGCACACCGAATACGCAAGTTCCAAGCATAAGATATATGTAACAAAACAAATATGACAGTTATAAAAAGACCATTAAAAGGAGCAGCTATTGAGGACCCACCTTCTAAAATTCCATTAGTTCATTAGCTCAAGTTCTTCACCTAATATCGAACATAAACTAAGGTGCGATCAGCCAACACATCAATCACGAGTTGGTAGAGAAAACAAAACAAATATATAAATGAAAGCAATCTCCCGAACTCAAAAGTGGCATTGACATGTTAAGCATAATTAATTTGGAATAATTCACTTTGCAAAATAGTAATTAGAAATAACACGCTAATGCATTGGAAACTACAAAATTTCCTTTTTAGTTACTTAGTAAGTCTCCTTAGAGCACCGTTAACAAAAGGGCACTTGTTAAGCATACTTATTTAATATGATTCACTTTCCAAAGAAAAAAATTACAAACACCACAAGAACAATCTGTGCATCCAATTGAAAACCATAAAAATTTCTTAATCAACTACTTAAGAATTGCCCCTAGAGAACAGATTAACAAAATCCTTACAAATACATAGATCTTCACTACGATCAAACTCATGGCACATGCATGAACAGAAAAATACAATCTTTATCATGAAACTACCCGCTTCAAGGGGACGAAACTTATACCGGAAGGCGGCAAAGCCTCGAGACCAAAGGAAAAGGAACATGAGTCGGTCATACGCTGCACTTCTCGTAACATTTTATCATACTTTGCTCTAAGAAACATTTAGCCGTAGCAGATATATAACTTGACATATTAAGAAGAAACATTTAGCTGTAGCAAATATATGACTCATACATATTAAGCTAAACCAAATGTGCAATTCCTTGTCATGTCTGTTTACGTCTATGCTTTATCTAGTAGATGAGCACTCCGATAGGGAAACATAATACTATGAATTTTTGGGATCAAAATAGAGTATCTCGGATATATATATAGTAATACCATCCTGCGGGACAAGCTCGAGGATGACAAAACTTGAACCGGTCAAAGCTTGTCTAGCTAGCTGCAACTCCTCGAAAACATGTAATAGATGCTAAGGCAGAGTGTGGGGTAGAAAGAAGCTTCAAGAGGGAATCCTTCAGGCATTTAAATATATAGAGAGAAAAAAAGGAAAGAATAGGTGAGCACAAGCTTCTAGTCCGGATAACACTCTATCATGACAAGATCCATTATGCCAGCAATCTGCAAATCTTCCATTTAACTTCTAGCTGGGCCTTAGCTTCAAGCGAGGATAGTAGGACATGTGCAGAATTCTTCATTTTAGATTCTAGTTTAGGCGATTAGTTCAAACACACACCTCATAGCTGAAGGGGCCTTCTAGCGTATCCAAGTCATGAGTCCCAATTGCAACCAGTGTTCTTCGCCTAAAATATCGAGAGAATCTGAGCATGTCAATCCAAGCAGAACATTTTGAGGATCTAGCATAAGCACAAGCATCTGCTTTACTAAGTGGAGGGATTGAGGGACTGGGCATCTATTACATGCAAATAAAATATCAAATTGAATATAGATCTCGAGAATGAAAACTAGTTCAAGCAACATATCTATCATCACCACTTCACCAAATTATTCAAAACAACTTAGCGGAGTCCTCTCTTCACATCCAGGCATTTCTCACAATTTAAAGCCCTCCTAAGGGTAATAATATATATGGCCCCTACTGAGCACATAGAGCATAAGCAACAGTGAAGCCAGGACTTATTTAAAAAAAAAAATAATGCTTCCCTCACATCTTTAATTTATAAAGTAACATTATTGTATCACACTAAAATGCACGCTTGCAAAGACAATTGGCTGCATGCTAGAAATTTTTTAAAACCATTGCTCTAGACAAGCCATATAGGACATTGCATCTCAATGTAAGATCATGGTCGCTCTTCTTTACATTGAAGGTTCAAATGAACACAGTAAAAGCTTCCCAAAAATGTGTTGTCCTCCCGCCACTCCCTCTCAAACCTGAAATCTTGAAATAGAGAAGGAAAATAGGTATTATGCTGCATGTTAAAGATCCAAAAATTAATACCGGCAAATGTTCTGATGGAGCTTGTCTTGAAGATCAATGAAGCTGTTATAACTGGCTTCATCAAATGTTATGCCTCTTAAGACAGCAGAAACAACGTATGGACGGATTTGTGAGGTTTGCAACACATAAATGGTCACTCAAGTAATAAATGATTCCAGCATAGATCAATCTAGACAGATCAATCCTCACATATCAGTACCTCTGGTTTTACATGCATCTTAAGCATTGATCCCCTGCTGATGTTACGAAGATTGTATTGAGGTGTCTCCTCCCGCTTATTGAATACACGTAGGGCCTGAGCAAGCCCTTCGAGGCAAAGCAAGTCATATCTGTGCATTTCCTAGAGGATACCTTATTATTATAATAGTATAGTCATTTCTACACTACATGCAGGAATTTATCAAGAAGAATAATCATTAATTACCAATACGAGACTAAAATGATGATAAACCCATCATCTCTTTGAAAAACTTGACTTATAACTAAATAATGAAGTTTCTAGATGACATGATTCAAAATAAAGCCAACAGCATTAAGGAGTCAATATCACAACCTGTTGACCAAATCTAAAAAGGCTTGTTACGTTTCTTGCCAACGATAATACCTATAAAATTTGGGGGTTGACCCATCTAGCATGACAAAATGTTGAACATAAACTAAATTCAAGATCAACCCCTTTTAGGACCATTATCATGAACCGGGAATCCCAAGGGTCAGAATATCAACCTGCTTCCCCATACAACTAGAATTCTTCACAAAGTGGTGAAAAGTTGTCCTAACTTGTACCAATCTTTCGAGACTATTAAAAGGAACTATTAACACATAAGTAAGAAAAGCGTCGACGCACACTATAAATGCTACATCACATGGACTACTCAAAAGCTGAGCCTTTTTCAGGTGGTAATGTGTTTATGAAGTCTCTAATTACATGCAATTAGTCCTTCACATTGATCGACCGAAAAGGTAACAAAAAAAACCTTCGGCAACATCATAACATCAAAGAAAAGATCGAACCACATAGCATCTCGATAGCCATTACGAGCAACATGGTCCGCGAAAGACTTTAACCCATCCGAAGTTGGACACTAGCATCTTAAACCCCCGAACCAAAATTTACCCATGACTCGCGAAATGGCTCCAAACCCATCGAAACACGCAACATCTAACCGAATGCCGAATCAACTTCGCGAGTCACCCGTTCGCCGGAACTTCAATTTTGTAGATGACTTCCTCGTCCTCATCGGTCTCCTCTTCCAGGTGCTTCTCCTTTCTTATGATCGCCTTCTCCGTCGTCCGGCCAGCACAAACAAAGAAGCCCAACCCCTCAGCCTTTAAAAAAAAAAAAAAAAAAAAAAAACCCCAGGTCTGATTTGCTCGGGGTGGTTCGCCGGTAGGAAAGAGGGAGGGTAGAGAGAGAGGGAGGTCGCGGTCCTCTCGCCAGTCCCGTGTAGTGGTTCGTTGATTGCTCGCGGTCCTCTCGCCAGTCCCGTGCGATGGTTCGCCGGTCGGAAAGAGGGAGGGCAGAGAGACTGGGAGGTCGCATCTGTTCGTCGGAGAGAGAAAGAGAGAGGGAGGGAAGAGTGAGAGAGGTGAGAGAGGAGAGAGAGAAAAACCCAGCAAATTCGAGTAAAGAGAGAGAAAAAATTTTGAGCGGGAGGAATACGATGACCATCCTTTCTTCACGGTGGAGCCGAGCCGAGTTGACCAAAAATCTGCAACTTCCTTTTCTAGCAGGTCCCGCTCGGGGACACGTGCCGATATTTCATTGGTTTGTGCGCACCAAATCAGCAGATGATGTGGCGCTCACGAACCGCTAAATATTTTCTCATCATTGAGCCAATGTGTTGATGCTTGACAACTGACCCAACTCATTCAGCAATCATTTGCTTTTTCTGGGCAAAATGGCGGAAGGGTAGCTTGGGCATCCAGGTGGGGAATTCCAAGGAGACAAAAAAAAGGAGAGCGAAAGGAAGAAAAGATGAAAAATGAAAAGTCAAGCAATGAAATAATTGGGGGATATAAAAGTGGGCCTTGTGTCTGTATGTCCTTTTATACAGCGATGATCACCGAAGTCCCATTCCATTCTCGGTCCCATCTAAGAGTGGAAGGTGTGAAAAGATGATGGTGGTGACGACGGTTTTAATGTTGTGAAGCCTTTCGTTTTTCGGTTGAGTGGGAGCCTCTCCCCTCCTAACTCGCTTGCTCCCTGGCTCGCCTTCTCATTGTGCAAATGAATCCCGAAATGAAGGTGAAGAAGCAACTCAATCAGCAATTTATGGTGTATTTGATAATATTTCTGTTCAAAAATTATTTTAAGGAATAGAAATAAAAAAAAACTATTTCTGTTCGGAAATGATTTTTGAACAAAAGAAAGACATTTGGTAAACTTGTATAATTTTTGTTTCTGAAATAGAAAAAGAACAAAAAAATGTTTGATAAATTTGTATAATTTTTTTTAATTTTTTTTTAATTTTTTTTAATTTTTTTTATTTTTATTTTGTTATTTTTTCTTCTTTTTGGCCGGTTGCGGTCTCGGCTATGGTCACGGCCATTTTGACGAGGGCCGTGCAGCCTTGCCTTGGCTAAGCAAGCTCACCCAGATTTGGTGAGGCCGAGCTCGCCCAGCCACCGGCGAGGCTTGGCCTCGCGGGGGTCGGTGACGCTCTGGCGAGGTTGCTTGCCTCGGACAATCGGTCGCCGGCCATGGCCGATGCCGGTGACTGGCCAAAAGAAAAAGAAGAAGAAAAGAAAGAGAAGGAAAAAATAGGAGTGAGAAAAATTATTTCTTGGAAGTGTTCCTAGGAATAAGAAATAAGTTTTGTTCCTAGAAATAAAAGTGTAAATAAATGCGTTTATGTTCTTTTTTTTTTGGCTCTCCGGACCAAAAGAACAAAAATTGTGTTCCAAGGAAAAAAAAAAAAAAAACTTGTACAAACGCACCCTAGCTTATGCAAGAAAACAATTTCTAGTTATATGGACTTGCTGCAGTCGCAACCTTTGAATTTTGTAGGGCCCGCGTAACTTCCCCCTGTAATGAATGGCTATGATACCATCTGTTGACCTGCTTTTGACTGTGCTCCTCCCATTACTGTTCTTTCCTAGAGACGACAGTGGCCCCGCATGTCCCGAGGCACGTGCTTGTGTGGGCCGACCTTGGCTCATGCACCGTGCCGGGTGGAATTCTAGGGGGTTCTATTACAAGTTTGGTGCTTTGATAGAGAAAATAAGCCCGATTGAAATGATTTTGAAAATCGATTCAATAGTTAAAAATTTTCTCCTTCTTCCGAATGTCCAAAGCAAGAAGTTTATGTAAGAGTTGAAGCCCGAAAGCGAGTATTGGAATTTGTATTAAAAGGAGGAGTGGTTGGACGGGCTCATTTCATGCTGGTCTTTATTATTGAATCTTTTTGGTCCACATTTGTACACTTTTTTGGGCCCAAAGTGCCAAAAAAATAGCCGCTGTGCTATTGAAGAGTGGCCAAGCGCGGCCCGCTACAGTACCCTGCGGGCCTGCCCTATTTCCTTGCCTATTCTTTCCTTCTCCTAGATTGATCAGCTTGCATGTACAAAGCCTGTTTACGTACAGAAATTCGTCCTGTCTCTCCCTTAGTGCGGTCGGGCCGAGCCGCGTGCAGCTCGATCACCACCGACCTTGCTATCTATTGCATGGTAGCCGATCACCTCACCCATCCCGTCGTAGACTGCTTTTCTCTCTCTCTCTCTCTCTTTCTCTCTGTGTTTACACAAGAGACAGGGATTTGATAATCGATGGCAATTGGTGTGATGAGATTGAGTGTCGGGGATGGCGATGGACAACGGGATTGTCGGTGCGATGGCAATATAGGGCGCGTTTGGTAACGTTTTTGTTTAAAAATTGTTAGAGAACGAGAAAAAAGAAAAAAAGTCTTGTTAGAAGAACAATTTTTGACCGTAAAAGATGTGTTTGGTAAACTTATTCCGAAAATAAAAAATGAATAGAAATATGTTTGGTAAATTTATATTTTTTTTTGTTTCTTTTAATTTTTTAATATTTTTAATTTATTTTTCCTTTTTTCCTTTCTTTTTTATTTTTTCTTCTTTCGGCCCGGTTGCTGACCTTTGGCGATCGGCCGACGGGCCGAGCAACCTCACCGTGGTTGGGTGAGGCTCAGCCTTGCCTTGGCTGAGCAAGCTTGGCCTCGCTCAGATCTGGCGAGGCCGAGCCTCGCCAGGTGTCGGCGAGGTCGAGCCTCGCCAGGGGCCGGCGATGCTTGGCCTCGCCGGGGGCCGGTGTCGCCGGCTCTTGACGGCCGATCGCTGGCCATGGCCGAGGCCGGCAGCCGGCCAAAGAAAAAAGAAGAAGAAAAGAGAAGAGAGAGAAGAAGTGTTTTTTCGAAGTGTTTCTAGAACAAGAAACATTTTTTTTTTCATTTCTATTATTTTTGTGTTTTGGGAACAAAAAATCAGATTTTGAACAAAAATGCAAACAAACGCGTTTCTATTCTTTTTTTTTTTCCCGGGAATAAAAAAAATTTTCTATTCTTAAACTGAAAAAAGAAACAAAAACATGCAACCCCATAGGCGCTAGGAAAAGAGAGAAGAAAGACGAGGATGAGGCTAATGTGTGGGTTTGCTTTAATCTTTCTTGTTTTGTGCTCTCTTTATTTTTCTTATTATTTTTTTTTTTTTCAAATTTGAGTTTTGCATGTGGGTTTTATGCATTTATGAAACTCCAATAAATCTGGTGGATGGACTTTTTGGAGAAGAACATAATCCCTTCTTTTTTATATGTTAATATATATATATTTATATAACTTGAAATAGCCAATTACTTATTTTATTGAATATAGAAGAGATAGAGTTAATTATATCCTAAAGTTTAATTATAGAGTTAGAGATTTGTGGTTGAAGAGTGAAAGTGTTGTGATATGTACATTCCAAGAGACCCAAGAGGACAAGTACAAGCCCCCCATACATAGGGTGAGAAGCAATGAGATTTAATTACAACTAGTGTAAATTCCAATTAAGCAAATATTTATCTAACATCCCCTCAAATTTAAGCTGACTTATAGGAAATCATTGGAGTTTAGAGAAAAGATTTAGAAAGCACCCGAGGGGTTAGATTTTGGTGAAGATATCAGTAGTCTTGGCGGATGAAATGGAGGCAAGTTGAATAGTACCACAAAGACCATGATATCAAATGAAATGATAATCTATATCAATATGCTTAGTATGTTCGTGGAAAACATTATTGTGTGCAATTTGGATAGCACTATGGTTGTTGCAGTGAATGACTGTCCTAAAATTACAACACACTCCCTTGTCTTCAAGTAACCATCAATTATAATAATAACTCCAATGTCATATTAGCAATAGCTCGATATTTTGCTTTCGCATTAGAGCAAGTGGCATTGGTTTGTTTCTTGCCAAGCAAGGTGCCCAAAAAGGCATGGTTGCTCATGGTGGTGCAATGATTGTGAGGGTCACTAGCCTAGTTGGTATTGGAATAAGTTGTCAACTTCAATGTAGAATGAGCTTAAAAGTGAAGGCCAAGCATTAATTTTACCTTTCACATAACGAAGAATCCAAAGGACTACAACATAATGAGTAGCATGGAGTGTCATCATATACTAATTGACAATGTGAATAGCTTAAGACTGCCAACCATCTGTTGATAGAATGTGGGATTTGAAATAGGAGTTCCATCGTTGGTATCGAATTTGGCAATGGCCAAATAATAAGAGTCGTGGCGAACTTATGTTGACTCTTCGAATTTTGGCAATTTCATTTGGTAATTTATTGCATAGAAAATTAGGAATTAGATTGATTCCTAAAACAAAATACTGTTAAATTGCATATGCATATATGAGCATTTTCATTTAATAGTATTAAGGCCACATAAATTGCATTTTAATCAGACCAAAATTAATGGTGTCAAGCAAGGGGGAGTTTGAGTTTAATCGAATTATGGGTCATATTGACGCCCCTAATCATCGGCCTGTTGTCGCACTTTTACATTGCATGGCTAGTGATCTCAGGAAGGCTCTGGCGATACCTGCCCCTGTCCTGACGCCACTGCTTGCTGCCTTGTTGCCATTGCCAGGCGTGGTTTCTCTTTCGCTGGTTGCCCAACTGTGATCCAGCATTATAAAATCTACTTGCTGCTCCCTTCAGTGACCGTAAACTCGGCACCCCCACAAATATTTTATAGTGTCGCTGTTTCCACATGGTTACAGTCTTCTGCTGTTCATCATGTTTGTCGTCGCGAAAGTCTATTTTAGGTAACTTCCCAGTTTGCTTTTTCACTTGAATAACTAGTTACCCAATTCAGACCATTACAATTCTCACTTTGATATATTTTGAGATTTTAGGCGTATCCTAAATAAAAAGTTTCCTTTTTTCAAGCCTTGCATATATTTTGAGATCAGATTCTCGATTACTTTTATTCCCTATTTTGGACGATGTAAATATCTAATTATGTGGAGCTTACTTATCACATGTCATTAGATTAGGAAGTATTGTTATTACAAAAATGCTAAAAAAATTGCATCACAATTAGAATAGATTGCATCCACTTAAGTTTCCTAATTTACGATTGCATGTTTTAGGCACCATGTAGCTATTAGGACATTACCTAATTTAACTTTCAAAGAAAATTATCAATATATAACATGCATATCTCAAATAGGAGTAGTTTCATAAATTCCATGTCATACATTATGTGTCAATTAGTTATCTCATACTTTAGGGTCATGTCATAATATCCACGTCATTTGATTAATATAAAATTAGGTTCATATAAATCAAATTGTATATCATATTAAATTATTTCATGCTTTTTTGCTCGTTATTAGTATTAGTTTACATATAGATCGCATTTAAAAATTCATACCGCTTGTAGTTAAAATTAGAGTTCTCATAATCATAACTTAGATTACAATTGCTCCTCATTGCATTGAATGTAGTTTAGTTTTCATAAAAAGAAACACCCAAAGAAGAATTAATAGACACTACTACACCTTGTCACAACCTTCTTTTGGCGGGAAGTTGGTTGTTGATACCTAAATTTTGGTAACCCCATCATTCATTTATTGTATAAAAATTAGGGAATAGTTTTAGGAGCATTTATTATTTTGGATTATTGCGTTGGACCGGTGACAAACATGTTTGAATTGATGGTTTTGAGTTTTAATTTGACGGTTGGACTAAGCCCATGGAGAAAGGGAATGACCCCAGCTCAATATTCTTTGATGATCGAAAATTGAATTATAAGATGAAGAGTTGGAAGATTAGTATATTTTGAAAAATATTTGTATTATTATTCCAATATTCGTTCAAGAAGGAAGGTTTTGGATGGGAAATATTGGAAAATAGAAGGGAGTGGTGCACGTGGGGCATATATTTGGTGCTAATCTTTGGGCAATATATATTTTGGTATAATAAAATAAACACCAACGCAAGAAAAGAGATCATCAATCGTCAATGGGCGTGAGCAAAGGAAGGAAAATAAAATAAAATTAAGGAGATTGTGTCTTGGTTGTGTGAGATGCGATTGGAAAGAGGAAGGAAATTTTGCTTCTTCCTTTGGGCGCTCTATTCCTTTGCACATGAAATGGTGTATCCTACACGCACGAAGGAGGGGGGACACACGTTGAAAAATACACGGCACTTTTTTATAGAGAGACGACTTGCTGCACTGATTTCTAGCCCGCTTTGACGAATTTGTTGTGTCGCTGGTCGTGAAGTTCTCTACACCCACGAAGACATAGCTCCCCCCTCAGTCTTGGCCAGTGGCCGCGACTCCATTGTCGCTCCCTTCAGTGATGAAAACGCCGACGCTGCTGCTTAGAGACCACACTTTGTTCTGTTATGCGTGATCTGTCATGCGTCATTGCCCCATTGACGACGTCCCTACTTTGCCGATTTGGTTGTCGGAGATTTTCTAGCAAGACACCAAAGCTACCATCTTTGCTGGATTTTTCCGATGATCCCTTCTTAGTTGCCGATATTGTCTCCGTCATCGAGAAACCGATTCATCCAAATTGAGAATCGAAGGCCGTGAGTCATAAGAAGTGGGTTTTGTCTTTTTTCCATCACATCTTGCTAACCCAAGTCAATAATATATTATCAAAGAAAGCCACAGCCGTGAGTCCAAGAAATAAAAGACAACCAGAAGGGAAGTGGCAATTGAAGACTTCGGCTGGGAAGCCACATGACAACCGCAGTCGAGAAGAAGTCCTTGCCAAGCTCAGCCAGATCAGCTGCTCCTCATCGCCAGAATTCTTATCGCGACGAGATACTCGGCTGAACCATCATCATAGCCGTGCCACAGTGAACCACCGTTCGTGAGCCGTCGATAAATTCGAAGGGGAAGCAATATCAGTACAATATTCAAATTAGGTAAATTTCTTATCCAAAATAATTAGAATATTTTTTTCCTACTTTCTGCTTGTTGACATCTAATCAAATATCCTCAAATGACAGGCACAATATCCATTAGTCCATAACTGCACATCAATTTTTTTTTATTTCATTTATAAGGCTTTAGATGGAATAATTAATTACGTGGGAATATAATTGATATTTTGATCTTTAAGGCTTAAGATTAATTTATCGATTTTATTTGCGAAATAATCAAGTTGATTTGACATTGTTTCCTAATTCAAACAATGGATGATATCTTTGATGACCTTGAATGATTTGGTGCTTATCTTGCTTTAATTACTTTCTTTATCCAGAAAATACAAAAAAATTGCATTGCAATTGATTTCCCAGATAAAATTGCATGATAGAATAGTGTAGCTCCCTTTTTCTTAAATTAGCATGTATCTTTAGACAATATCTTGATCAAATATCATCTTTGAATTGATTTGCTTGTTGAGATAAGTTTCTAGGTTAAGATAGGATTTGGGTTAGTCTATTTCTTAACCTAAAATAGATAATATCTCTTGTTAGTTAGGTTTTTATTTTTAGTAATTTTTAATTATGAATTTTATTAAAAAATACCAAAAATATGATGTGCATGTCATATAGAATTAGGTTCACAAAATGCATGTCATTTAGTAATTGTTGCTAGGTCCACTTAATTAAAAATTGTCCATCATTCGAATTAGGCCATTTGGTTAAATTGTATTGCACGTGGATTAGGTTTCATTCAACAAGAACAAGATCCTAAAAAAGATTGAGTGACTACGTGTTAATTAGGAATCATATTTAAGTTATTGATGTATTGCATATGCTTTCGTTGCTACAAGATAAATCTTGTAATTTATTTATTACTTTATTGGGTGTTAAATTAATGGTTTGCGCATGGTCACATCACATATTAGGAAAGTAATTTAAAATGAATTCAAGTTGCCCACAAAACATATTTTTAGAATAAAAGAGAAAAATTGTCAAAAGAGCGTTAGAGAAATCTAGCGCAATCAAGTTTCCGAACTTAGAATCTCTGGTTTGTTGGGGTAAAAGAAATCTTCTGTTACTTTAATTGGGTTTCTAATCAATCCAACAAAAACATATTAGTGGCGAATTCTAATTAAAAAATTAGGGACAATACCCTAAAAAACTCCAAACTGGTACACTTGTGACAAATTTACCCCAAACTATTTTTTTGACTACCAAAAACCCCAAACTGGTATACTTTTGACAAATTTATCTCAAACTGGTACACTTGTGACAAATTTACACTATGTTAGTTTTCGTTAAATTTTATTCTCAAATTATTAAGTTAAATGACACGTGACAGTTAACCAGTATATCAATTTAGGATTTTACGTTCCGTTTGTCACAGTTTACAATTTTTATGATTTTTTTGTGGTATTAATCCAATTTAGCATAGGGTATATTTGTCACAAATTTACCAGTTTAGGGTTTTTTGCAGTCGAATAAGTTAGTTTGGGGTAAATTTGTCATAAATGTACCAGTTTAGGGTTTTTTTATAATCAGTTGGGGTAAATTTGTCACAAGTTTACCAGTTTGGGGTTTTTCATGATCAAAAAAATAGTTTGGGGTAAATTTGTCACAAGTGTACCAGTTTGGGGTTTTTAAAGGTATTATCCCAAAAAATTATTTGCATGTTAAGAATTTGAATCTAAGTCACGAGTTGGTATGGGCTTGAGAGTACTCAAGCTAACTTTAGGCTTAGTAATTCATTAGTCAAACTCTAAGTGGTGCACCTAGGGGCTAGGTTGCATCGATACGGACACACGACATGACACGATACGCCGACACGTCATTTAATATATAAATGCATAAATAACTAAATAATAATAAAAAGGGCCTAGAATTAATCTATACTAAAAACATTAATCCTACATTTGTTAATACCATTCATTGTTTTAATTTGACAAATTCAACTACATTTCATTGACCGACAAAAAAAAAACAAAAAAAAAACTACATTTCATTGTAATAATCCATAAAACTTGGAGGAAAAAACAAGTAATCCATGTTCCATTATTCGTTTTAGCTTCTTTTTTTTTTTTTTAAATATTTTTATTTATTTTCATATATTTATATTTAGACCCAAAAAGTATTGGAAATTTGTAAAAATAACCCTGCACGTGTTGGAATTTCCAACTCGAGTGTTGGAGGCGTTGACCACATGTCGGAGCGTGTCGAAATGTTGGACACGACACAAAGGGTCCCGTAGAGTGTCCGTGCCACCTAGCCTAGGGTTGTCCATGGTCTAGATGGGCGGCTCCCACCCTAGAACTGGGAACCACCCGCTAAGAATGGGTTCCAAAAAATTAAAACTGAGAATCGCTCGTTAGTTGCATGAATCCACGTAGGAACTAGACCATTAGTTTGGTCCGGTTCCCGAGTGGATCCATGAAGCTTTTTCCTCCCTTTTTTTTTTTTATCTTATTTTATTTCTTTCTCGAATTCTTCATCCCATTACCCCTAAATAGGACATTTAACCTAGAATGCCACAGCTTCTGTAATACCGTACGCTCAAACAAAAGACCCATTGTTGAACCTCCATCTCCAATTGCCTCTGACCACTAGATGGGAATTTGCCAGCATTCATCCTCATCATCATCCATTCAAGACTTATGATTGTAGCCACATCACAAATACATAGGACATTCATAGAGATATGGCAAAAGCACAAAGCAAAGGTAACCAAAGATTGAAGAGATTTAGACTTAGTAGACATGAAATCTAACTGAAATATACCTAATAATCAACTGAAAGCCTATATTGCACAGCATATTTTCACGTACTCCTTTTGACAATTCAGAATTAGAGATTAATACTAACAATTTTTTTTTTTTTTTTTTTGGTAAAAGGTAACAAATTGATTGAGGGGAAGCCAAATGTACACAATACTAACAAATTTGGTTTAGGCATTTCTTCAAATACGTGGCAGGCATGGACCGAGAGGGAGATATTGCACATCTTTCGCACTCAAATCCATTAGAGATTAATCCTAACAAATTTTTTAATATTAAAAATTAATAGATTATTGTAATATAACCAGTTTGATATGGGCAGGTGGGTGGCAAGATTTATATCGGTACCCACCGGTTCCCATAAATTAGAATTGGCAATGGGACCGGTTCTCTTAAGAACCACAAGTTTCGGTGGTTCTAGTCCGGTTTCGGACGGTTTGGGCGGGTCCTGATTCCTTTGTACTCACCTACGTGTACATGAGGTTAAGTTGCGACACTGATGGATTATTAAGTCTGAAAATTTAGCATGGGTTCTCCAAGCCCTACCCATTATAACTTGGGGTTTGACATGCAAAATCAATTTGTAGAGAAGTTGCCATTAATCATTTAACTGTAAGTTGATTAGATACTTAAGTAAAGTGTGGGAGTGTACTCTACCTCTATGAACCTATCGTGACCTACCCGTCGAGGGGCTGCCTTTGACGAATAGATTTAGAGATATTTTCTCAAGACAATCTAAATGGTCCATTGAAAAGATGACTCAAACACATTATCTTAACGATGATTCCAAGCCTATACCTTGCATGACACGGGATTTCTTTTTAATTTATTTAACAACCTAAGTATTTACTAAAGTTGCCACTAGCCGTTGTTGGGGGTTGACTAGAACCCAATTATGATGTAGGAGTGTCATCTCAATTTCCATGCAAATAGAGAATTCTAGGAATGGGAACTTGCTTATGCTAATGTTTCTATGAGCATCATTTTAGAAACCTAACTTATAAGTGTGTTATCTAAGTAGCCATCCATTCTTGATTATTAGTTGTGATCCTAAAAGAGATTAATCCACTAAGTGAGCATGCAAATGTTTTTGTAAGGTTTATTGAAAGTCTGTTCTAGAAAAGTGATTTAACAACCAACATATTGAAAACCTCCGAGTTAAGTAAACACTCAAGAAATTAAAATGCATCTAAGTGTGAAAATGAAAATGACCCGCAACTTGTTGGGTGAAGAATTATACAAAGCCTTATTATTGAGTCTCAAGACATGAAATCGTCGGAAGCTTACCATTTCAACCTAAGGGAAGCCTAATTGAATAAGGTAAAGCCTAAGTTGGACTATCCTAATCATTTGTTAAAATGATGAGCCTAAGTCTAAATTGCTTTGACTTTGGTCATCGCCTTGACAAGTGTCGGTGTTGACATCCAATCATTTATTCATGCAATCCATGACATGCACTTAATCAATGCCAAGAACTAACATAGTTCTCGTCAACTCAAGATTTGATCGATTCAGGATTGTTCCTGGAACTAATCATGCAATTCCATTATCTTACACCACATTCTAATCCTCTAGGGGTTTATTGATTAAGATTAATGATAATTAGCCTCCAATTGCATTCACAAAGCAAGTGGAGGCTAATTATATCGACAAGGGTTCGAGTATTCTCGTAACCGACTTTACCAATTTGAGAGATCTTTAATAGGAACCATAATGTGGGCTTGGTCAATGGCTTAATAAAGGGACTCTTTAAACCAAGGCTATTGAAAGAACAATTCTGCAATCATTTCCGAGTTTACGAGTCAAGAACCCTACAAAATGAGAGAAAGAATCTTGTTGACACTTCTTCGAGCGACGCTTCATATAAACTCCTACAAACTCCTACGTTAATTCAAGTGCCTTAATTTGAAAAGTCTTTGTGAGAGATATAACATAGGCTAGGTTCACAGGTCAAAAAACGAAAGATATATCAAGCACAAAGATGTGTATAGGGGTGAGAATTGATGATCACCTTGGTATTAACACCGGTCTTCTTCTTCATTGATTGTAAAAACTTGACATTTGTGTTCTTTAAGACTGCTCCATTGGAGATACAATTTCTTACAACTGATAGTAATTTGTTCGACACTTCTTTTCATTTTTTCTATGGATATTGGCTTTGCTTTTTACTAGGCACACTTCTTTTTTGAGCCCCCTAGTTCTATTTTGATTTTGATTTTTACTCACAATGCATATATTAAGCAATTACACTTTGAATGACACAACACTCGAACTTTCATAGGCCTTCATCTTCAATGGATGCTCTAGGTCATGCTTCTTGAGCAATTGCCTTTTACCTTGCCCTAGTGTGGGGTATGATCACCAACGAGGTTTAAAAAAAATTAAATTTGCAAGCTCAAGCAGGATATGCAATGGATATAAGTGTATGGAATAGAGAAATAATTGCTCTTCATCATCTTAAGACACTTAAATAACTGCATGATTCAATGTATTAGCAATACTTGAAGATCAATGCAAGCGAAAGCATTAAAATTTCTATCCACTTTCCTAACCTCATGGTGCTGCCTTACCTCCAATTTGCCATGATGTGGGATGGTTCTTAACGGGGTAATTTAAAAAAAAAAAATCTTCACAAGTGTATGGGGCTCAAAGGAGGTTAAGTAATGGATCATATGTAGTGTTTGAGATAGAGAAATGAATTGCCTCTTATTATTTCAGTAGTCATACCTTTGTGAAAGAACTCCTTACCTTACAGATATGGAACTTCCTGCACTTATCTTACAAGTGTATAAGAAGGGGATTGTGTATAGGATAGGGTTTGCCTTTCATCATCTTGACATGTCTCACTTAGCATGCTTAATCCATTCCACATCATTGATTAAATTGGTTTGTGTTGACAATCTTTAGTGGAATTGGTGAATTAAACGGGTAAAATTGTTATGCATAAATTTTCCTTTGAAAGATCACGAGCATTTTATGAACTTTTCAAGTATTTTATCAAAAGTATGAAAAACTTCTTTGAGCATTCAACATGAATAGTCATTTCAAGATGTGTCATAATCTAGTGCAAAGAGACATTTGTAAAGATGGTTGTCCATGAATTGCCCCTATTTGAACAAGAATGGACACATGAATTGATCAACTGATATTGGAACTCCAATCTTTGATTCGAAGAACATTCCATTTATGCTTTTGCTCTTGCATAAAAGAATGTGCATGAATAGGGTTCTATGCAATGAGAAATGAGACTTGATAAATTTCAATTATGGACCAAAGAACTGGCATAGTTTTTTTTTTTTTTTTTTTTTTTTTTTGTTGGTAAAATCAAAGAACTAGCATAGTTGGTCCGCTATCACCATTAGAATTTGACATGCCCCTCAGCTTGTCATCTGCAAGGAAAAGAGGAGAGAATGTCATTTCTACAAAGATACACATTTTTCTCCAAAATTGGGTGATCCTCTTTTGACTCACCCCTCATTTTCTCATGGAAATGAGAAATGTAGAATACTTCCTTTAGCTCTTTGAGATTGATATCTCACGCAAGCAATAATAAGATGCTCTCCACATCACACTTTGGAAGCTAAATGATCTTCTTCTGGTTTGCCCCAGTTTCTTATTGCCTCACAAGGAAATAGCTTAGGACAAGTAAGGAGATAGAAAATATTGAATGCCTTCTTCATTCTTTGGAGATGTCATCACAATCGGCTAGGAAATCACCCCCACATGAATTTTTCCTTCGAATGTATGTTCCCAAATTTGATGATTATTAATTAAACCAATGGGTCTACTATCGCTAGAAATTGATGCATTTCAAATGCCCTTCTGTCATGACAAGTGTTGAATTATGCTTTGAGACTTAAAGTAAATGAGTTAGAAAAACAAAATAAACTAACTTGATGCATGCTTTTGGAAAAGTCTTCAAAATGATTTTTTTCTGGTATTTTCTTTTTTGAAATTTTTTTGGGTGAGGAAGATGATGAAGCTCAACCCTTAGAATTTCTCTATTGATGATATTTTCTTTTCATTGTTGGATATCATCACCAGGTTGGTTTGGTGTACTCCATTATACCCTCAAAACAAAACTTGTAATCTTATTGATATTCATCAATCGAATTACATTTATTGGAATGAAAAATGCAATATTCAAGCCCTAAAAAGAAAGTGGAAAAAAAAGAAATCGAAAACAATCCCTAAAAAACAATAAAAATTCCCATGCGGGGAAAGGTGCAACCGAACATGCCCCTAATTAAATAAAGAAATTGAGCTACTTAGGACCATGGATTATGTGTGTTTGAGTTCTTCACCGTCCTTGGTCTCGTGAGGTGAGCCCTCCAGGTTAGATATCCTTCTTTCGAGATACATCATGTCACACCTCAACCCTTGAGCGCACGGCATCCCTCTATCTCTTCGGTCATGGAATTGCGACGTCCTAGGACGCGTTGCCAACCCATTCATTTTATCTTTTGATTATATGCAAGCAATAGTAGAACAAATATCTCCCAACAATTTCATATATATACATCTACCATCAAACATAATCTTTCCTTACAACAAAAGCTTAGCCATTTACGCATACACGTAGCGGATTCCTTCATACTTGTCCAAGAACCAGGATTGGGGTTAACCTAGCACCTCTATTCTACGAGGACGACCACACCAAGTAATATCCCCTACGGGTCTAGTACACGTCCACCTCAAATTACTTTGGCTCGAGCTCAGATAGCCATGATTAGGGCCTGAAAAATGTTAAACAACGAGGAATGAGATAAACTTAGTGAGTAGACTCCCTAAACCTCGCGTAGGAGGGATCTTCACCTTGGAGACGCCCTAAACATGCAACTTACTATCGATGCCAGATTAATAGCAAGGCCTTTGCTTTGCATCATCTATTAACAAGAATTAGGCCACTCAACATGTGACACTCTATCACGTGTCCAATTATAGTATAATAACCACTACGTGAGTGCACTATTCCATTAAGCATATGACGTTCACAATTTAATAATCCATGCATGAATAACAATAATTCTGTGCACCATGCAGCAGCTTAACTCTCTTGAGTCCTAATTAAAGGCGTACAATCCACAATCTTATTGTGCCTTTCTGACTCGAATATCAACCTGCAGGAGTTCCTCATGTCTCTCAATATATAACTAGGGTCGATCACAGCATGCATGTGCCACATAACTCATTGAAATGACATTTAACTTGTGCACTTTTCTCATGTAGCTCATATATATCCATGCTGCACATATGTAGAAAATGGCATCATTCTTATCATATGCATTCAGCATTCATGCACTTTACACACATGGACATCTCAAGAATATCATGGCATCCCACACTACAATGCTATCCTTGAGACCATGCGACGCAATATAAGATAGTCATGCACCCATGCCATGAAATAATCCAAACCTGCTCAAATATCAATCTCATATCACACGTATGCTGACTATAGCATCACTTGTCACGCCCCAACCCTCGAGCGTGCAGCATCCCTCGATCGCTTCGATCATGGAATTGTGATGTCCCAAGATGCATTGCCGACCCATTTAATTTATCTTTTGATTATATGCAAGTGGAAGCAGAACAAACATCTCCCAACCATTTACAAACAATAGGGATAGTAAAAGGTATACAGCAGAACACCAAACCAAATACTTCCTTTTCAAATTTACTATTAACCCTAGGAAGTTTAGTAATTACAAGCCTTATCGCCAACTTCCAACCAACCAACAAAACCAACAATGGGTTAGGGTTAACTTAAACCTCACTAACGACAGGTCAAACTCTCATCTCCAATGTAACCTCAAACCGAGCATGATGGTTCTCCATACTATAGGCCTAAAAGATATTAAACCACGATGGGGTGAAATATAAATGTCTCAGCGAGTAAGCTCCCTAAACCTCCCAAAGGAGGGTTCTTTGCCTTGGAGACGCCCTAAACATGCAACTTATCCATTGATGCCAGATTAATAACAAGGCATTTAATTTGTATTATTTATTAACAGGAATTAGGCCACTCAACATGCAATACTTTATCACGTGTCCAATTATAGTAAAACAATCACTACGTGAATGCACCATTCCATTAAACATACAACGTTCACAGTTTAATAATCCAGGTGTGAATAACAATAATCCCATGCACAATGCAACAACTTAAATCTTATGAGTCCTAATCAAAGGCGTACAAATCCACAACCTTATTCGTGTCTTTCTGACCCGAATATCAACCTACAAACTTCCTCATGTCTCTCAATTCATAAATAGGGTCGATCAAAGCATGCATGTGCCACAGTCATGAAATGACATTTAATCCATGCACTTTTCTCAACTAACTCATACATCCATGCTACACATGTGTAGACTATGGCATCATTCTCATCGTATGCATTCAACACTCATGCACTTTATAAACATTGACATCTCGAGAATATCATGGCATTCCATACTACCATGCTATCCCCGAGACCATGCGGCGCAATATAATGTAGTCATGCGCTCATGCCATGCAATAATCCGGACCTACTCATATATCAATCTCAAATCACAAGTGTGCCGACTACATCAATAAATGCCTTAATGACGTGCCAAGCGAAGTGCGTCTCATGATCTTTCGAAACTACATCAATAAAATATGCCGAGCACGAAATGAGAGTTCATGGTTTGACATGATATGTTGAGCATTGGCCTAAGTCTAATTCGAATCGGAAACAATATTTCTCAAAATCACACCGAGACCAAGAAAGAACCAATCCGTCGTGATATGATCAACCGACCTAGTACCAAACTTAGGTAGGAACGACATGTCTTAATATCGCACCGAGGCCAAGAAGGACTGACCCGTCATGACATGATCACCAATTTAGTACCAAACTTGGTTTAGGAATGATACGCCTCAGTATCGCCGATCCGAGAGAGACTTGACCTGGCGTGCTTCCACGCACTTCCAAGAACCATCATATATCTTGTCTTGGAGGCTCAAAGTGTTCTCATGCATCGACCATGGACAATGAACATATGTGTAAAGACTACTTCTAATGAACACATATAAAACATTGTCATTAATACCAAAGAACATCACATAGAACAAGCACATCCAATAACATCACAAGTCACTTCCAATGACAATATCATATCAAACAACCTTAGCACATTACCTTTCAAAATAGTCTTTCATTACTTATAATTATAGAATGCCGTGAATGCTTACCCTTTTCAACTTTGGAATTGCATAGGCATATAACATCTTTAAAAACTAGCATTCAACAAGCATATACTCTTTAGAATTCACAACATAATGAACACTTATCATTTCCAAAATAAAGGATTACATAAGCATCTACTATCTTTAAAATTAGGCTTCAGTAAACATATATCACATTAAAAGCCATAGCATATAGCTTATGAAAATCAAGATAGGTTATTGCATCCAACGATAACTTATAATTATAGCTTATCACATCTTATTATAATCTATCACAATAGCTTATCACTTCTAACGATAGTCTATCACGATAACTTATCACGTCTAACCATTACTTATCGCAATAACTTATCACATCCACTTATCACCTATTGTGATAGCTTTATCACCACTACTTATCACTTTAATCCACTTATCACATAATCTAATCACCATTAACCATAGACCAATCCTAAATCTACTCCAAACCGCAATTACAGCCCTAATCAAGGGTTACAATGCTACTCACTTCCAAAGCTAGGCCACGACAAGCAGCGGCAAGGCTCATGGCATAGTGGTGGCTCTTGGTGAGGCTCCCCAAGGCGCAGTGGTGGCTAATCAGTGGTCAATAGCTCACAACAAGGCTAGAATAGCCAAGGAACAATAGCACACGACTTGAGGGAGGTCTGGCAATGGCTTGGGACTCATGGCCAACATGCGGGAATGATGACACAATGAGATCTTGCCACAAGGGTAGCTCGACGAGCTGAATGGTGGAAGGTGGCTCATGGCCACACAAACAAGAGGAAAAGGAGAGAGAAATGGGTATGAGATGAGGGAGAGTGATGGAGGAAATTCGTCCAAATGAGGGGTAGAGAGAGAAAGTGAGAGAAATGATGGACAGAGAGGAAAACTTGGGGAAGAAGTTGGCCATTCAATACCCCTTGACTTATTGTCCTAACTTGGGGAACAAGAACACATCTTGGCCCTCCATTCCCACTTGGGGAGCAAGATTTAATCCTATCCCTCCATCTTGCCACAAAAGTCAAAGCCTTCTAGAAACTAGGTTACTATTCACGCGCACTATTCACGCACATGGACCAAGTCCAAAATGGCCCAATTTTCTTAATGGGCTTGTCCTTGAGCTTGGGCTTAGTTAATCCAATTTGGGCCTAAACAAGCTTAAAGGGCCTTAAAGGGCAAAACTATAATTTCCATCTATTTGGGCTCTTGTGGACGAATTTTAAAGGGAATGTGGCCCATTGGGCCTTTCCAAATTCGTGGGCCCCCATTTGGGCTTCCAATTTCCGGCCCAATTCCACTTATCCAAAATTCAGGGTTTATTGATAAATAAAGAATTTGATTAAGTAATGTTCAATGATTGCCTCTTAATCCTCTATAAAACCAACGGGTAACCTTTAGGAGTTTCGTGAGTTCGACCCGTCGTTGATTTGATATCAATCCACGTTTAAGCCCTTTTTAATTCGTGAATGATCTTCGGTTGTCATGTAATCGTGAGGGGTCAATTGCTCATTCCAAGGTATACGATCAATTGGAATTGGTTTACGGTCGTTCGTAATTAATATAGTAATCATACAGAATCACTTGCAATCCGATTATATACTATCATCGAATCGATCTATAACCATTCCTAAATTGGATTGAAAAGGCTTAAGTTTATCCCTCATTGATCCTTATGATCGAATTGTCAATCCATGATTAAGTTCTTTGGTTGTGCACATCGGAATCCTAAATTGTCTTTCCCAATAGGTTTAGCACTCTCGAATGGCTCACAAACCAATTCAAAGTCTAATTCTACCAATTGCACATTGATAAAAGTAAACTCCTTATCATGTCCTAAAAAGGGTCGAATTTTGAGGATGCACATATCACCAGTCTTTTCATGGTGGCATCAAATTTGGCTAGCTCAAGAAAATGAGATGGTTCAACAGTTGTCTTGGCTCTCTTCTTTGGGTCACAATTTCTCACTAAAGATAGAGTATCCATGTCATCTCGGCACTTTTGCTTGACGAGATAAGCTACTGCAGTAGACAATTCGTCGTCTTGACTTTGGAGGCTTGCAATTTGCTTATTCATGTCATTGTCAATATTAGCAACACGGTTCAACACCTTGTTTTGATTTGTCATTTTAGCTCTTGATAGTGTACAAATGGGTGAGCAAGATTGCTCTATAATCACCTATTTCGAGAAAATGAGCGCACATATAAGCACAAGGTGAAAATAGGGAATCGATCCATGATAGCAATCTAATTTTTTTTTTTCTTTTAATCATGAAAAGTTTGTACATGAGGGAACTTCATAAAAACAAACCAGGAAAATAAAGACATAGGACACCCTAGCATTAACTAGAGAATAAGAGTATCAAATTCCTGAACATGAACTAGGAAAAGAAAAAGTTTGAGACTCTCCCTAATGAGAACAACAATGGCATGAATTGAAAACAAATTCTCCAAAGTTTTTTGCCATTTTTTTAAATGAAAAAACGAAAAAATTTCTTGGGAAAGAACGACTTATGACACAGCTATGAAAATAAAAGCCTCATTAAAAGTAAATTTTCTATTTTTTTAAAGGACTCAACGATCATTAATTCTAAATGATTCCACAGTATTAACTTCCTACTTGACCTATATCCATCATTGACCAACCAAATGTATAGGAAAGTAAATAAATTGCAAAGCAAAGATTTAGAAGACTTACTTCACTTGATACGACAATGGAAACCGTATACACATGCACATGAGATGTGAGACCCAATTTCTACTCTAAACAGCTTGACAAGGTGAAGCCATAAGGATGATCAGACTAGCCCTAGGCTTGTGGACTAAGTCGGGTCCTTATGACTCCAATTTGATCAAAAAGCCGACCTGGGTCGCGGGCATGCAGACCGAGGTGGGTACTCTTGACACCAAGAAAGAAATTTTGAGATTGAGATGGGTGACTTGTATCACAGGCATGTAGTTAGAGTGGTATCCATCTTAATACTATCCTAGATGATCTTGTGGGTCTGAGTCTAGCGGCAATTTTTTTAATGCTCAAAAGTGTAGTGTAGATGCAAGGCATGCATAATAGTTTATATCAAACAACACTTCATATATGAAAATAAACCATATATTCCTACATCTCCCTATAAAAGCAAAGGTTAGTTAACACTTCCCCTTATATTTCTCGTTCTGTAAAAACATTTAACACCTTAAACATTAAGGACATACCTAGGATTCTCACCGCCAAATAGAAACATTTTTTCAAGTAAGGAAAATGGAGTTTTAACTCAAGTTTATAGTGGAGTCACCAAACTGTCGTGACCCAACATCGGGTGAACCACTTAGGGTGCGCATGATAAAATTTCTATGACCTAACATTGGGTGAACCACTTAAGGTGTGCATGATAAAATTTCTATGACCTAACATCGAGTGAACCACTTAGGGGCATGATAAAATTTCTACTTCTCTATTTCTATATTTCTCTGTTCCTTGGAACAGGTTTGGAACATAATAAATCTGATTGGTAATAGAATTTGATTTTTCTATTTTTGGAACAGAATTCTATTCTAGAAATAGATTTGAAGAAGAAATCAAAAGCTAAAATTTTTAACTTCTCAATTTTTGGCCATAAATCAATTTTTGTTCTAGAAATTTTGTCATACACACCCTTAAAGTTTGGCTAATGGATTACTAAGCCTAAACTTAGCTCGAGCTCTACCAAAGCCCACACCAATTTGCGATTTATATTCAAGTTCTAAACATGCAAATGATTTTTCAATTAGGAGTCATCACTAATTAGTTTAGGCGGGTCAATTAAACACCTAAGTAAAATAACAAAATAATTATTTTACTCCTACGAATTAGAGATTTTGAGTACGAAGACTTAATTACATTATATTTTTCTAATGCCCTTTCAGTACCGTTCTTTTAATGAAAAAAAAAATCTTTATTAGGCAACTTGAGTTCATTTTATTACTTCCTAACATGTGAGGTGGTGCATAATTCACCAATTTGACACCCAATAAAATAATAAATAAATTGTATGACTTATCTTATAGCAATAAAAAGCATCTACAATGTTAGCTTAGAATTCACATCAATAGTCCTAAATATGATTTCTAATTAACACGCAATCATTCAATCTTTTTTTTTTTAAAGGATTTTCTCTTATTTAACAAAACTTTAGTCTATGTGTAATGCAATGCAATGACGTACAAAAATATGTCTATACTAACATGACATGTGACATACAATTAAATAAACCTAATTTGTAAATTATATGTTACGTGACATTAATTAAAAGACCTAATCTAATGATGAATAAATATTAAATGAATATATCCTAATATGCCACACATTCAAATTATCCTAATCATGCAAGGACTAGATGACGTGTGAGAAATGACCTAATTCTAGGTGACACACACATGATATCTTTTATGTTTTCTTTTTTTTTATAATAAAATTCGAAATTAAAATTGTCCAATAATTGAACATGCAATTTAAGTTAATGAAAAGAGAATCTAAAATCCTAAATTAATTTCTTTGGTATTTTTTATTTTAAAAATTCGAAATAAAGAAATTCCCTAATCAAAACTTGCAAACTATCCTAAAACAGGCAATATTCTAACATGAACCTAATCCAACTCAAATATCTATATATTATTTTTTGCATTTTCTTTTATGGAAACAAAATCAATTCAAGTAAAGGCATAAAATAAAAATAAAATAAAAACACGACAACAAATTAGGCAATATATCATCGGTATCCATCTAATAAATTGACGAATTGTATCTCGTGCATGAAATCGGATTGGCCAATTTTAATGAAATCATGAATCATATCTCGGGTGTAAGATCAAATTGGTGATTTTTCTATACGATTGCGAGTAATACTTTGGGTATAAAATCATATTGTCAATCATATGCATGTTGTGAGATTAGGGAATAATCCCTAATTTAAAAGGCTTTTTCAGAAAGATGTATGGTGGTGATATCAACAAATTAAGTAAGGAAATTGCCAAATTAATTTCGGATTATATCTTTACCTATTTCATGGATATCGTTCCCGAATTTGGACTCGTTGGATGGTGGCCCCGGCGATGACTTACCATGACATATGACAAGACAATGGCTCGTGAGGTGGTAAGTTAGATTGACGATCAAGAAGAGTGTAGCTCGGTGGTGGCAGCGTGGCACAGAAGCAGGTCATTGCAAGTCGCGGACCGCGTGATGAGGAGCTCAAGAGTAGCTCACGGTTCGGGGGCAAGTCGTCACGGGACTTGAGTTCTCGGACAATGGAGCACGGCTTGCTCGTGGTGATATCTTCGCTGAACGTCGTCAGTGAGGGTCTTGGTTGCGAAGCAAGAAGATCTGGCTGCAATTGGAGCTCGTCGCGGCCGTAAGAGGACAACACTACAAAAGCGTGGACGACTAGTGTAGTGTTTCCTTCAATCTGGCGAGGTGTGAAGCGGCAGGTGGCTGCTACTCTTCCCCCAGTTCACGATTCTCTTGGACCCAAAGAAGCCCATTCACTGAAATTTCACACTTCAAGCAGTGGAAAGAAGACTTCAGTTTATTAGTATGAGCACGCGTGGGAGATTGCTTGATTGTCTCCTTTTTATGGCTGCCACGCTCACGATTTTCCTTTCTCTTTTGCTATCTCTGGATCGTCGCTGTATTGTATGTCCGTGAGATTGCTGGAGGCGCAGTTCGAGGCTTGATGTTGGATCAGGATGTACTGGACAATCACCGGTGCCGTAGGGAGCACGATGGCTAGAAAAACCTGCAAGAAAGTGAAGCCTGCGTGTGCGATCAGACGTGTTTGAGCAAGACCGCGGTGCACGGTGGACAGTGGATCAAGATCACCTCCGGGAGAGGCTCAGCCACGTGATGCTTGGCCGAACACTCCTCTCTCTCACGTGTGTTTTCTCGCTCTCTATACTATGGCCATGTATTCAATGTGTTTTCTCGCTCTCTGTACTATGGCCATGTATTCAATGTGTTTTCTCGCTCTCTATACTATGGCCATGTATTCAATGTGTTTTCTCGCTCTCTATACTATGGCCATGTATTCAATGTGGCCTCTCCCCTTTTTTGTCTATTCTTTGTCTGCTTATATAGACGTAACAATTTTAGCACAGAAGGGAAGTGGCCAGATTTTATTTCATCTTGAGAACGTCCCAGTATAATTGGCTTGATTTCGTCTATGGCCAGGCCATGATTCTTTCTCTCTCTATTGATTTTTCCAATCTAACAAAGAAAATCTCTTGCAAATATTGTCCACGTAGATTACTGGTCTTTCTCATCTTTCAGAGAAGATCCTTTCCTATATCGAGACCATGACACCAATTCTCCATATATATGAGATTTTAATGGAATAATAGCCCAATTGTTCATGATCTTTCCAAGTTCAGAACAATCCACATGCAATTCTCTATCAACATGAAGATTTACAAGCTTTACCAAATTCCATCATCATGGGCTTAGTCCAATTAATTTTAGAGCCATTCACTCAAATTTTTTGGTCCCTGGTTCAATGCAAATGCAATAATAAATGCTCCTAAAATTATATGCTATGCAATTTAATTCAAATTTTTTGTTTATGGGTTAAAAATTAATTCATAATTTTGCATGAGATAAATGAATGCTTGGGTCGCCAAAATTTAGGTGTCAACACTTCCTTTCAAGGGTGGGCATCCATTTGGTGAATCTCAGGAGAAACACATATGTAATGTGCTTGTCCATTGTCCTTTACTAATTTTTACAATGCATGTCAGTGCGCACTGGGCTGACCTATATATAGTTTTTTTGGCTTGTATTGAATCCTCATAATAAGGACTTAACTCCATGTAACAGACCAAATTATATATAATACCAACATTAACAAACGCGGGAGGCCATGCAAAAGAACGTGCGTGGACTTTGAGAAGGCAACAGACTCGATTTTACAGCTGATTAGATCGAGATATGTTAGGGACTGCAATATGATTTCCACATGGTATATGGCCAAGTGATCTCGCCGCCAGTTTCTTTTGATAGTCTAGGAATATGAGCACAAATCTCGCCAGCGAAATGTCTTTAAGGCCGGTGAACATGCTTTTGTATGTGCATGTGGTCCTAATCCAAAGCTTCTGAGCTGAAATATGCAATTTGCGGCATTTGAATATATAACCTCAAGTTTCTGAGCTGAAATATCCTACATAAAGACCAACCACGCCAACCTTGAGGACACCAACCTTGAGGGTTCTCGACACCAATTTTAACCTTTAATGACTTTCTTAATTTTTCTATGATGGGGTAGCAATAATTCTCTATTACTAGTGCATAATTGTCAAATAAGTTTTAAGCATATTGTGCGGCGGCCAATTCAATTCTAAATTATTCAATTTTGCAAATATAATTATAACCTTTTAATATTTTGTGATATTAGTCCTAAACATTTTGATAATTTACTAATATAGTCATTCTAGCCATTCTTAGCTAGAAATCACTAATGTAGGATGGCTGACATTTACATCAGCAATTTTTCAGGCAAAAATGGCTGGAAGAACTACATTAGCAAATCATCGGAAATTTTATGACTAATATGACAAAAGAATTGAAAAGATTGAGATTGAATTGATTGCGTGCAATATATTGAGAACTTCTTGGATAATTTTCTCAATAAGTTTGTATGTGCATAGATTTTCAGATATGAGAAACCCGCTAATGAAGTGTCCATAAGATTTGAAATACAATCAGCACATTCACTAAACTCAAGCTCTTAGACAAAACTTTAGGTGATCGTATGACTCATTTGCTTGATGGTTCTTTTCACTTTCCAATAGAAAAAGGGCACACCATTTCAACTTACACTTGAATATCTTAAGGCTCCATTTGTTTCATAGAAGATAATTTTTGGAAAAATGCATTTTAGATTTTTTGGTGTTTGGTTCATAGAAAATGAACAAGTCAAGGAAAACATTTTTTGGTGTTTGGTGTCAAGAAATCATTTTCCCTTCTTGCTCTTCTTGATAAACTCCTTTTTAATAATTTTATATTTTCATTTTTTTTAAAATTTGGAAATTTTCATCATTTTTTATTTCTAAATAATTGAATTTTTAAAATTTGAATTTTTATTTGAATTTTCCTTTTTTCTTTCATTTTCTTTTATTTTCTTCTCTCTTTTTTTTTTTCTTCTCTCTTCTCTCTTTTCTTTCTTTTCCTTCCTTTGCTAGTTGCCTGCCTTGACGATAGCTGGTAGCCCGGCAAATAGCGAAAACGTAGGGTGGCAACTCACGGCTCGACCGATCCTTGCAAGCTCTACACCGAGGCCGGCAAGCTCTTAGGGTCACCCAATCAAGCTCGCTTGTGGCTGTCTTTACTAGTGGAAGGAGATGGGATGGTGGCGACGAAGCAAAAGGAGCAATGGGGAGGAAGAAGGAAAAAAAAAATAAAAAATAAGTAAAATAAAGAAATAAAAGTAATTTAAAAATAAATAAATAAGTAAATAATTTAATGTTTTAATAATTTTCTCTTGAAAAATCAAATCAGATTCTCCATACCAAACAACAAAAAATGACTTTCTACAAAACATTTTCCTAAGTATATTTTTTCCAAACAAATGAACCTTTTAAATATTACACAAACCTAATCCCTTCTCTTTCTCTTGCTATCCCATCCCTTGAATCTCTTATCGTCCACATCAAAACCACCATGGCCATTGGCCACTGTGCTATGGCGCAGCTATGTCACGCTGCGGCTTGTTGCCGTTGGTCCATCGAGTTCAGATCGAGCCCCCTCACAGCCACCTCTCTCTGTCTCTCTTTGATCTGTCCCTCTCCCCCTCGTAATCTCTCCCCTTTGGTTGGCATCAATTGTGTCCATATCGGAGGTTTTGGTGGACGGAGATGAGCATAGTGGCATCTCTAATTAATAGTGATGAGCATTCCAAATTTAAAACGAGAAGAGAGAGAAAGAGAGACAGAGAGTAGTGGTGCAACCCGTCGAGCGTCAATGGAACTTGATGATTTCGACGTCAGAGAAAATAAAGCCGCCTAAGGTGGTTGGTGTGGACACGGCTGCTTATGAAAATTGAAAGGCAGTTTTGGATCAAGAATTCCCGCTGTGTTGGATAAACAAAAACATGCCATGAGTTTTGATTTAGAAAAAGTTACGCAGCTCATGGTACTTACGTGGAAAGCTTGTCCAAACCTGGGGACTTGTGTTTGCCATCAATTCGGGCCTCAAAATCCGCTGTTTTCATAATTGTCGAGTCGCTTTTCTAATCTTTAGGTTAATTTTTCACATTGGTCTAGCTCATTTCTTTATCCTCCAAATATTGTCTGCAATTTATGTTAAATTTGGATTACCTAAGATTTAGGTTCCATTTGTTTTGCGGAAAATGGATATTTCTAGAGAATTTTTTAGGAAACCATTTTAATCTTGTGTTTGTTGAAATTTGAAAATGTCAAAAAAAAAAATTATCTACTGTTTGTTATAAAAAAATTGATTTGATTTTCCTAAGGGAAATTTCCCAAAAAAAAAGAATTATTATTTTTATTTTTATTTTTTTCCTTTTCCCTCTTGATTGGTGGCTGGCCCCAACGGTAGTCGGTGATTGGCCTCATTGGATTCCAGAGAGTTTGGGCTATTCTTAGGCTAGTGAAGCTCGAGCCTCACCACCAAAGGTTGACGAGCTTGTCCCTTGCTTGTGCCCAATTGTCCACCTTCACTATGATTGGGACTGGCTGAGGAAGAAGGAAAAATAAAATGAAAGATTGAAAGAAAAAGGAAAAATAAAAATGATCAAAAATTCAATTTTTCAATAAAATTACTTTTATAAGAACAAACATTTTCTTAAATAAGGACCCAAGCCCAAGCACCAAGGACCTAGGCACAACCTTTGTAGACTCAAAGATAAGTACTAGGAACTAAAGCTTGAGCATTGGGGACCTAAGCACTTCCTTTATGGACTGGAGCTCAAGTGCCAGGCATTGGGCAAGGGCACCAAGGTTGTGGGCCTAGTCTTGATGGACTTAGAAATAGGCATTGGAGGCTTGAGCTCAGCCTCGATGCACCTGAGCCTAGGTGCCATAGACCTTGTTGTGATGTCACAAACTTGAGAATCATTGTTGAGCTTCTTGTGTTCAAGCATAAATTTCATATCCAAGTGCCAAAATCTAGTCATATTTTGTAAAATGTTTTTTGATTTTTCAAAGAGGAAATCGCTTTCCTAAATTTAAGCATAGGAATTCCATTAACTCATTTTCATAAGTGAATTAAATGCCAAAAAATGTGGAAAATGATTTCCCAAAAATTTTTTCTGCGAAACAAATAGAGCCTTAGAACGTGTTTATTTTATTTTGTTCCGTGAGTCATAAAGCTTTCACCATTAACTTTCATAATATGGGGGGAGAGTTTGCTTTAAACTGTTGTTGTAAGTGATTATGCGCCTTTGTGCGTGCTTGTGAACTAATCTAGTGGTTTCGTTAATCATTTATGAAGCATCAATCGTTGTGTAGCAGAAGTCGGTGATTGGAGAAGCGGTGGGCCCGAAGAGGTGATGGCGGATACGTTGATTTTTATGATTGAACATGGAGACGGATAGAAGGTGATAATTTTTTTTTTTTTTTTTTAACTTATAATGTGTTTCCTCGTTAGGTAGATGTACATATGCCTGGTAAGATTTCAGTGGATGGCTCGTGCAAGGTTATTTCGTCCTAAATCCAATTTTCGTCTAGGATAGAGGGTTGCTAAACTTTTTCTCTTCTTTTGGGACAAAAAGAAAGATGCTTACACGTTAAGGAAGAAGGAACATTTGTCCCTTTAAACCCTAGAAAGTGTCTTAAGCAAGTGAGAAGTGGCAAGGACAAAATATATTCCGTGTAAATACAGCACACACAAAAGTTCCCTCCTTTAATTTTTTGCCTCTTATTGAATTCTCTCCCTTCTGCAACTCTCTCTTTGTTGATGTGATTCTCCACTATTCCCTCAAGAAGCCCCCATTGCGACCTTTACTGAAAAGAAGGAGCATCCTCACACAGGCCATGGATTTTCCATCTCTCCCACCTTATCTTGATCCATCCAACTGGCAACAGGTGAGGATTTTCTTAAACGATCCATGAATTATCTTTCTTTCATGCTTTCTCAGCCCAAAAAGCAAGAAAAAACTTCAAAAAGAAAAGATATTCTCTCCACTTTTGCTGGTCTTCTTTGCTGAATATACCAGACATTTGATCTTTGCTTTCTTCTTCTTCTTCAGCAACAGACAGATCATCACCAAACTGGAAACTCCAGCACAAATACTCAGCTCCTGCCACCACCACCACAACCTCATGGAGGCGGTGGCGCCAGCTCGATGCCCCGTTTGATGGCTGACGAGGCCCGCCTGGCCAACATACCGATGCCAGAGGGGCCGCTGAAATGCCCTCGATGTGAATCGACCAACACGAAGTTTTGCTACTTCAATAACTACAGCCTCTCCCAGCCGAGACACTTCTGCAAAACCTGCAGAAGGTACTGGACGCGAGGAGGAGCGTTAAGAAATGTCCCTGTTGGAGGCGGTTGCCGGAGAAACAACAAGAGGAGCAAATCGGGGAGCTCGAAATCAGTGGCAAGTAGCAGCCATCGGCAAATCACAACTCCGAGATCGGGTTCTACTTGTATACCGACCTCAAATGGAGGGGCCAATGTTGACACCACTGAAATATTAGGGGTCGGGACGCAGCTCCCCCCGCTTGGCCACTTCATGGCTCCTTTGCACTATCTTCCTGATAACTTAACTTTATCAGCTGGCGCTGGACTTAATTTTAATACTGGAGTGCCTCCACCACTAGGAGACTTGAATTTCCTGGCTGCGACCACCTGCGATGGTGGAGCTTTAGAGCGGTGGCGCTTGGGGCAAGCACAGCAGCTTTCCTCGTCGGGCAGGCTGGATCCAAACTTGGGATTGTACCCGTCTGAAGGCAGGTTTGAGTCATTTAGAGCTCTTAATGTGAGGCCTAATGCACCGCCTTCATCAGCTGGGCTAATTGCTCAGCTCACCTCACCGGTGAAAATGGAAGACAACAATCAGCCTTTCTCGAGGCAGTTTTATGGGATTAACCACGAAAATCATCCCTTCTTGAGCAGTGCCAGCGCATGGATGGATCTTTCTGGTTTCAGCTCTTCTTCCACTCGCAACCCCTTGTAGAGATCTCCTTGGTTAATTTGATCCTCTCTTTTTGAAGCTTTCATAGTTCTCCTCCTTTCTTTCAAATTTTTGGTCATCTCAACCGATCATTCAAAAAAAGAATGAAACCCTAGAAATATTTAGTGGAGATGGTTGCTGACTGCTCTGCTTTTAAAGATGAAACCCTAGAAATATCTCTCACTTTGGTGTTTTTCCTTTTTTTTCCTTTCGGTGTTCATCTGTTAGGTTTGAACTTTGTCACCTGCTCACCATAGAGACTCTGTATGCCTTTGCCAAGTTGTGATCACATTATGTTCCTGTCGAATGCATAATTCACAGAATGATCTCCTTAATCAATGGTTTCTTTCGTTTTTTAATTTTGTGACGATTGGTTGAGGCAATGTCTTCAATTACCATTTGTTTACCGTGAGTAGATGTTCTTTGGGAGTTATAAATTATACGTTTTCTTATTTTGAGCAACACGAGAGTGCCAACGTTAGAATCTGCAGCTCAACAGTTGTGTATAGCATACTTTCAGAAATCATTTTGACAAGTGAAGTAGAAGATTGCATCTCAAAGCAACGTGCATGAATTGACGGTCATATGCAAAACACTTGTGGTTTTGAGTACGGACCAGCAATTTGAAAGTATATCGGAGCTGATTCAAGAATTTAAATCCTCATTGCCTATAAGGCTCCTTATAGTACAAGGACTCCATCTTCTACTGATTTTAGCCTCTTACTTCTTCCATTGTGCCTTTGCTCCTCGAGCCTACATGATTTGTAACATAACTCATTTATATCTTGCTTTTCACTAGTAAAATTTGAATTAAATTTAAGGGCGTGCTCATGTGTGTATGGACTTATCTTGTGAAGGGATCTAAACTTTTAGAACAAATTTCCGTCTAACAATCCCAATCTGTCGAACTTTCGGCGTAATATTTCTGGGTCATAGCAACTGGTTAACGTCTAACTCTTGCCGCCTCTTAAATTTATTGACAACCGACCAAGTTTCTATCCAATTACATATGTGATTACTAATAACTTAACTAATTTACTATCAGCTTGAGAAGCCACTTTTTGCGGAAACTTTGAGCACCAGACGCCGTGAATATTTTTGCTGGTCTTTCATGGATACCTTTTGTTTAGTGAAAATTTCTCACTCTAATCCCTTCAGCCGCAAAGGGAATATATTCTGGTTATATATGCTCGAGGCATCCGAGCATATCTTTTGATAGCCAAACCTGAAAATAGAAACCAAAATGGCGAGAGGGACATCAGTCGAAAGCTAAAACAATAAGTACCGTGAAGTTGTTGAGCCAGGGGATAATTTAATCAACGGACATTTATAAGTGTGGATTAGGCTTGTTCTGCGTCTTACTTGGGTCATGATGGTTACTATTACTACTTGAGGGGAACATTTTCGTAATTAAAATATATTAATAGGATCCCTAGCAATACACCTTCACCATCTTACGAGATTTGTAAATATTATATTTATGGTGCGAAAAGATACCAATGCCAAACTTAAGCCCCGGCTCAAGCTCGAGCTCGACTTTACTGCATCTTTTTTGTAACTATTAAATTCCTTTGAAAAGCTAATAGAAGTTCAATTAGACTAGCGAGCCCAACAAGGCATTAACAAGTTGATCTCGACGGGACAAGATACCGGAATAATTCGACCTCGAGAACTAGAATAAATGTTGAAGTAGAGTCCAAATTACTCTCTCATGAGCTAAAGCAATTGGAGGTCTCATGAAAGCAGAAGAAGAAAGTGCAGATTACAGCTTTAGCTTCGTTGTGCCCACAAAGACTTTATTTTTTTCCTCTCTTTATCCCCTGAGGGACGGCTCTCATTCCGAGATTCCTCATTTTCTCTGCAAATTCAAAAGGAGATCCGCCTAGACTTCAGTATCTTCACGTTGGTTCTGTACAATGGTGTGACAACTATATGTTAAGACGGAGAGTAAGATTCTTAGGACGTGGATTATGGAAAAGGGAATGATTCTGTAATAATTTGTGGGGACTTCAATTATGGTTGGTGGTGATGGGTTCGAGATGAATATTTTTGGGACCGTGGGAGGGGGAGGGGAGAGAGAGAGAGAGAGAGAGAGAGAGAGAGAGAAAGAGAGAGAGACCGAGAGGCTTTTGATTTCGCAAGACAAGCGCCTCAAAAGACGCCAAATTTGTCAGTTGCCCAATCATCTATCTTTTCTTTTTATTTTTGCGGTTTTTGCCACTCAGTTATCCATTCTCACTTTGTTTGAAACTTACTATTAGTTATGTAGACTTCAAGCGACGCCATTGTCCAGGTCAACGGGCGCGGGCACCCAAATGAGATGAGTATGATCATAGCTATTGATTATATTGGTCTATATAAATTGAGTTTAAACAAGATTTCTCCCTTTTTGTTTATCATTTTAACAATAGCCTTCGCATTTTTTTTTTATTAAGCTTTTCCATCTTTTCTTAAAAGATCATTGTAATCTAAAAGAGGAATATCATTACAAAAAGATATGCATGCCCAAGTAGGTCAATTTTTTGGCCAAAAACTGAAATTGACCTTTTTTGGACTATATATATCACAAAGAATGTAGAATCTGAACCTACCTGATTGATGAAATCGGTTGATTTCAGAATCCGCAATCTGTATGGATAGTTATCTAATAGAATAAGAATTTTAGGAAAAAGACATTTTCTGATGTGTATCTTTCAAATTGACTTAAACCAAGTCCGACACAAATGTAAGACGACATTAAACATCAAAAAGAGAACCGCCAAAACAAATTATATGTCAAAATTCTAAAAACAAAGTTTCAAGGTTTTGTTCTTTTAAGGGAAAAAGACTAGTTTAGAGCTAGTTCTTAAGTTGGCTTAAATTTCATGTTGTTGGAATCGGACCTGAATTGGCACATTTTAAAATTGATTTGATTGGCTAGTTAGACGTATGGGTTCTAGACATTGTGCGAAACTTGTGTCTAACCATTAAGAAATAAACTTATGATAGAAACTTCCAGCGATAATCTAGTATCTCAACACCCAGTTTGGAAGCGTTCCTTATTTTAACATGTTGATAACCGCACACTTTATTCCTTAATTAGAGAGAAAGTTTTTCTTTCCTAACTCATGGGAATACTTCTGAATTTTAAGCCTTAAAGTTCAGACGAAACAATTTTAGGACATACTCAGGTCCAAATTGCTCACCATTTTACACACCTAATGTTTGACCTTCCTAATATAGATGAATAAATCTTCGTTTATTACATGTAGGGCATGATATAGCCTTCATATCTAGAAGTGAGAAGACTATATCAACATATTCCGTGGACAGAAATTAATGAATGATGATAAATTTCTCTAAGCAACTTCATTACCAAACCTAATGTTCGTTTTAAAAATCAAACCATCATCTAATATTCTAACAACTCCTAATGAACCCTTAAATAAATAATCTGTGAAATATCTACCGATAAGACTTTACCTCTTTTAATTCATCATGAAAAAGAAGTCTGCGTAGGCATACTTATTTCACAAAAAAAAAAATGAATGATTTTGAAAATATTTTCTTATAAATGATCGTTCTACTTCTTAAAATAATTAGTCATTACAAATGTTTTCATTATCGATAACAATTTATATCTAACTATTTTCGTAGATGATGGAAATATTTTTCAGTTTTTCATTTGTGTAATCAATGCAAGCAATTATTTTCAAACAATAGTTTCTATGTAGTTCATTTTTCGCAAACAAAAACATAGCCAAAAGAGAGTAAATCTTGTGCACATGAAATACCGTTGCAATACGAACTGCATTCTCAAAGAGATTGAAAAGATATGAGCATGTGTATTGGCGACGAAAGCACTTCGCTTTTCCATGAATATACAATAGTTCTTCCCGGGATTCAAAGACTGAGACACTTTATTCCTGAGTATACGTTATAATAACAATGATATTTAGTGGGTAAGATGCAAAATACCACGAATTGTTGCTGGTAAGATGCGAGGAGTGACAAGGAAGCAAGGCATCGAATGCCCTCTGGATTTGCTTTTCTCTTTTTTATTCATTTAGTTTCGCAAAGACAGGCTCAGACATTCTGCTAAGGAATAAAGGGGATCCATTCAAAACCAAACAGTGAGATTGGCGGTGGGTCTTCGGTCTTAAAGTAATCGATTGGTCATACGTGGACCTACGGTGACTGCCCTTGCCTGTGTGTCCTCTTCCTCTTCTTCTTTTCGAAGAAAGACGATGGATAAAGCTTATTGTTTGAATTTTCTATTCGAGTAACTATTTAAGTAGTGTGAACTCCAAGGACAATTTCAAGAATATTAGGAGTCTCTCAATTTATATCTGGCTTCTGTAGAGATAGGTCGTAATCAGTCTTTTAAGGTTCTAGTCATCAATCAATTGAGTCTTTTTTTTTTGGTAACCGAGGACTCCACCACGGGTCTCCCGTGCCTGGACGACATTGAAGGGCTGAGCTCCTATATCTCGGGGAAACTAGCCAAGCATCCCACCGCTAGGACTTCCACTTAAATCACTAGCAATTGCGAGTTTCGAACCCTCGATTTCGGTGATAAATGAGAGACTCTCAACCAACATAACTACCCATGAGTGGGTATCGATTAAGTCTCTTTTTTTTTTTTTTTTTTTCAATCAATTGAGTCTTTACTGTTTTATTTTGGTAAAAAAAAAAAAAATCTTTGCACTCGAAAAAAGTGTACTCAAATCCAGGATCCGCCGTCAATGGATTTTCGATAGCGGGAGTTCTGTGTGGCTCTCAAGCCCGTGGCCTTGTGGCATTAAAAGGAGCCCGTGTGAGAGAGACATAAGATTTTTGGCATCAGAATTTTCTCCAACGGTAAGCGGAGGAATTGCTTCACACTTTTAAAAACGTTGTGGCGATTCACGTATATTGATATATACAAGATTTCTTACGGGCGGGGATGGTGGCCTCCGCTTGTTCCCTCCCTCCGTCACTATTTAAAAACAGACAATAATATAGTTGTATTGTAACACTTTGAAACTTTTTTAATACGTACACCTTGTTTTAAAAAGCATCATGGCGCATATATTAAATAATATATTGTAACGCCAAAAAAGCATAAAAATGTAAAAGTTATTCCTTGATTTGAACCAAATAACATGATATCAATGTGGCTTTATTTGGTAATTTACCAAAAAAATCTTGACACTATTATATTTTATAAACCTTTTTATGTTAATTTGATAAATTTACTAATATAAACCAATTTCAATGATAGTCCAATTAATCCTTGTAACGTACTTGTGCCAACATAAACAATTTTGTAAATTTCTTTGAATTTTTTTATTTTTTATTTTTTCTTTCCTTTTTCATCGATGGCCAATCTCAAATGATGGCTAGCCGTTGGCAATGCCTGAAGAGGGTTGGGCCAAGCTCGCGTTTACTCGATTTGGTGAGCACCACCCTCGCCCAGCTCTCTTCAAACATTGCTGGTGGTTGCCCATGGTCTTTTGGCCACCAATAAAAAGGAAAGAAAAAACATAAAAAGTTTATAAAATTATTAAAAATTTGTCCAAGTCAATATTGATGCACCACATAGGATGGCTGATGCTGATTGGATTGCCACATTAGGATTATATTGACATAATTGAAATATTTATGATTGAATTAATACAAGTGCAATAAGTTTATAGTTTGTTTTAGTAATTTTCTCGGCTTTATTCTATTTCTATCATAGTTGTCTGCAATTTCATTCAAAACATGGTTTTCTTCTTGAATTTCCCTCCAAAGGACAACTTCTACTAGTCACATTAGATGCTCCCTTCTACATCAATGTGGTTTCCACGCCTTAACCGATGACGTTGTGCAAATGAGGATAACATGAATAATATTTTGCAAGTATTATTAGCATTCTTGAACAATAAGAGAAAAATCTCAGTAATTGTGAAATTTAAAGAGTAAATTTTATGAGGTCCCGAGAGGTCCCGAGTTCGATCCACGGCGTCGTCGTTGCTTAAGTGCTAGCCATGTCTTAAGTGGGTTGTCGGGGGTGGTGGGTCCTCCCGCTTTTACGCAGCCCCCTGTTTACTCGGCCGCCGCTGCGGGGTTCCCGGGTCACCAAAAAAAAAAAAAAAAAAAAAAAAAAGAGTAAATTTTACAGGACAAATGAATAGATATAATATACTAGCATGATGCGCCACCGTTGCATGTTTTAAGTCTATATCTGATATATTATCTTGAGTGTGGGCATCGATATGAATTTTCATAAAAGTAACAATATGCAGGAAATAATAACACAATTACTATTATACATCAATTAAATACTCCTCTAGAATTTAGTTTATATATAGGATCGATCTTAACCCATCATGTTGGTATATCCTCCAATTAAGAGAAAACAACAGACATAAATAAATACAAAATTTATTAAATCGTAAAGTAAGCATACGCAACATTTCAAGCACATAAAAAAAAAAAATGAATCGATAAGAACACGAAAGTATAAAGTACGAATATAAATTCCCCTCTCGCTATCGTTTTCCTCCATTCGTCAAAATCTTCACCTTTGTCTCGTTGATTTGTTGTGGAAAAGACAAGCGAGCAAGCTCTCTCGATAGAATTTCATGAAGGGTAGAATGATTCCTTATCTCCTCTCCATTTTCTCCTCTCCATTTATAAAGAATTAAATTGCTTCAAGATCATCTTCTAATTGCATATTTTTTAGTATCTTTTTTACGGAAATTATCCCCAATAATTTTTTTTTTGTATATGTATATTTTTTTTACAAGAGTTAATGAATTTCCTATTATCCATCACAATTTATTAAAAAGAGCATTGTTTGAAAACTTGCAAAGGTATATAATTTTCCATTTGTATCATGGAAGAATTTCACAATATCTTTATCCCCAATGACACATACATAGCATTTCATTGATTTAGTTTAAAACGAGAATATTTATATATTCTCCTTCCTTTACTAATGCAATTGTCAACAGTTTGTTAATGTACTTTAATTATTAATATTTGCAATTATTAATATTTAAATTGGTTATTTTCTTATTGTTTCTTATATTTAGTATGTTATTTAGACATTTATGTCAAATTAGGGAAATATTGACGGCATCATACTTTAACAATCATATCAGGCCAGCGGTGACTATGGCCCAACCATTGCAAGTGACTAGTGAGGGCCCCCTAAAACACTCACAATAAATAATGCTTGTGACCCTCGCACAAGGGGTAAGGCCACCTTCGCCATTCAGAAGCGAGATCACGTCACCCTCACTGGTGGTCTCAAGGGGCAGCGATGTTCCTTCCTCCCTTCTCTAGCTCACTTGCACTCTCTGTCTCTGTCTCTCTGTCTCTCTCTCTCTCTCTCTCTCTCTCTCTCTCAATAATGATAAAAAAGATTTCATTGCGCAATTCGAAAAAATAAATTATATAACATATTAAAAATTTTAAAAGACTATAAATTGCACAAATAGTGAAAATTAGAGAATTAAATCTACACTATCCTTATTTCATATTGGTTAATATTGGCAAAAATCTCAAACTAATAATCATGCAACATTTATCCCAAATCAATTCTCGTGTCACAAAAATTTCCAAAACAATACTCTATGCCACATTGACTTGTTGACGCCTCAATTTTAATTAGGTTTATCTTACTAATTAAGTTTTTATTTTGTCTTTTTGGATAAATAGATAATAAAAAGAGAAAACAACAAAAAAAACAAAAAAGAAGCAGCCCTCGAATGGGCCCTTACGGCCCTTCTCCTCCAGCCCGCCCCCCCCTTTTTTTCTCCTTCTTCTTCCTTCTTCTTCTTCCTCGCTCCTTCTTTCTCCGCCTCTGTAGTTCACGCGCAGAAGACGACGACGTGCGCAAAGGACGGCCTACGGCCGAGGGTAGTAGGCCGACATCGGCCGGAGAGGATAAGATCTCGAGCGCCATCAATGCCGAGCACGCTTCACTCGATAAGCTCGGATGGGACGCCGGTCCAGCCAAGGAGAACCGCTTGGTGTGCGAAGGGGACCGCCGGTCGAAGCTCCGTCGACCGAACCTCCTCGCCTATAAATAGCAGAGCACTTCCGTCGTCGAAGGGCAGTGGCAAGCTCGGAGATCCTTCACTGAGAGACATTGGGAAGGATCGAAGGGCGAGCGCAGGAGAGAACTCGAGTTGCGAGTTCAACCTACCCTCCATCGAGAGACCTCGGGGAAGGCCGGCGGCGAGTGACTTCGAGAAGGTCAGACTCGGCCGGTGGAGGCTCGGATCTGGCCTAAGTGAGAGAGAAGTGAGGTTGGAGGAGGCGAAAGAATTCTGGAAGAGGGGAGAACGCAGCAATGAGGAGGGCCGGCGAAAGCCCATATCTGACTAGATCTGGGATTCGTTGTCGCCAGCACAACCGCGTCACCACCGTTGTCTTTGACGTTGTCGACCACCCACGCGAAGCTCCTAGCCAACCGCCGTGTTCATCATCGTCCTCCGACGCTGTCCGATGCAAGCCGAGGCCCCTATAGAGCCGCGTCACATACCCTCTAACATCATCGCCGTCTCCACCACTTGTTGCCACCTCGCCACAGGTAATAAGGGTCATCGTCATCACCGTCACCACCGTCGCCATCGCCATCATCACCGTCAGTCATCACCACCATTGCCCCGGTGATGCTTCGTCCCCCCCTTTTGGCGCCACAGATTGGGAACCTAAGGTTCTCGATTTTCCGGGTCATCGGGTCGAACCTGAGCTAGGAACCGGGTAGGGTTTTTGCGATTTGGGGAGGCGGAATACCGAGTTGCGATCCGAGTCGGATCTCGGGTAGGGCTTGCCAAGGAGCGGGTCGTGGCGTGGGTCATCGGGCCGGGCCGGGTGTCCTCAAACGCCGGCCCAACGCCGTTTTAGCAAATAATAAAAAAAAAAAAGGAAAAAAATTTGAGTCGGGCTCGCAACGCGGCCCATCCTCATTCGATCACCGGCCGGGTTGGACCCAACCCGTGGATCCGACACGGGTTAGTTTTTATATTATTTTAATATAAAATAATATTTTAAATAAATAAATAATAAATATATGATTTATTTTCAAAAAATATTAAAAAATTTTTTTTAATTTCCAGAAAATCGAAAAATATTTAAAAAATGTCGAAAAATATTTTATTTTCCAAAAAAATCAAAAAAATGCCAAAAATCCAAAAAAAAAAAGCCAAAAATTCATGAAAAAGCCAAAAAAATTAAAAAAAAAGCCAAAAAGACTTGTATTTTTCCAAAAAATACCAAAAAAAAAAAAAAATCCCTTTTATGTCCAAAAAAATTAGAAAAAGACTCAAAAAATGTTTTTCTTCCAAAAAATGCATGGAAAATCCCTCGAGCATCCAAAAAACCTCAAGATTTAAACAATATTAGGTACTGAAAGGGCATTAGTGATTAACTAGTGTAATCAAGTCCCCGATCCTAATTTCTCTGGTTGCGTAGGAATGAATATTTCTCCCGATACTTCACTTGGGTTTCTAATCAACCCACCTCAAATCGATTAGTGGCGACTCCATTTTAAAAATTGATTTACAGGTTAAAAATTTAGACTATTAAAGTCGTGAATTGATGGACTTGGGAGAGTTTGGGCATAACTAATTTCAGTCGAGCCATTAGCCTCCTTAGGCGCCCGTACCCAATCACGGGCGCCGAAAAAAAGAGGTCGCGACATGACCACAAAGCAATTTTGTGTCATAAAAAAATCTAAAACCAATACACCTTGACAAATCTACTCTCCATTAACTTTTGTCCAATATCTTGTTAAATTGTTGGCACGGAAATGCACGTGGTAAATAATTCGAATGATAAGCATTAACGTGGATATGACATGAAAATTCAAAATAACTTATTCCCCTTAACGACATTGTTTAGAGGAAGTTGGATATGATGAAAATGAATCGAGATTGATCTATTGATTTTTTCCCTAAAAACTCCCTTACTTTTTAAAAATCTATTAAAAATTCTAGTTTTAGCCCAATTTTGCCCAGAGGTTTTGGTAGATTGTCATGGGTGTACCACCTTGAAATTTTTTGTAATTGGAAAATTATTTTAAGGTAAGTATGACATGAGCATACTATTTTGGGATTTTTTAATCCACAAAAATTTATTTGGTAAATGTATCATATTTGTACTACTTTGAGATTTCTTGTAGTATAACATATATTTTATATTAGGGGTAACTTATTCAGTAGATTCTCTAGTTTGTTAAAGTAGAGTAATGATGTTGGGCTAGGCTGGACAAATCTAATTGAGAACAACAAACAGACCACTGCGTTCACCGAAACGTTGTAAAACTCGGTTTTATTCATATAATAACCCTTCCAGTCATGAAAAAAATTAGCTTCTCCTATTTAATTTCTGATAGAAGGAAAGGAGTTTACAGACAAGCGTGCTCGGTGCAGATTTCTTACAACAACTACAACTGTGTAAACGAAGTGCTGGAGCTTTAAAACTTACTACAGATTTTAGGAAGCTGCCCTGCCCGGCTTTAAGGCATCGCGGATTACCTTCACATATGTGACATTACTTCATAGCATAGCTACAATGCGATATAGCTAAAGCGCAGTCATAGCTATGTTAAATAGATATAAGATGTATTGAATTTCTGAGGCAAACAATTTTTTTACCCCGAGAGAAATCGCAAAGAAGTCACTCAATCCTCCTAAAGAATCAAGAGAAAATTCATAGAAACTGCTATTCAAGGTGCACAAATTAAAGAAAGGAGAACAGAGAAGGGTAAATGGGACGTGACAACAATCTCTCATCAGTGCTTAGAGCTATAACAATCGGCATGACGGGTGATAATTGGACAGGGGAAAGAGATTACACTAGAAACATCTTGGAAATGAACCATCAAGTGCATATGTGAATATCTTAAACAATGAGTAACTACTTGAAAGTTTTTACTT